>CM041633.1:36962930-36988962 GCA_023333625.1 Bothriochloa decipiens | reverse complement strand
TTTTCTGGTACTCAGCTACAGCACTTCAAACAAAAATGCAAGAGTCAGGTCAAAGAAAACAAGAACCACAATAGTAGTTACAACATGTAATACATAAGTGATGAGCATCTACCAACAGCAATGGTCAAGTACTATTAAGTATGAGCATATATGGCAGCACAATACCACAATTTATTCGCACTCAAATATGAGTTACAGTATCTATAGTTTCTATACTGCAGTTAACCCACAAAGCTACACAATGATTGTAAAATCATCGCAAAACTGCACTTCTTAGAAAGTAGAAACAGTTTTCTAAAACAACACTTTCATAAATTGGTTTGCAATATTGGTTTGCAAAACTACACTGTTTGCAATATTGGTTTGCAAAACTACACTGTTTGCAATATTGGTTTCAATAGAGGTGTAGTTATATGAAACTAGCTTTTGAGTTTTGTGAAATATATGTTTTAACAAATTTAGTGTCGTTTCTGAAATTTAATCTATTTATCCATGTCAAAAATTGGCATAAATCAAGTAAAAGCTTCAAAAAGCTGTGTTGCTTCAGTTTGGCGGACATAACTTTTGAAGATGATCAAAACCATAATGATCTTACCATATAAAAACAACAGCCAGATTCATCCAAGAAAAAAAAAACTGTTGTGAGCTAACAATATTAAAATTTAAAAGATACTGCTGCTAAAGAACCAATTGAACATAAGAACTTAGATCCTCATCAACAATACAAAGAGACAAGAAAATAGCAAACGCATGATCGTTCTACTAACCATACTGTATCTGTAGTGTAACAAATGTGACATAAAATGGACAGACAAAAATGGTAGTACTAACTTAATGCCAATGGCAATAACCCCTTGACTAATTCATCTAAGCTCTACTACTAATAAGTAATACCTGATGTAGAACTAGTCTAAAATATATGGAGAAGGGACACGAAGAGAAACTCAAATGTACCATACAAGAACAGAAGCAGTAGTTATCATTAGTAAAAGTCCATACAAGATGTACTTCATAGAACTACTTTTGATGGTTCAACGTCGCATGCAACATGCATTAGCTTTAACAAATCAATATGCCAGATGAGCAGATATCAATTGCACAGTGAAGGCAACAACATACCACCATGGGGAATCCAATAACAACAGCTCCTGCTCCACTGACTAGCACTGCCAATCCTGTAAAAACCACCGAGCTAGCAGCATCCCCAACCTTGCCCGCAGCATGAGCTGCGAGGCCCAAAGCGCCACCAAGCATTGTGACCGTTACAAGCAGGTAATTCAGCGGCGGTGGAGCATGAATGTATCTTCCAAATGCATGGAACACAACTCGCACCTCAAGGCAAAGCACCACCACAACCAGTGCAACGAACCCATTCACAATTCTTATCTGGTCAATTGCGCGCGCATCCCTGGTGACCCACCACAGTGCACCGCGAGTGGAAGCATAAAGCTGGAACAAGAACGGTATGAAGAACAGCAGCAGCAGTTCACACACACTGGGCCACGAAGTGAAGAGCGTGGCATGATGGGACGCAGCATGGAACAGCACTGGCACGAATAGCACATACAGAGAATGCACACAGCTCTCCAAGGGGCCAAGAATGCCATCGCTGTCCAGCATTGGAGCATCTTGCTTCCTTGTATTGAAGCTGGACGGTCGGGGTATGGAGAACAGCCAGTAGAACACCATGCAGAACGCGGCAAAGTAGTAGGATGCATTGGCCATGCCGACGGCAGATACCAGAGCCCACGTGAAGAGGGCAGGTGCGGCGATGGGCACGCACGCGAAGAGCAGCCGCTCCAGGGCGGCAACAATGGTGGGGTTCTCGAGCTGGATCCAGCGGAACTGCAGCGACGCCCAGACGCCGATGAGGAAGGAGGTCTCGGCGCAGAGCAGCAGCGCGAGGACGGTGAGGGGCAGCGAGGCGGCGGCGGCGGACGAGAGGGACGCGGAGAAGAAGAAGGCGACGTCGGCCGCGAGCAGTGCCGCCCAGACGGTGAAGAAGGCGCCCTGGCGCAGCTGGAGCGCGTCGAGGAGGTACGCCGCCGCGAGGCCGATGGCGAGGACGGCGAAGACAGGGAGCCCGCCGAGGTCGAGGAGGAAGGCCGCGGCGGGCACCAGCGCCGCCGCGAGGCGCGCGTTGTGGGCGAACGCCCCCGGGCCCGAGGCCGAGGCCGCCGAGGCCGGGGGGCCGCGGGGGCCCGCCGTTCCAAAGGAGGAGCGCCTGTTGGCGGAAGAGGTGGAGGCCGGGAAGGGGACCAGGGGCTTGGGGGAGGACGTGGAGTTGCGGCGCTCATGGTGGTGGTGGTGCGGCGAGGGGGACGACGCGGCCGGTGAGGGTGAGGGGGACGGGGAGCGGGTGGAGAAGGTCGGGGTGGAGAGCGACGGCGAGATGAGGAGGCGCCCGTGGCGGGACGCGGATCCGGTGGATGGATCCATGCCGGCGGAGGGAGGATCTAGGGTTTTACGCCATGGACTAGGGTTTGGGACGCATCGGCCGGCCGGAGAGGAGGAAGACGACGGCGATGGCGGGGTGGACGAGGAGATCTGGAGTAGGAGAGTGGGGCGCAGGGCCGGCCGCAGGGGAGAATGGGATGAAGCTCGGTGGCTGGCTGTGGGCCAGCGCGTGCGTGCCGGCGGATGTGTCAAGGGATGACGTGCCTGGATCGAGTTGGACTGGCGGGGCCACCTGTCAGTGCGCAGGCGGCAGTTTGCACATTGCTCTGGTATTGAACGAAGGCTTTCTTAAGAAAGCCAAGAATTGGAATTTTCATGGAAGTTTTCTCAACTACTTGTTTGAAACAAAGGAAATCTTGGAGCTGCTTGGATTCCTTGCCGAGGAACCGTGTCACTTCGCCGAGCTATGAACCGGCACGAGTGCGTTTGGGTATGTTGCTGGTTCATCTTGATTTATGATGAGCTTTTGCTCTTATCAAAAAAAAAAAAGCATGAGCTTTTGCTTGCTAGGCTAGGCGGCGAGACAGACCGGGCAAGGCTCACCTCGCTCACAACCAAGCAGGTCGTGTATTTCTTTCTAGAGAAAAAGAATAATGTTGCTTCATAAGACTAGGGTTCCTTCACACATCCAAAGAAACCCAAAGGAATTTCTTTTGTTATGTTTCCTAAAGTTCTGATGTGAACTTCGCTTTTTTGGGCATGACATTCCTATTTTCTACATTCGAAACACCTCATAGTTTCTATTCATGTGTTTTGAATGATATAGTTTTTCTATTCTACATTCTATTCTAATCATGTGTTTTCCTCATTTCTTGTTTTGCATTCCAAATAGGCAAGGTTAGATGGATATGAATATTTGCTGCCTTTTTTCTGAAAGAATGACTTGTGACAATACTAAATCATCACATATTTGACTGATTGACTTAACACCAAAAACAATACGTATATATACCGATTGATCTAACACCAAAACTTCACATTTGCGACCAAGGAAGTACCAAGGGTCAATGTTATTGTAATTTTGCAAAATGACTACACGAAGTTGTAGTTCCTTATTATGATGTCATAAATAGTTGTGGTTTTGTGAAATTAACTTCACATAATATATGCTAACAGAATGGGAAGAACAGACCATTCCTGAACAGAAGCAATCGCTTCACATCAGATGCACAAGCAACAAAAGATCAAAACAAATCTCCGCGTACTCAATATTACCTGGTTCCCCTAAAAAAACCTGGGTCACAAAAACTTAAATATCCATCACCTTCCCAATTGCAATATGGAGCAAAACTTACAATCCTGGGTGCTCGGCTAGTGTCCAATTGGACCTCCTATGCGCAGCGGCCAAACTTCCAGGTACTTCTTTCTCATGTAAAAGGGCTAGTATTTTCATGCTCAAAATGGTGCTTCTCATCAACTTTTTACAAAGTCAATAGTTTGAGCTTGTACATTAACTATTCTCATACTGGCAACACTTACAGTAATCAAATCTCGTATGAAGATAATTTCTTTTTCCTTTAAGCCAAGGTACAGATTTGCCCGTCCAATTTGCATTTCCTCACCTGAGTTCCGCAGTTTCCATTGCAGCAAAGACTCGTCTTGACTCATTCGTTCACAGATATCAAACTCCCAGTCACGTCTCAAAGATGCCCTTCACATATATCATGCCCTTCTCGCTGAACTTGAGCTCCTTCCTGATCTGCTCAACTTGGACGTCATCACCCTGCACAAGGATCTCGGATACGCTCCCATCATTGGAAAGGATCATCTTGACCTTGATCTCTTCTTTCCTTGACGCTTTTGTCCAGTAGTACACTCCCCTGGACATCATGAAGGGTCAGTTACTACATTTGTACTGGAAGATTCATTCTGAATTGCTGGGAGTTGAGTACATACGCCAAGGGGCAAAGGGTCATAAGCCAGAACCAGTTGTTGCCACCTTCTGGGACAGCGATTGATAGAACGAGCCCAACACTCCCAAGGCTAATGCAGGTGCAGAAGGTGAGCAGCGCCGCCTGCCCTCTGCTTGGTATCATTGTGCCCTCAAATCTGGTTCAGAAGCACAATGTATCTCAGTTCAGGTTACAAGGTATTCCCATGTGCAACAAAATTCATGAGCTTGTGCTGGATTACACGTGACCTGCAGTTTCACACTATGAAACACACTGTTAACAGGAGAAGCTGCTAAGCAGCTACACTGCTACCGTACAGCTACTAATCAACAGGTCAGATAAAAAATGACATTTTCTTCCAATTAATGGCTGCTATATATTTTTTGAAATAGATGCCTCAACATTACTGTAATGTAAAGCGCTGCAAAAGTAGAAGTAATACTCATTTGCATATTCCTATCATGGTGACAAACAACTTTGGTTGTTTGAAATACCAAATTACGTCTTCAAGGCTATGATGGGGATTGATGCGAACTTAGCTTGGCAGTAGAATCGAGAAGCACACAACTAGCTAAAGCTAAGCTAAGTAGAGTTTTGTTTCAAAAATAGAAAAGCACATAGCCAAACTACATATTACTGCAGCAGGACACAACCAGCATGCAACTTACGTGATGACCTCCCCACGGTCTGAGACGGTGAAATTGTTGCGGGTGAAGAACGACAGGATCTCTCCAGCCACCTGCTTTGGCGCCATCAACTGCCCTTCCTCTTTGATAAATGTCTTTTGCACAATCTGCATCCACCAATTTGGCATACATGACAAACAGTACTGCTGAATTTTGGTTAAGAACAAAAAAAATGGGGTTCAAGAAATCCACATAAACCTCTGAACTAGCAGTAGCAGGTACAGTGTACTCACTATGAAACTGTTTGTGATAAAACAACTTTGCCAATTGCCATCAAGAGGACAACTAAGAAATTTTAATTATAAAATGCAGTGCGGTCCCTATCGGACGTGTTGGTGGCATCTTGGACCATGCAAATCAAATAAGAAAAGAAGAAGGTATGTCATCTTTTGCCGACACCACAAGTCCACTCCACTACCACTACCCACATCACAGAGCACTAGCAGTCACATCTCAAAAAGGAAGAACGAAACCTGCTTCACAGATAATCACAGAATCTCAAACCCGTGTGTAAGCTCGCCGAGACACAAGATAAGCTCATCCAGGAGACAGAAGCCCAGAATTACCCAATTCAGCAGGCCCGGGTGCATCTACTGGATCGAAGTACTGTACGCTGATGATCAAGTGCGGCACGAGCGCGAATTGGCTTATAGTAGGATCGTCTAGTAGAACGCTACCCATCAGGGTTCAAATCCTGGTGCTCGCACCTTTTTCTGGGATTTTCTCAGGATTTACCGGCGTTATGTATTAAGTGGTAAGCGACGTCCCGTCAACGACGAGGCGTCAACGATGACTTCGGAAATCTCCAGATCTGTCGGCTGCTCAGTGCTTCGAAGATTGCTCGTAGGGGTAGGGGTAGGTTTGCGTACGTGGGGTAGGTTTGCGTACGTGTATTCATAGGGGTGAGTGTGCGTGTGTGTATGAGCGTTGTTCTGCGTAATTCTATAAAAAAAGTGCGGCACGAGCACAGCGCACACAGGAGTGCGTGTGGTGCGCGCCCTGCTCACAGGGCACTCCACTCGTGCCGTCGTCGTGCGCGCACGCGCGCACTAGCTCGGAGCAGCGACGAGCGCGCGGCAAAGATGGAGGCAAGCAACGGAAAACAAGGACGGAACGGAAGAGGGGAGGGAGAGGAGTGCAGGGATGGGATCCGGGACCTTGGACTTGACGGAGCGCTTGATGAGGGACCACAGCCCCGGCACGGAGAGGACGAAGAGCCCCAGCGACGTGTAGTAGCTCGCCTGCGAGTAACCCGTCCCACCGGCGGCCACCGCGGCCGCGGCGTCGAGCAGGACCGCCGCGCGGTCCAGCGACGCGCGCGCCGGGGCGGCCCGGAACCGCCACCGGGAGAGGGGGCGCGCGGAGACCACCGCGCCCCTCGCCGGCGCCGGCGCCGGCGGCAGGGCGCGGGGCGGGAGGAGGCGCCTCACAGCCGCGGCGGTGGTGGCTTCCATTTTCGGGCTGGGGATAACTGATAAGAGCCGCGGGGGTGGGAGTTGGGAAAGCGGGGAGGACGGTGCGTTCATAAAGTTGGCGGGGCCCGCGTGTAAGTGTAAGTGGGCTCTCGAGGAGGTGAGCCAAACACGTAGAAGAATTCTTTTCCCCGTGTGCTATTAAGAAATTCTGCAATGTTTTCCGAGGATAAGAAAAATAAAATTTTGCAATTTCATGCTTGCCATTAAAAATTAATCCTAAATGTCACCGCTATAAACTTTTTTTCGCCCTCCAATTACTACCGATGATGTGTTGCAACAAATGCTGATGATGTGTGGCAACAAATGCTGCTAGAACAACAAATTGTACAAAATGTATGAACTTACCAGATTGCAGGAACAAAATGACTCGAAGCATAATACTCCCTCCGTTTCAAATTATAAGTGGCTTTAACCTTTTTTACATACATTTTACTATATATCTAGATATAATAATATGTCTAGATACATAGCAAAACGCATGTACCAAGAAAGGTCAAAGCCACTTTGGAACAGAAGAAGTACTATATTGCATGGGAGGGGGAGAGAAAAATCATCTGCATTGTCCAATGCTAAATCGAAAGCTTCAGCGCCTTCCTTTATTAAAGACTACAAGAATCTCACGCAGTTTACGATATGACACCACAAAACTTATGAGAAAGGTACATTAAACTGTTATATAAGTAGATAAATAATATTATTGGGAGTCTAAACAGCAAGGGTGCAGAAGTCAAGTCTAATAAAAGATTACATTCGTGCACATAAGGAGCTTTGTTCATGTAACAAATCTTGGAATATCCACCGTTCATCTGTATCTGCACTTGCTGCACGGCTCAATAATCTTCAGGTTCACAGAAGGGGGCACTCTGTCCTCAATGTATCTTTCAATGGCAACACGAGCATTTCCAGCTTCTACGAGTGCCTCCTCATTGAGTGGCCAGCACCTATCAATGTTGGCAAACCTCCTGTCATGGCCACGGCTAGCGTCTAATGTAAGACAGTCTAGTGACCTTGCTTTCTGCATAATGTGGATAGTGAGCTTGACCATGCTCTTTGCGGAGCAAAACCCTGTTATCATCACATTCTTGAGGTTCTCATGGTAGCATTCTGAGAGGCATTGCAGTTGTGAGGAATCAACATCAGGATCTTCAAGAATCGAATCGTGCCTAATGGTTGGCATCCAAATCTGCACAGGAATAAAGTCAGTGTCTCTTCCATGATAACTAGAAGGTTCAGTTAGGCTGGATACACAATTATTCACCACAAACATGTAATTCACTTGTAACAACCATGGCTAAGGAAATAGCCAGCAACAAGTAAAATCTAGTTCCCAATCAGCAAGTAATACTTGGTTTCCACTTTCCTCAAATGCCTTGTGCTAGAAAGCTGAGCCCTACCAGGCAATCAAGAATTTGACATAAGGGAATAAGGAAAGGACTCAACACACTCATCGTTATAGTAGCATGGGAAATCGCATGGAAAATCTGGAAGCACTGGAATGAATGTGATTTTAATAAGACAAGGCCAAATGTCTGGACAATCTTGCATGCAGATGCAGATGAGTGTGTCATCTGGTACTCGGCCGAAGAGAAAGATCTCCAGGAGCTTAATATTATTATGTGATTTTTTGTTCTGGAGTTTCTGGTCTCCTGTTGCGTTTTTTTCCGTCTCTTGATTGAGACTGTCTTTCTATAGGTTTTTCCTTTTGCATGTTTGGGTGTATTTCTGTAAGCACAGGTGGGAGAGTGTTTTCTCTCCACTTGTGTCTCTCCTCTCTTACTAATGAAATGATATTTAGATCTTCTGCACACTTGAGAAATACAAAAACCTGAAACGTCAGGTTTCTCAATCTGAGCCAGCTAGGTTCAGAAACAGGAACAAGGCCAGTTCACAGCTTGCCAGTTGTTTAGTTAGGTGATGGATATCAATGTTGGAGTCATATAAATACATTTTAAAAGTATATTACCACAGATAATTGCTAATTTGGCTTTCATCATGGGCAGCTTTTCAGAGGTAAATGAAAACTTACACGTATGATGAACGTCTCCAAGGCGGGAGATGCATCAAGAAAAGATACCAGGGAGCTAAAGTCAAAGTCCAGAGAAAATTTTGTAGAACAAAATGAAATCTCCAAGTACTTCAGCTGGATGAATTTGCCTAACGTCATTGGTGTATTGACAGTCTGAAAACAGAGATGCCCAAAGGTTAGTCATGTGCAAAATATGATTTATGGCGAACAGACAACTATTCTATAGCACTTTGCTTCCATAAAAAAATGGATTAATTAGCAAGCATAAAACTGACCTCATCACTGCTTGTCAGAAATAGAGTTTGGAGATTTGGCGCAATGAACGGAAGTTTGGTAATAGCATAATAAAGTGCGTTTGATGAATAGGGGGCAGTCAATTCTTATTTCCTTCACTTGAAATGGATGTTCGAGTGAGATATGTATTTAGCGTCCTGAACAGGAAAAAGTTGAGAGATTTGGGGCATTGCTGTCAATCATCTCCAGCATTTGGCAGTCCACCACGCTCAGGATATTAAGCTTTCGCAGCTGACAAGGTATCTTCAAGCAAATTATATTATGGCAGTTTGAAAGGGAAATTTTCTCCAAAGCACAAGAATTAGACAGAAAACCTAATAGTTCCTCGCCACTGATGTCGACCTCATATAAATTTAAATTTGTCAGGCTATTTAGGCAACCAACTAGTGCCGTGGAGTGAATTGAACACGCAGAAAGCATCAAAGACTGAATGGAGCTTCCCCTCTCAGTAGATAAAAGAGAACATGGAAAATTGTACTTGATGTCACCAATTTCAAATAATGATAGTTCAAACTCTTTAATCCCAGGTGACATGGCAACTTGAATCCAGTGATCAAGATAACTGGGATCTATAGTGGAACAAGGCTACAAGGGTAGCTTTGTAGTCTAAATTCCTTCACTCGCACGCCAGAGTGATTCTGCATAATGTGCTCAACTCTAGTGATGAAATCCGTTGTTAATTGATCATACCAAGATCCATATTCATTTATGCATAGTGAATCAACAGAAATGATGAGTTTGGGATAGCATCTCCAGGAACGCAGAAAAGCATGAGACACGCAAGCAGCCTGAGCAGCATCTCGCATCAACATAAGGGCATGTATCCGATGAAGAATGTCCTGCAGAAACATGAGATAAATAATAAACACCACAACATAGATGTAGTAATGATGCTTTCTTTGTTGAAGTGAAAAGCACGTGGAAAATCCTATCCAATTATGCAGTAGTCATGTTTACTTTTTTGTTAACAGTTATACTGTTTTTTAACTGTCCATAACTTGAGGAGGGTCACAATACCCTTTTAACTAGCAAAAGAACTCCAGACATGATGGCGTTCACTGGATATCAGATGGAGTGATGGACCAACAAATTCCTATAATCCAAAATTTACCTAGCTCTAGAAGTGAACACTGACATTTTCGTTTCCCACGCTTGAAATTACATAGGCTATCACTATAACGATCTCATCCCATACCTCTGGAAGCTGGACCTGCGACCCAACTATTTCACTGCAGTTAGAGTCGGGCTTCATTTCATCAGCCGAACAGGACGACCCCTCACCTGGAAATCAGATAGGCCATGAAATCATGATACAGAAGGGAAACTGGCATGAATTGGCATCTGGCCAGGTGCACAAGCCACGTAGGTTCGATAATCAAACTCTTGCTTATAACAATAAACTGTAAGGAACTACTCCCTCCACCCCAAATTGCCATCAGCGTTCCAAAAGGCGGCACTTATGCGCTAAGCGGACAGGTAACGCTTTTGCGGCATAAGCGCTCCCAAAGCGGTGCAGCGGCTGCTGGCACCGGCCTTGGCGAGGGCGCGAGGCGGGAGGGGGCAGCCGCTGACGCCGCCGCCGAGCCTGGGACTACCCCCGCCGTCGCTACCGACGAATCTACGCAAAACGCGCTGAGAGAGAGCTGCGAGAGATGGAGGAGCTGAAAGAAAAAGTAGATCTCACCGGCTCCTTCTCCCTTCTCACGCGGGATGGACGCCGCTGCCCCTGGATCCACGCGCTACGGCTCCTCCTCCATCCTCACGCGCGTAGCCGGCGACGGAGAAGAAGCCCGGCGGCCAGGAACGACGGAGGGAGGCCGGGCAGCGATGAGAGGCGAGACGGCGCGGGAGGCAGGGCGGAGGGGCGCAGCGAAGGAAGCGGATGCGCGCCGTCGCTCGGCGGCGCAACCGGAGTTGTGGGGGCGGTGGGCCGGCTGACAAGAAAGAAGTTCGTGTGCGCCGCGGGACCCCGATCTCGCCAAAGCGACGGGCTTAGGCAAAATAAGATGAAAAAGGAAAAGGAGAATAAAACTTAGGGGTGTTTTTCATACATGCTATTATAAAAGTTTATAATGACATAAAAGCTATTAAAAAGCTCAGAGTGGATCATAGGTGCCATCGCTTAGAACTTTTTTTTGCTTTCCGTACTAACGTCAGATTGTACATTAATGATGTCAACCTGCAAGTGTGAAAAGTCAAAAATACTCTTAGATATAAATATATCATTAATTCTTTTTAGCATCTTAACATCTTCGAATGAAAAAAATCAAAAGTAAAAAGTTATAGATTCCGTCGAGATCTATAATTTTTAGATAAAAACTATGTTCATTTAATTTTGAAAAATATTTAATTTTTCTAATATTTTTTCTAATACATATTAATCATATCAAATTAAATACTTTTTGCGAAATAAATGAAGATAGATTTTATATCAAATATATATCTCGCTGAGATCTAAAATTTTTTAGTTTTGAGTTTTTTTATTTGAAGTGGTTAAGATGCTAAAAAAATTAATGTCATATTTATACTTAAGGATATCTTTTTACTTTTCACACCTATAGTTTAACACGGGCCTAATCTGACAGCAGTGGTACGGAGGGTAAAAAATTTAAGAGGGATGGCACCTATGACCACTCAAACTTTTTAATAGTTTATATGTCATTATGAATTTTTTAATGGCACACACATAAGACCCAACATATCTTAAACTTTTTTTTTGGCGATCACGCTCGTCCCTGGATGTGTATTTCATTAAGCAGAGACGAATCTGTCCCAATACAAATAGCATCGGTAACCATGGTTACCAACAATAAAAATCCTCACTCCTCGACTCAAGAACAAAAAGCGAGCTACATCATGAATAAATTTGCTACTAAAACAGCCGCACAAGATCATCCTGCTAGAAGCGCAGCCAAGTGCCTGTTGCCCGCCGTGCCAACCGGTCCCCTTGGGTAACCACCTCATCGAATGTCCTCATGTTCCTCTCCTTCCAAAACCTCCATCCCACCAGGAAGAAGAATGAGTCGAAGCCCTTTCGGCGTTCGTGCGGCATCAACTTCGTGGGAGACAACCACCACAGAATGGCAAGATCGTCCGGAGCAATATGAAAGCCTTAAACTCATGTAAAGACAATGCCCACTAGCCTATTTCTTTGAGATCTCATGAAGCCATATCATCAGATAGGTCCCACAAGTCAAGCCAAGTGCCTTCCCTGCCCCATAACGGCACTCACAATGCAAGATTTTACCACAGAGTCTAAGACTATTTATTAGCCTTTATTTATGGTATTTTGATGATGTTACAGTATATTTATTGAACAGAGAGGAAGAAAAAAACAAGACTCCGAGTCTTATTTAAACTCTAAGTCCACACGTAATAAATAAATTTAGATTTTATGATAGAGTCTATATTATGAGTGTTCTAGTCTCTCCGCTAATGCTAATGTGCCATGCATGCGATCTACTGTCATCGTGCAAGCATTTATCTAATCGACTCACCATTCATGGGATCCAGCTCATCATGCAAGCATTTTTCCAATCCATCGAAGAAACCATTCGGTCATTCTATCTGTCGGTCTCCCCTCACTCCTATATAAAAATAAGATTTAGATATTTCTTTCTTCGTGCTGCCGCTCCTCTTTCAATTTGTCCCCTATTAACCCTTTTTATTTTTATTGCATTGTTGCATTTTTTTTCTCCCAATAAATCCATGCCATAACCATACTAAATGTTCTTTTTGTTCATGAATTATATTTCTCTTCCATATCTATGGCAACACATGAGGAATCCACCTAATATTATAGATATTTTAGTCTTTTTTACTAGAAGAAGCTACTTTTACCAATGTTTTACCAAAACAAGGACAACAATTTAAAAAAACAAAGATAACTCCACTTCTGAAGCTATGCCTTTAGAGGAGTCAGACTAAGTTGTTTTGTGTAGTCAAAGGCCTACCAAATAGGCTCGAAGAAACCAGAAACGGGTTGTGTTGAAATGGTTAGGTAACATTTGTATTGTGGGAGAAGGACGACAACAGTAGAAAATGAGGGGCTCTTGTTTGTATATCTGGAATGGGATAAAACCAAATATGTGATAAGGATAAGATGAGCTTGTATCCCAGCACGAAAATCGACGGAGATCCACAAAAGTTTACTTCATTAGAGGCGAGAGTTGGTTCTATGATGAGACTGGCCACGCATGCGCCATTTCTAGACCATAGGTGCAGAGCCGGTGGTTCACTCGTGGGTTTAGAACCACCGGTCCACATGCTGATAGGATCTAAATGGTTAGAGGGGTTGAGTAGCCCATAAAAGTTTTCTTTGAAGCATTAGAGCATTCTTTGTTAGACAATAATATGTGGCCATCATCCTTCAGCAAATAACCAGGATGAAATGTCCTCACTATCTTCAACCTCCTCGTTGCCATCCACAAAATGTGCAGTCACTTGGTTTTCATGACACAGTAATTTTATATTAGAAATAAAAGGAGAAAAGGGCACACCTAACGACCTATCGGGCTGTGGATGTCGTTAAACCACTTAGTATCTCCCACGTAGTCCACATCTTGTGGAGTCACATGAGGAAGGGGAGGTAGGACCATGGGAGGATGCGGCAGTTGTGTTTTTTCGGAGTACGGGAGTGGAGCGGAGCAAACGCGGTGAGGTGTAACAGACGCCCGTCGCCAGATGGTGACGCCCGTCGCCAGATGGTGACGCCCTGGTCCCGTACTGGACTCCTTGTATGTGCTCATATGAACATCACCTTCTAATCTTATCTGAAATTATTCAACCAAAAATTTGAGAAAAACATAGTTTTACTTCTCTTGTGCATGAATCTCGTGAAGCTTTGAGGTTCGTAGTATAGTAATAGTAATAATGAAAAAGGTTCAAATTACTCCTCTCCGCCCCCACCCCCCCCACCCCCCCAAAGTTTGGCATATCTATATAACACTCTAAAGTAACGTTTGGTTCAACATCCAGTTATTTCAGTTGATCCAATGTACACCTCAAAAGTTTTTTTTTCCTATCTACCAATTGTGTTTTAGTTTCAAACTTGGGCTGTTGGGCATATATAGTTAAAGTTGTGTTACTCTCGTGATTCTTAAAATGGCATATATAGTTGTTTGAGCTTGCACGGTGATACTCAACATGTTAAACTTGTTATATTAGAGAATAGTACATGTAGTAGTATTGATTTATAAAACATAGTGTGTAAAAATTAAACTATCAGTATTTATATGACACAATGTTTCGCTTCAAATGCGTAATTTATTGATACTATTGAATTAGTTTTTGTAATAGATCATATTATTTTTTAAATGTAGGTTCGAAGATTATGTATTTTTTAAATAATGATTGGTGGATATTTTAGATACCAGCCAAAAGGTGTTACTTATACCATCTTTCATAATGGCACATATGGGTAATTTTGAATACAAAATTAGGCAATACTTTATATTATCTTTAGAGGTAGAATATAAAAATACTATAAGGTTGTTTAGAATTGTACCTTTTTATACATTAGAGGTAGTTAGTTTAGATATCAGATTAGCGCTTATCTAAATTTAGGGGGTGATTTAAGGTATATATTTTATAATGACAAAGGTTGGTACTTTATATATTTACAAATTTAGTGGGCTATTTTCAATTAATGGATAACTTAGATGAAATATTAGGGGTTGCTTTATGTTTTCTTTGTAATGGCAAAAGTTTGTAATTTTTATAGAACAAAATATATTCAATCATGTTACCAGCAATAATGATTTTATTTGGATGAAACCCATTGTGACACTTACAACACAAAGCTGGCATGACTTAGTACCACGAAACTCATCGCTAAGAGAGCCATGAATGTTTCTGATTATTATGAGAAGTTCCAGAATTTATCTTTTTTTGGGTATCTTATAGAATTAAGGTGGCAATTGTAAGATAAGGTATTTGACAATAATTTTTTGTTTGTGGTAAAAATCAAGTGATATGTTCTGAATTATATATTTAGACCCATGTCACTCTGTGAAGAATTGTTAGAACTAAGTATATTCATGTTGTGCATAGGAACATGCCATGGGAGATTTATTGTCATTCGCTTAACTCGCTTAGCCAGAGATGCTCAAGGAAAGTTTTCCAGAGATGTTCAAGGAGATGTCCAAGGCCACTCCTACAGCGGACCAATAATAAGAAGCCCATTGGCAGAGTCTATGCGAAAATCGTTGCATTGATTCGAGATGAGCACAGGCATAGCCTCTCCTTCCAAGTTGGGAGCGCGCTCTTCATTCATGTAGAGACGACGTGTCAGAATGTTGAAAGCTCAGAGACAAGGCTTGATCTGGTGAGGTTTGTTGTTGTGGTGCCCTCTAATTGGGTACTTCGCATAAAAGTGGACATGTATTTTAAAAACACAAACAAGAGCAAGCTCAACAATCTGAAAACTATTCTTGACTTCAGCAAAATGAACTGCATTAATCGTGCCAGTAGCGACAAGTTTCAAGTGAATGTCACTACATCTTGGTGTAGTGAGGTACAAAATGGAGATATTGGCAAGCAACTGAGTCCCCCAGTGGAGGTAAACATCAAACAAGCTTTACAGATATTTATTTAAAGTGACTTTTCATCTTCTTCTATCTAGATTCCCAAGGTGCGGGTCAAATTGGTGTATGAGAAATAGCTAACTGTAGTCTACACCATCGGTGATGATCTGTCATTCATGAATTCATAATGGTTCTATGTCGCATTCTCGCTGACCATCTAGATAGTGAGAATATATTGAATGGATGCCCATATTATTTAAATTTCTCCTCCACCCAACAACACCCTGTGCTAGCCAAGTAGCATGCTAGACGGTCCCCAAGGTGGCTCCACATCAAGCTGCAATTGGAGGGCAATGGGGTTGCCCGCTGGATAACCCTGATCACACGGGCCGACAACCTGTACGTGTCTGGCTTCGAGAACCAGCACAGAGTGTATGGGTTTGATATGTATTAGACGGTCTATTTTATGCATGGGTCAGCCACACACGTATAGGTTGTTGACCCGCATGATTAGGGTTATCTAGCGGCGGCCTCATTGCTCTCCACTTGCAGCTTGATGTGGAGTCACTTTGGATTGTCCAACATCCTGCTTGGTTAGCACAACAAGCACAGGGTGTTGTCGGGTGGAGGAGAGAATTAAAGAAAAATATGGGCATTCATCCAATATATCCTCACTGTCTGGATGATCAGCGAGAATGTAACATAGAACCATTATGAATTCAATGAACGACAGTTCATTACTGATGATGTAGATTACAGTTAGATATTTCTCGGACACTAATTTTACCTGAACCATGGGAATCTAGTTAGAAGAAGGAAAACCACAGTAAACAAATATCTTTTAAAGCATGTTCAATGTTTAAGTTCATTTTGCTGAAGTGAAGAATAGCTTTTAGATTAGATTATTGACCTTGCTCTTGTTTTCAGTTTTAAAATACAGGCCCACCTTTATACGAAGTACCCAACCAAAAGGCACCACAACAACAGAGCTCGCTAGATCAAGCCTTGTCTCTAAGTTGTCAACATTCTGACACGTCGTCTTTGTACGAACGAAGAGCGCGCTCCTAGCTTGGAAGGAGAGCTTATGCCTTTGCTCATCTCAAATCAGTGCAGCGATTTTCCCATAGACTCTGCCCATGGGCTTTTTATTATTGGTCTGCCGCAGGTTCACTGTACAGTGACCTTGGACATCTCCTTGAACATCTTCATAAAACTTGCTTTGAGCATCTCCGGGTAAGCTAGGTAAGCGAATAGCAATAAATCTCTCATTGGTGTGTTTCTATGCACGACAGGAATATGCTTAGCTCTAACATTTTCCTATAATCCAAAGTTTATCTAGAGCTAGTAGTGAGCACTAACATTTTTCCCCACACTTGAAATTATACAGACTGACACTATAACAATCTCATCCCATACCTCTGGAAGCTGGACCTGCGATCCAACTATTTCACGCAGTTATAATCGGGCTTTATTTCAGCAGCCAAACAGGACGACCCCTGACCTTGAAATCAGATATGAATTCATGGTACAGAAGGGAAACTTGCATGAAGTGGCTGCTGGCCAGCTGCATAGGCATGGTTCGATAATCAAACTCTTGCTTAACAATAAACTGTAACGAACTGCTACTTCCTTCCCAAATTGTAATCTAGCCATACTCACACTCACATACACACCCAGATGCATGGGAAAAATTATTTATATAGAAAGCCAAATCGATTTACAATTTAGAACGGGCTAATAGGATTTAGGCTAGGATATAAGGGTTTGATAACCACAACTGTCACAGGGGATCTTCACCGTACAAACCAAGAAACAGGAGGCATACCTGTTATTGCATCTTGGCTGCGTACCTCCATCTTCTCAGGTTTCCCCGTGGCCACCATCCGCCCATCCCCAGATCTAATCCAAAGCCAACGATGCTATCTCCCTGCTCTCACCGATGTATATGTACTGAAAAGCGCAAAAGTCGGCGGCGATGGTGCAGCTTCAAGGCAGACGTTGGTCGGGGAGGGTGGCGGAGGGGGCTCCCGTGGCGGCGCACGAGCGGCCTCTGGTCTGTCTCGCGGCTCCCCTGCTCGTGTGAGTCACAACGGAAGGGAGTAGGAGTCGATGATATGTTCTATTATATTATATATAGGCCAAGGGTAATTTCGTCCTTTTAGGTGGGTAGGAGAAGTGAAAATATTATAGGAAAGAAAAAATGATGAATTCCATTGAATAAAAAAATTTCAGTCTTAGTATCAAATTTCGAAAGACACACAAAATGAATATCAAATCTTGTAAGGCTTGCGAACTAGATGTCAAATATCCAAACTTCTCTGGACGGAGAGATCGATGTAACATGAGTCCAGAGAAGTTTTTAAAAAATACTTGTATGCTTGTTTTTGTGAATCTTACCAAAGGGTCATCTATAGCTTTGGAAATTAATAATGACCCCTGCATTACCAAGTTTAAAGTTAGAAAGTTTGAATTAGATTTACTATAATGTATATTATGACAAACAGTTTATCAAAAAATATACTCCCTGTGTCAGAATAAAATAGTCATTTTGGCGTTTAAATATTGTCCCCAAGAAAAAGTTATTTTAGGGTGCGGATCCCATACATAGGTAGGGTGCATATGTATCCCTTCCTAATTCCCACCATCCCTTCCCTGTGTAGTCGTCCCTTCCGACGTACAGTAAGCTGTGAGTACCAGATAGAGCATGCAGTGCACGCAAGGCTGGGTGAGGTCTCTCAACTTCTTTGCTCGCGCCCCCATCCCTCTTCGGCGCCTCTCTTCTTCTCCTACGTGGCCCACAACCTCGCCATCGTTCCATCACCTCTTTTGGAGGCTGTCGACAGCCCTCTACATATGTCTCTGCCAGCATGGCAGCACCACCCCTCTTCTTCTCCACTAGCGCGTAGGCGGAGGTGAGCAACCAAGATCTGGCCGATGATTCCACCCTGCACCCGAGATCTGGCCGATGGTTCCAGCGCGCTGCCAAGATCTGGTCGTGCACGTGAGGGTGGGCGTGACCCAGGCGATAGAGTGGGAGGCGATGCTAGCATCTCTTCTCCACTTCCTTGTACTCCCACCACATCGTAGAAGAATATTTTTAACAGGATGGGGGAGTATGGTGGTGTTCATCAGCCTCGAATACGGGCTGTTTTGTACCCCGACTCATGGCGCTTGGTTAGAGGAGCTGTTTTCCAGTGAAAAATAGAGATGGTGGCTCCTCCAAAACGGTAGGAGCTTCTCAAGAGAAGCTTTGCCAAGCACACCCTCCTAAGGTTCTAGGTGAAGGACTATTTACTACAAGCCTTTCAATATCATCCGCTCGTGTGCTTTCACGCATGTTACATAGTCTGGTAAGTAGTAAGGATGCATCGGTCATACGGACACGTCAGCTATTCCAAATGAGGTCAATAAATAGGTAATGACCATAGTGAATCGACCACCAACATGGGGCAGTTTGTTGTCCAAAAACACTCTCAATGCACAGAAAGGTACATGGGTTAGCGAATACTCCCTTCGTCCTAAATTACAAATTACTCTCATTTTTGTATATCATTTTTTACTATGTATCTTGATGTAACATATGTTTAGATATATAGTAAAATCTATGCAACGAAAAAATAAAGCTTACTAAAATTCAGAAGGGAGGGCCGGGAGTAATGGTACTGTCCTTCTAGATGTATCCGTTGTCGTGCTAATCCAATCAATCAACCAATGGATTCACCGATTACCGTCCTTCGTACTATAAAACGTGGAGGGCAAAGCAAGAGGCCATTGTGATGTTGTAGGGGGATTGGAAAGATGCATATGTAAGGGTTTTCAGGATTTTTGAAAGCAATGGCCAAACAGGTACGGCAGATGAGCATGGGCTTGTCCTGCACCGTGTTTTCTGGACCCCAATGAATTGAGGCTTTCAAACATTGATGTCCCTGTGATAATAAGCGTTGTGGGCACATCTTCGTTGGGGAAGTATATAGATTTCTCCTTGTAGCCAGCATGTGCAATGTGGCTGGCTGATTTAGCATTAGGTGTCATATTTGGTTCATGTGGCATTAGCTATTGCCAAATGAACGATGGCTATGTCCATGCGTAGAACATAGGGTGCAGGCCGGGTAAATGGTACTGACATGTCCTTTCTCTCTCTCGCACACTACTTGCATGCTATATTTTTTCTATTCTCTTACGGTGCACCATAAGGCTAACGTTGATTTTAGGAAATCTTTAACTAAGACTCAATGCCACAATGACTAAGGTGCATCACAGCCATAGCATTAAATGCTTAAGGTCACCTTTTCTCAAACATTGTGGTTGCCTGGATCGTCAAGTCTTTTGTACCTTGCATTCGTTTTGGTTCATGCAATTGAAGCACTTGGGCCTAATCGAAAGATATGCATTATGTATCCGACCAACATCATATATGGGATCCTAACCGCTGTTGAAGAATACATGCAAGGTTACCCGCTGATCGTGCGTAGGTGGTTTGCCTTATCCCGACCCCTTAGTGGACGAAGAAGATGAGTACGTATCCGGAGCGTGGACATCTGCAGCCTGCAGGATTCCAAAGTAAGTTTTTGTACCACCTAAGATCATGGTTCCAGTCACTGTGCATGCGTGGGCATTTTGGAGGGTTAACTAATTTTTATGTCTCCATGTATTAGAGACCACCAGCTTAGAGTGCTTGCCAACGACATGCGTCCTTGCAGGCTGTATATGGGACTGATCAGAGTTCTTTTTTTATTTAAGAAAAAAGACTGAGAATGAGGTTGGTGTAAAAGACTGAGAATGAGGTTCGTGTGAAGTTTGCTACGCAACTTATTTTGGGATCCGCCATTGAATGGCGCGGCTTACACTACGCCAGAAATGAATTCGCGCAACGTTATGTTTCGGCGCTCCACAACGGACGTTTTTTCTTTACCGTAACAGGTACTTTTGTCCGCTGCGGTAAATCATTTTACTGCAGCGGGCATCTTTAAGGCCCACTATGCCCAATATCCCAAAGCAAGCGAGGCCCAATATCAGCTCTTCACATAAATATGGAAACTTAGGGTTTGGAGGCCGGCCAATTCATCCCTCATGCAGCAGCTCCTCGCGCAGCCCGCGACTCCTCCCCACCTCACTCCACTCTCCAGTTTAGTGCGAGACCCCTCACGCCGAACTCCCTCCCTCCCTCCGCCCCCGCGCTTGTGGCCTTCTCTGCTCCTCCGCTGCCTGCGAGCTTGTCCTCCTCTCCTTCTCTCTCTTTGCAAGCCCCCCATCCCCATACATTGAACCCACGAGATCCATACGAGCTCCATGGCGGCCAACATCTCTTCACGCTCCATCCGTGCGCTGGTGTACGTTGCATGCCTCTTCTACAGGATGTGGCTGCCTCCTCCCCACCGGTGGCGGATCCGGCCCCCCTCCTCCTCATCAGCGGCAAATCCGGCCCCCTCCTCCCCACTGGCGGTAGATCTGGCCCTCTCCTCCTCATCAGTGGTGGATTGGGTCCCATCGTCCTCACCGGCGGCGGATCTGGCCCTCTCCTCCTCACCGTTGGCGGATCCGGTCCCCTCCTCCTTACCAGCGGCGGATCCGGCGCCATCCTCCTCACTGGCTGCAGATCGGGTCCCCTCCTCCTCACAGGCGGCGGATCGGGTCCCCCCAACGAGGCGGAGCTTCCAGGCGGTGGATCCGGCGAGGAGCTCCACCACGGCAGTGGCTCCACAAGGACGAGGTGAGCGGTGGATCCAGCGAGCGGCGTATGGAGCAGTGGCGGGCGGGATCCGGTGAGCTCCTGGCGGTGGCGGCCTCAGTGGGCTCAAATCCAGCCCGTGTGAGATTTTTTTCTTTTTTGGATATCTTTACCGCGGCGGGCTTCTTTGCGTGCCGCTGCGGGAAAATCCCATTAACCGCAGCGGGCAAAGACACCTGCCGTGGCAAGCCATGATTTACCGTGGCTTGGCTCCGACAGTGGACGCTTGCCTCTGCGGGAAACAAGAATCACCCGCTGTGTGCCGTAGTGTTATGTACTTGCTTTGTTGCCCTTCCCAGCCAGGTATGTGCCCTTCGGGATATGAACGGACCCAAGGCCCGGCGACCCTAGGCGCCTGCCTGGGCTCCCATGCGACCGCACCTATGAAATTTCCGATGTCACAGCCACACCAAGAAGATGCAATTACAAGTAGATGCTAGCAGCTTTTGTGGCATGACTTGGGCAGGGTACGTCAGAAAAGCAAGACCACAATGTATCAAAAAAAGGGGGCATATATTAAGCAACGTTCAATGCAATTACAAGAATGCACCATAACCATTGTGAGCTACAGCAACTAAAGCCAGGCAAAAAAATGGCCATAAGCTTATGGTTGACCGTAAAGGATAAAAAATTCATTGAATGTGTCATCCTCGTGTCCGTTCTCTCTCTTCTGCAGCTTTCCACTTTCCATCACCTCTGTTCTCTTTCTTCTGCAGGTGTCCAACATAGGACCCATCTTAATATTCACCCATTGTGGAGTAGTATGCAACAACAAATGAGCGCTGACACTAGCCTACCGTTATTGCTACAATGAGACACAAATATTGCCCTTGTCCTAAATGAAGTCTGGAGGCTCATTAATTAGGTAAAAAAAACTAGTGTTTAAGCTAGACCTGTAGTCAAGGCTATATATGGGTCAAATATATGTCTTTTCTTTCCTAGTGTCCACATGTTATATCGCTTTCTATCTTATTTCTCCTATATTGCACAAGAGAGAAGAGACAATTTTTTTTATCTCTCTTTCTTAATTTTAGTGTCACATCACTATTTTATTTAGTTGGCACTCTAATTAATAGCCATAGAATACATCTTAGTTTCTCGATCGCCAGGATTTTTAATTTTCCACTAAAATTACTGAATTTTGCGAAGTTTCTTTGCTAAATATTTTAGATTAAACAAATATTAGTATGATTTATGGCTACACAACTCTTGAATAGAAGAATTATAAACAATAGAAAAAATATATCTAAAGTCATATGGCACATGTATTAGTGTATATTACAAAATTTTGGATTTTTCATTTGGTCACCACCAAAATTACTGAAATTTGCGAAATTTTAGAAAATTTCGCTGAAAGTTTGGCACTTAAATTTTGAACCATGCTACTTATAATCTGATAATCAACTCTCTTTGAGCTTCGCCTAGGCTCCACTATAATCTGTGGGTCAGCCGTCAGCCACTGCTTCCAGACGTTGCCCACCCTGGTCCTGCAACAGCTGCGCAGGCCCAGCTCGTGGCACAGAGACACGAGCACGAGTTCTAGCGCAGGTAACATTCATTTGTTCATTTCCTTATTTGCCATTGGAAAATTATGTGCATAAAAATAAGAAGTTTCGCGGCAAAAGGTATGACGAGTTCTACGCAGGTAACATTCATTTGTTGATTTTCTTATTAACCATTGGAAAATTATGTGCTTCAAAAATAAAAAGTTTCCCAGCAAAAGGGTCTGAACTATGTAGCACCTCAGGTCGAGCATTTGACTTTCTATGGGAGCGATTTTTTAGGATTTAAAGGTGTTGTGCTTTCAGTGATAGGTAACATTTCCTTCAACACCTATGGTGACTTCATCAATTTTGAGGATTTGCCGGTCTAGTCTTTGAGATGCTGCCGGTCTACTCTTTGAGATGCTCATATGGGTAAGGGTTGTGTGTGTGAATTCATACTTCATAGGTACGAGTGTACATGCGTTGGGAGTGTTTATACCAAGATAAGTGAATTAGTAACCGAAGTGGCCTTACTTGAAAAATCTAAAGTAAATTGTTCATGTGTGTGATATGCTATATAAAGGTAATGGCACTAAAGAACGAAACAAGTCATGAGTTATGATGCTCTAAGGTCGCCCCAAGACAGATGGTGGGGAACTTCCATTTCAACCCCGCATCTCTTAGGTCAGCCGACTCGTTGGGCCCCTCCCCAAGCCTCCTGCCAGCATGCAAAGATCACTCTCACCATCATCGGAGCTACAATTGGGTGTCCAACGAGCAACAAGGAGGGCGACAGTGGGGCCGTTCCCCACATCTCTCAACTTGTCGACGCACCATGCCAATGGCACAAACATGGTTTTTAGGATCATCCATGGCCATTTGTAGGGCCTCGCCGCTGGTGTTTCCGCGATGTATGTGGCACTGTGATCATTGCTTCCGGTGTTGTGGGGCATTGTGTGACACTTATCTAGGTTAGATGGTGGCTATTGGTACCCATCATCCTTCCTTGGGGCCAGTGACGGTTGTGCCTTCTTCATGCAGCTCCCCGTGCAGGCTCGAGTCACAATGGTGGATCTCTAGCTTCTTAGTGTGGCGAGTAGCCCTCTTTGCTCTTCGTGTCCCATGTCCTTGATGGGTTGAGGGCATCATAATGTGGCTATGCTCACTGTGAGGATGCTCGTGGTTCATGTGGTGGTGTCAGGTGTCACTGGGGACACCTATGTTCATCACTGGTGCCTTCGCTCATGATCGTATCCTTTGTGGTTGGCTTTAGTGAGCGAGGATGGGTAGGTGTGAGAGGTATTCGTGAAAGTCTAGATGGCGACATCAGTGGACACCACTTCCTCCTTAGAGGCATCCTTCTCGTACCTCTTTCCTTTTGCTCGGTTGGGATTTGTAGGTGAAAGTCTTCCCATATTGGGCTTTCTACATCGATGCCTTGGTGTCATTTCCTTGGAGGCATCGCAAGGCATTCTAGCTCTACTCTACTGCTTCATTCCTACTACATGTCCATGGTGCTATTTTAGGTTGTCTCGTTGGCAATGCTCATAATCAATGCATTGGGTTGGTTGCCTGAGTTAGTTGTTCTATTAGTTTTTTCTTTAGCTTTGTGGCTTCCTAAGTTGTTTTAGTTTTGGAGTTGCTATTTGGGTTGTTTTTGATCAAGTTGAGTTGCTAGTTGGGTCATTATGGCCAAGATGGCTTAGTGAAATTCACTAGAGCATGCAGTGGTGTGAAGTTGTAAGTGGTTTGGAGAACTTGATCACCATTAGCTATCTTGATCACCTTGAGTATCATCTATCCTTGCTCCACCTTGGATGTGGACCTACCTATCTCATAAACAACGCTAGACATATAGTTACTCCACTATTTTGTTGCAATTATCCAAAACCAATAAAGGTCTTTGAACACTATTGATTATTTCCCACAATAGTGACAAGTTTTGTAAACACAAGGTTGATATGTACATGCCTTTGTGTCAAGTTGTGATGAGAGTGATGGAAATGAGATGATCAACTTTGAATGAGTTTGTATTTTAAATATTACAAGGGTTTGTGTGCGGCATGTCTCTTGACTGTGTTGGTTTGGAGTTGTGGAGCATAGAGACGATCGATGGTTATGGAGAAGGTAAAGTAGAAACATGTGGTGCCGATGGACTGGGAACCATGAAGGATGAGCATGAGGCTTGGACTGAGGGACCAAGATAGCTAGAAGACTGACCGTGGGTGGCTAATAATTGGGGACATCAACAAGCAAGATTACATGAGGAGGAGTGGATCGTGTTGACCAAGTGAAGATAGTGGTTGACCAAGTCAAGTGGAGGCACAAGTGGACTTGGTGATTGGGTGGTCGAGGACAACTGTGACATGGATTGAGATAATGGTGGATACAATTCTCTAGAGGGTTGTGGTTCAACCAAAATATCTAAGGGCATGTTGGGAATGTGTTAGCTTTATAAGTAGGATAGGAGGCTGCGCGAACTAGCCGTACTCTCATTTACTTTGGCGTAAGTCACTAGGGAATAGTTTTTAGTATATTTTTTAGTATATTTGAGACCGCAATGTGTAAGTGTGACTCCTCTGCCATATAAATTTGACCACTGTAAGAACTAGATCTTGTTTATACATAAATTAAAGCAAGTTATCCTTTGAAATTCATAGATACTTCAAGTTTGTGTTTAAATTTTTTTAAGATATGCCTCGGTTGATAGGCCCTCCACCTCCTTCATAATGTTTTAGCTCTCCACAAGCTTCACCACCTCCACTTTCCATTCCTCCACCGCGCTCCTGATCGGTGTCTCAGAGTCGTAGCTACCCATGCGGGCCATTAGTTCATGGGGCGGAGGCCATCGACATGGTCATGAATGTTGCGGTGACTAGCCACCATCCCTTGGTGAAGAATGTCAAGCCGCGTCACCCTTGCCTGCATAGCCAATGGCGCCTCCTGTCCGGCTACAAACTCAAAAGCAACACCCAACTTTCTATATATGTTTAGAGTTGCGTAGTTTTTCAAAGGTTTAGAGTTATTCAGATTCATTCAGATTCAGAGGTTTCAACAGTCATAGCTATATCATTATATTGGTTCAGAGTTGTGTATTGTTAGAGGTCTAGAGTTATTTAGATTCATATTTCAATAGCCACGACTACTGTTGTGGCGCTTTGGAGGAGGACAAAGACGACGCTGTGGCGCTCGACGCGATGCACCTCCTTGGATGTCCTCGGCGACGCGCGGAGCACGCTCATGCCCGCCCCACCTCGTCGGCGTGGAGGTACAAGCTGCTTGCGCGGCTCCACAGCCGCATGAGCGCGTCATCAGGGAAGAGCTCCATCGTCGCGTCGCGGGTCACTAGTGGTGGTGGAGTCGTGCCTGGTGCATGGCGGCATGGAGCGGCGTGGGCGGGCAACTATGGTGGCCGGAGCGGAGGGCAAGGGCAAGCGGAGGGCTAGGTGTTTCTTGTGACGGTTGG
>CM041633.1:36936474-36962530 GCA_023333625.1 Bothriochloa decipiens | reverse complement strand
AGCCCCTTTTCATCAATGGACTCCTGACGTCTACGAAGGAGTGTGGTTCGTTCGACAAATTCCTACCTCTATCTGAGGTGTTTGGGTTTTGCAAAACTCCATAGACATGCAGAAGAGAAATGCTATCCCCACTTCGACCAAGACAGAACTTTACCAAAAGTTTATTGTGATCTTTTTGTTCAAATAACAATTAAGGTGAAGCAGGGTCAGGAACAACGAATCTCTTTATGATAAACAGATCCATTTTGCAAGCTCGTTATTACGGGTAGTTCCTACAAAGAATCGGACTATATTACTATGGCTCTTGTTTATCATTCCAAAATATTGATAGCTATGCCTCGTTCGTAGAGGGATAGAAGAATATGTTGATTTTGAGCCTTATTATACACATTTTTGTAGTCATGACTAGTAGTCGAAGTATTTTTTTTTGTAATACTGCTTGTCTATGAACCATGCCTTTCTTTTTTATGAATGAAATTGTGGGATTTGTTGGGGAGAAGTTTTTACCAGTTAGTGGCTACTTGTTTTATAGACATTAGTTGCATATCATACGTTCTGACCTAAATGATTTTGAGCATTGGGTTATGGACACTTGCTAACGGTGACAATAATACATATTGTTTAGAGATTATAGTAATATATATAAAGTGCCTAGTCAGTGTAAAGGATATATAGTACTGACATATCTATGTGATTGTACGATTGATCTGTCTATTCTTTATACCTTTGTCTGTTTTGATGCCAGCATGATTGTCTGAAAATAACTGTGAATTCTAAATACAATGCCTGTTCAGTTTAGGCTCATAAATAAGTGTTCCTTTCTGGAACCCTTCTAGTGCTGTCTACAGTTCATTGTGCTTTTTCCCTAGTTGTCAGGATGATGTGGTTGCCATACCTGACCTTGAATTTGTAAGTGCAGTCTATGGGTCACTACAACACAGCTTAGAAATGGAAGATGTGGAGCCATCTCCTGGATGACCAAAACATCATGACTACACACCACAAAGTACCAGGTACACCACACCCAATTTACTCCATCATTCAGTACAAGTTCAACTTTGTTTTCTCTGTACAAATTTGTAATTTCCACTATCCTTTTTTCACCTTTGCTGACATAGTGGAATGCCTTTTATTTAATAGCTCACCTCTTTGGTTATCTTCTAAAGATGTGCAACTTTCTTCAGCTAACCATTTGGTTCATTCTATCTGAACTAATATTCATCTTGTCTGCTCTAGGTGATAACATCCTCATAGCCGAGGTGAAAATAACAGACCAATTGATATGTATTTCTTCCTTATGCCCTAGCAGATACATGCATAATTCTTCTAGGACATGCATTCCCTAATACAATGCAACTTCAGGTACTACATTTGAGGGCAACCATGTGCTTAATTTCCTTTACCTGGTGTCCATATTGTTTTACAACATGTACGTGGTGCCATTTTACTCTGCTGCCCAGGGTTATTTTGGTAAACATCATTTCCATGTTAACTGATGATAGGCGGTATTTTAAACATAAAAAAAATGCCTTTTGGTACTTGATAGGGGAATGATGGATAACACTCACATTATGCTGAACATTACACTTGACTGGATAGATATATTACATGTCATTAGCTGTATCAAGTAAGGTACGGGAGTGTTCTTTCTTCTCGGAGTACAAGCAATTCTTTCTATTGTAGTGTTCGTGACTTCCTGCCCCCTGTACTATGTTTTTCATGCGACGATCATCATCATTTTTATGGCGAACTTATTCTTATTCTTATTCTTATGCTCAAATGCAGGTACCTTCATTGGCTGCTAGCTGCAAACAAAAATGCCTCAATACTTTCTTTATTAAATTAATAAGGTATGGAGTATAATTGTTGATTTTGTGATGCTCCATGTTTTAATGTTGGCTAACTTCTAGAAATCTTAGGATCATTGGACTCTTTAGCTTTTGAGTTTTAGGTGAACGATCCACAATGGTAATTGGGTTCTGTACAACATGCACATTTTCTTTTCCTTTGAAAACATAGCTGAAATCAGAAAATGGTGCTGCACTGTTGACTGGGCCCCGCTATGTGTGGCCAGCGGTACTAGAGAGGCGGCAGAGAAAAGGATTTTTTCCTTTTTTGTTTTTTTCAGAGAATGCTAAATAGTGCTGATTCATTTTTTTCATATTTTACAACTGGAGCATGATAAAACTATGAAAATTTTTGAATAGCCTTGCAATTAGATGCCCTACATGGGAAAAGTATGAAATGGCTATAATCAGCAGTATTTCTATGTTTTAAAATTACATCTTTTAATGATAAGATGAATTTTGTATGATTTTATGGGTAAAAATTATTATCTTTTAATCATGAAACTTTTTGTGTATTCTTTATATGTTTAGGCATACCTTAACAAAATATTGTATTATTTTGATGAATAGAAATTGTCCACTTAATTTTAGTATATTTAAAATACCTTTTATTTGATTAATAAATACTACAATGTTTATATAAATCCTTGACAAGCCGGAATAGAAAATTGCTCTAGCTTCACAAGAAAGCCTCAAAACAAATATGAGTTGTTATGATGTAGTTGAGTGGATAGCATTAGAGCAATCTTTGTTAGACAATAAGATGCCGGAATAGAAAATTCGTCTAGCTTCAGAAGCATGCCCCAAAACAAATATTAGTGTTGCTATGACGTAGTTGAGTGGATTCTGTTCTTTTGCTACGAAGAGGGTTGCTGATCAATTGAAAGGAGGTCCGAGAGAGTGGCCATGCCAACCACGAGGGGTATTTATAACCCCACCAATTTAAGGTAACGGTTACTTTCTTTTGGAGCTATTGCCGATGCGCACTGAATATGATTGGTGATTTCCTGGTGGTTGGTTCAATGTTCCAAAAAATGCCCTTTAGGATGTGTCAAATAACTGCTGCAACCACTAATGATGACCAATGTGTTATTATAGTTCTAAACTATAACACATCGGTCATCACTGGTGAGCCCAGAGTAAATGGCGCTGTCCAATCTAGATCTATCTATTGTTGTGCTAATCCAATCAATCAATGGAATCACCGTTTATCATCGTGGAGGGCAAAGCAAGAGCCTATTGCAATGTTGTAGGGGAGGATTGTAAAGATGCATATGCGGTTTCAAAGATTTGAAGATAACTAGATAATGCCCTGAGCGTTGCTGCAGGAATATTATTGTGTTCTACATGAGAAGAATTTATGAAGAGATTATAGTGCCTTGTTGTAGGATTTATAGGATAAATTCAGATAAACAATATATATAGATATAATAGTGTGAATACAACAGAGTAACACCATTTTACTAAGAACCACCGTATAAACCTATCTGACTTCGTTAAATAATTAAAATAAATATGATAAGATGAAAACTGTATGGAAGTAAAAATAATTGATTCTGTCGTTTCATTTTAGCGGCATCAACTGCTGGAGCAAAAGGGAGAAAATAGACTCAGTCCAAATGGAGAACGCACATGAGTAGTTTGGGAATCTGCTATCAACTTCTTATCAGCAGCCAATGTTGTTCAACTGCCACCCCAAGGATCAAGAAGCCTCCAGCCACAAGCAAATGAAATCCTACGTCGTGCTTGGAAAAGCAAAAGCCTCCCACCATTGATTAAAACCTTCACATGGAGGATCGTCCGTCGAGCACTGGCTACCGCAGAATGGGCGTCTAGGTACTCATCACCTATTGATAAACATTGTGATACCTGTGGACAGGTTGAGAATGACTACCACCTCTTCTTTCAATGTACACTTCCAAGTGGGGTGTGGTCTTCCTTTCATCCTAGTATGTCTACTGCCAACCTAACAGCTGAGAGTGATGGTATTCAACTTGCTTTGTCTGCTTTTATTCTGAGTACCACATCTGAGCTTGTTTTTCATAAGATACTTTTCACCCTTTGGTATATTTGGAAAGCTAGGAACGACTATCACTTCAATAGAAAGAGATGGACTGCTCTTGAGGTACATCATGCAGCAGCGGCTCACATGGACTCCAACAACAAGGCTCTCAGCATGCAGCAGCCTACTCCCAACCATGCTACCAGACAGACCACTCAACAAGCTGACCACTTAGATACCCACTTGCTTCATGCAGGTCCCGTGATCCTACCACAGGTTTCCATCCTCATGAAGGTGGAAATCAGGGACCAACCAACTATCAGCCAGCATAAAATGATCCAAGGCCGCACACACCCATAAGCCAAAATGCCAACTTAGGTATAAATATCTCTGGTGCAGGTCATAACCTTGACATGACGAACAGGTCATCAGCACAAGAGGATCATGAACCAGCGGTGCATCATCAACAAATCACAGATGTCCCTACAATGACACAGACTCACCAGCAGCTGAGGCAAACTCATGAAGGTACGTCGATTGTTGTTCAACAGGTACACCTGACGAAAAGGTATGAGATAGTGGAGCCGACCCTTCTCCAAGACCCTCGATGCTATGTGGATGCATCTACGGGCCAGACCTCCCAAACTCACAGCCACAATCGGCTGGCCTTGGTATTTTTATTCTGAACTTCCAGGCACAACCCACCCAAACGGTCTAGATTGAGGCTAAACTAGAACAATGCACGTCGGTGATCATGGCTAGGCAGCTAGTCTTGCACTAGCTTCGGCTATCATTCATAAGCTCAACATCACTGAGATCAGCTACTTGTCTGACTACCATACTCTAGTTCAATTCATCAACAGGGAAGATATCTCCAATCTCCCGGATTGGCGAATCAAGCATCCAAGATCTACAACACAGGCGACTCAACACCATGGCTGATGCTCTAGCAAGACAAGCAAATCAATTGGATTTAACCAATTTAGATCATGTTTGCTCTTATCCACATCAAGAGCTCCAATGTAATGTGCATCAAGCGATTCTTAACATACGCCTGACTGGTGTTACAATCTCTGCAGCGCATTGCTGCATTTAAATAAAGTTGTTTGTTGTCAAAAAAACTTCTTTTGAAGGATTAGATAAGATAAGATAATATATACATGGCCTGTCAAGTCTGGTAGAATTTAGAAAAGCATTCACCTGATGTCGGAGAACTCCATCGTCGTCATTGGGGATGCACTGAAGTCGTCCGATGGAGCTGCGGACTTCTTATGTCAGATAAACTGGGTTAGCAACTCGTCATCGTCCCAGCTGAATATGTAGTCATTCACGGATTCATCATAGGAAAAATGCATTAACTTTGCCTGTGATGATTCAATGATTCACAGACAGTCGACGAAACCTGATTCACAGAGAGCTCTGCTTTCCATGGCAGGGGTGCTGGCGGCGACGCTTGTGCATTTGGATGTGTAGGAGGGCGGTGGCGATGTGGCCACCAGAAAACGAGGAAGTTGGCATAGTTTCTTTCTTGAAGGCATTGCATGGCTTTCCAGCTCTAGTCCGCAGCTTCGTTCCTACTGCGTGGCCATGGTGGTGCTTTCGGCTGTCTCATCGGTGGTGCTCGAAATCAACACTTTGGGTTGGTCGCCTAAGTCGATTGTTTCTATTAGTTGCTTTTAGCTTTATGGATTCTCGTGTTGCTTTAGTTGCGAAGTTGCTATTTGGGTTGTTTTTTTGACCAAGTTAAGTTGCTAGTTGGATCAGTTTGACCAAATTGGAGCATGAAGTCATGTGAAGTAGTAAGTGGTTTGGAGAACTTGATCACCATTGGCCATCTCCTATCACCTCAAGTGTCATCCTTGCTCTATCTTGGATGTGGACCAACCTATCTCATAAACAACACTAGAGCATAGGGTTAGTCCACTTGGTTGTCTTAATTATCCAAAACCAAACAAAGGTTTTTCAACACTATTTATTATTTCCCATAATAGTGACAAGTTTTGTGAACATAATATTGACATGTACATGTACCTTGTGTGTCAAGTTGTTATGAGTGATTGTCAGGAGATGATTAGCTTTGAATGAGTTTGTAGACTAAATATGGTGTGAGTGTGTGTGCGACATGGCTCTTAGTTGTGTAGGTGTGGAGCACATAGATAGTCGATGGTTATTGAGAAGGTAAACAGAGACGTGTCATGCCGATAGACTTGGAACGGTGAAGGACATGCTTGAGGCTTGGACCAAGGGACCAAGATGGGAATACTGACTGTGGGTGGCTGACACATGGGGACATCAACAAGCACGAGTACATGAGGAGAAGTGGATCATGTTGACCGAATCAAGATGGCGATTGACCAAGTCAAGAGGAGGCACAAGAGAACTTGTCAATTAGGCGGTTGAGGATAATGGTGGAGGCATAGTGGATACACTTCTTTAGAGGGGTTTGGTGGTTTGGGCCTCAAAACCACTGGTAGACAGTTTTTGGGTTTTGTGGATTTCTGATAGGAATAGGAGGAGGCATGTGGTGTCATGGTGAAGCTTGTGTCAAGGTGCAGCAAAGTCATGTAGAGCTCATGGCTATCAGATGCATGGATCTTGAGAGTTAGACCATTTTGCATCTAGATTAATAAGTGATTCAGCTAAAATATCTAAGGACATGGGAATGTGTAATAGCTCTATAAATAAGATAGAAGGCTACCCAGATTAGCCATATCTTCCATTTGTTTTGGCCTATTCCCTCCATCCTGTAATACAACATTCTAGCATTCAAAAATTTGTCCTCAGATATCACGTTCATTACAATATCTATCTGGGAAATTAAATGAGTATGCATGCATTTTTTATGTTTTCTCTTAATTTTTCTTATAATTGATTATTGGAATGCACTATATATATTACAGGACAGAGTGACTAAGTCACTAGGGAACAACGAGTCCTAATTTTTAGTATGTTTGATACCTATAGTGTGTGAGTGACACCTCTGCTTTGTAATCTGACCTTTGTAAGAGTGACTCCTTTGTTGTGTAATCTAACTTCTATAGGTTTAGAGTTACTATTCATGTTCATAGTTAGTATTTATGTTTAGAGTTATTCAGGTTTAGAGTTAGTATTCATGTTCAGAATTATTTTAGGTCTAGAGTAACTATTTATGTTCTATATTTAGTTGTGTTAGAAGGAGTTAAGGCTTACCTCCTAGCCAGTGGATGGTCCACTTCCTGATGTAGAGCAATGTTGCCTGGGTTGGACATGACCCCGCAGGTTCTACTAGAGATCGCAGGTGCAGCGAGACAGGCGATGTCGTCAGCGGCTAGGACCATGATCATGATGGCTCTGCTAAGACCACCTCTGCCCAGGTCGCGCAGCCTCACCTCCAGGTCCTGCCGCATGTGACATCTTGAAGGCTGACCACAGTGTCCTGCGCCATGTAGTAAGCGTACCTCGACCGAGCATCGACTAGGGGAACCCAGAAGGGACCCTGGCTAGCACTAGCGACGACGAGAACTGGGGCCCAAACCTTGCCCTGGGCATAATAACCCCGGCTCATACGAGCCGAAGCTCGAGGAGCACCAGTGAGCATTAGGGCATTCCGGTTGGCACCGCCGCACGTCTCCTCCATAGCACGGCTCTGTAAAGTAGGCAAATGAAACGAAACATGATTATGGTATAACCGATTGCAATAATGTAGACTCATAGTAAACGCATTGAACAACATTCCTTTTGTTGTTCTGACTCTGTCTTGGTGCCTTTGTTAGTTTAATTAGATGCATTCACAATCTAATATTCTGATGATTGTCCAACCAACCAACTAAAGCAGAATGAGACGGGAAGCAAAATCTGTTGTATGTAATTTTGGATAAGTAGCTGTCTTCTTTTTAAGTGAACAATAATGGTTTACTACAGTTTGTATGTATAAGGTTGAGGATGTTGACAATACAGGCAGAGGCTGACAAGCCTTATGCCCAGCCATCTTTTCTCAGTTCTGTGCAGCCTTGACACAACCATTGATATTGAGAGTGGCATTGGAGAAGATGAATTCATGGCTGCTAATTGATTAGGATTCAGTGGGGGTTTGATTCGCTCCTGTCATCTAATTTTCTATACTATGCCAAATAATTGCTTGTTTTCAGTCTAATTTATTACTATGGTGCCAAACCTTTGTTTGTTTGTTTGTTTGTTAGTTTGTTTGTTTGTTTGTTTCTTTGTTTGTTTGTTTGTTTGTTTGTTTCTTTGTTTGTTTGTTTGTTTCTTTCTTTCTTTATTACTATGGTGCCAAGCCTTTTCTTTCTTCTTTGAATCCAGCAACCAGCTATATTGTCCAAACTGAACCTCTTTGTGTTTATTTGTAGGATCCATCATCAGCATGCATGTCCACCCTTTGAGCCGCCTCAGCATGCAGCGATCATCGGAATTACAAACTCAAGCATGGTCTGCCACCGGCCTCATAGACATGTATGGCTCGTGATGTTAGTGCTTGATGTCAGTAGTTCTTGTTAGTTGTAAATTTTGCAAGGTTTGAATTTTGATCTTGTTTGTCTGGTAAGATAGACCTATATATATATATATATATATAGCAAGTAGCGGCATCAGAAGAGCACTTTTTGTTCATAAAGCATATTTCCAATTTTGACTATTCTTTGGCTGCATGACTCTCAATTGCCTGCATTTTGGGCATAGGTGTGTTAGTCCTTGATTCATAACTAGACAGGAGGCTAACCCATTTATTTAGGAAGTTCAAAATAGACACAAATCTAGAACTAATGTTACTTGCAGTTCCTAACTGAATCCATGTATACAAAGAATACTGAACAGAATATTGCTATGTTTGATTGCTGCTTGTACATATCAATACATTACTATAATGAGACAGGTTTACGAGGATCACATACAAACTTCCGAAACCCCAGAATAATTGAGAGGTTTAGACCAGGCTGGACCTGAATTTTCTATAATTTTATTCGAAATCCTTCATATTGAATATACCCTGTGAGCCTTGCTGGTGTTGTTATGTGGTGTCCTGTCTTATTCAGATCTGCATACTCCTATATATGAGCTTTGTTGGTGTCATTGCTGTTGTTTATCATTCCAAAATATTAAATGCTATGCATGGTTCGGAGAGGAGTGGAAGGAATATGTTGATTTTGAGCCTTATTATACACATATTTTGCAGTTATGACCAGTAATGTTTTTTCTAAGTATTTTTTGTAATACTGCTTGTCTATGAATCGTGCCCTTCTTTTTTATGAATTAAATTATGGGATTTGTTGGGGAGAAGTTTTTACCAGTTGGTGGCTACTTGTTTTGTAGGCATTAATTGCTTGTCATACATTCTGACTAAACGATTTTGAGCATTGGGTTATGGACACTTGCTAACCGTGACAATAATACATATCGTTTAGATTATAGTGATATGTATAAAGTGCCTAGTCAATACGTATCTATGTGATTGTACAATTGGTCTGTCTATCCTTTATACCTTTTTCTGTTTTGATGCCAGCATGATTGTCTGAAAATTACTGAAAATTTCTGGAACCCTTGTCATAGTGCTGTCTACGTACAGTTCATTTGAGTTTTTTCCCCAGTTGTCAGGAGGATGTGGTTGCCATACCTGACCTTCAATTTGTAAGTGCAGTCTATGGGTAATTACACAAAGATTAGAAATGGAAGATGTGGAACCATCTCCTGGATGACGAAAACATCATGACTGCACACCACAAAGTACCAGGTACACCATCATTCAGTACAAAGTTCATCTTTGCGAACAGGAGGCATACCAGTTATCGCATCTTGGCTGCGCACCTCCATCTGCTCAGGTTTCCCCGTGGCCGCCATCCACAGAACTAATCCAAAGCCAACGATGCTCCCTTGCTCTCACGGCACAACACTACCAAACACGCTTGCTCGCTGCTCGCCGGTCGGTGAGGCGCGCGCTGTGCGCATGCAGCCGTGCACTACCGGATTCGCCCTCTTTGTCAAGTGTCCGAGGCACTCGGCAAAGTCCTAAATGCACTCGGCAAAGGCTTTGTCGAGTGCGAGCCATGTCGGCACTCGGATGGCTCGTACTCGGCGAAGAGGTGTCGGCAAAGAAAGACTCGGCAAAGACCTCATTGCACTCGGCAAAGACCTCTTTGTCGAGTGCCACGTGACAGACACTCGGCAAAGACTTTGCCGAGTGCCAAATCAGCACTCGGCAAAGATAACGGCCACCGTCATCTGACGGCTTCTTTGTCGAGTGCCAACATGGCTGGCACTTGGCAAAGATTTTTTATTTTTTGTTTCAAAAATTCTTTGCCGAGTGCCGCCTCGACTGGCACTCTGCAAAGAGTTATTATTTTTTCTAAAAAGTCTTTGCGGAGTGCCGCGGCCGGCACTCGGCAAATAGTTTTTATTTATCTTTTAAAAACAGCCTTTGTCGAATGCCTTGGCCGGCACTCAGCAAAGCTGGTACGGTGGCCTGCTAGTACCCAGCTTTGTCGAGTGCCAGCATTCGGTAAAGTTAGGATTTTTTTTTGTTTTTTCATATATATCACAGTAGGCAAATCCGCACACACACATATATATATAACATAAATCCACGTATATATCACATGTCATCCATAATAAATTCATCCAACATCCATCTGTTCATAAATTCAATACGTCCAACATAACAATCACAAAGTACATCACAAATCCATCACAAGTCCAACAATCACAAAGTCCATCACTGCTCGTGCTGCGACCCGGCGCCCCTATGGCCCCCAGGGTGTGAAGAGCTCCCACCTGGCCATGAAGACCACGCGGAGTGCCCGTGCTACGGCGCCATCTGGTATTGGTACATCAACCTGGGGTGCATAGGAGGAGGAGGAGAGCCATCTGGCCATGTGAACTGTGTCTGAGGGACAACCAGGCCAATAAGCCACCATGGTGTGGAGAAGGGCCATCTGGAGGAGTCGGGTTCGAACCCGCCGACTTTGGCTGCAAAAGGAGAAGCGATCTCATTATTACCTGTAGGATGGCCTCACAAGCCAAAGCAATAGACAAACATATATACTCACCGGAGTCCTTATAGGGCTAAGAGGAGGGGTGGAGCGAACAACGTGGGAGGCAACGAAGGCAGGACGACACTAGGGATCTGAAGGCCCTGAAAGAAGTCGGCAAAGCCCTGCATCTGATGTGCCGAGTGGCTGCTAGATTGCCTCCACCTGACACGCCGAGTGCTGCTGGACAGCCTCCAGCTCCTGCCGATGGGCCTCCGCCTGGGCTGTCTGTTGGGCCTACAAATCGGCCAGCTCGGCCTACAATATTACACCCGTAAGATTTAAACAATGCAAAAGGAAAGGTACATGTGTAAAACCAATAAACGACGAATAAAACTATACTTACCTGAAACATCGCCATCATCTGCGTGGAGCTCGGCTGCCGAGGTCGTATGGGGACGTCGGAGGAGGTCGGGGACGTCGGAGGAGGTCGTGCTGTCTGATCGAACTTGGCGAAGGGTGAGAACGGTGGCCGGGTCGATTGCGTCGGGGAAAATATAGTACCGGCCGTGCTGCTTCCCTCCTCCCGTCCTCATCAGGAGGTCTATATCCAGGGGCTGGGTGGCCAGACCAAAGGCCTGACCATGGCGCGTGCAAGCTACCGCTGCGTACTCGACCATCTTCTCGTAGGCGTTCGGGTTGGTGTACGCGTCGGCCCCATCCGTCGGGTTGTAGACGTTGTCCGAATCCATCGCTCGGCCCTTGTGAGAAAGGGCATAACCCGTGAACTCCTTGATCACCCATCGCTCGGCCCTTGTGAGAAAGGGCGTAACCCGTGAACTCCTTGATCACCCGGCCACCATGCGACTGAGACTGCGAGAAAAATACAAGGATGATTACACGCAATGAGAATGAAGTTTTAAATTAAATAAATAAATAAATAAACACATAACTCATTAGAAGCGTACTCATCTGTCCATGTACGCTGGGAGGGGTCGGCTCCCTTGGTGGTGTGCCAGCCCTGGCATAGCCAAGCGTTGCACCTGTTTGGCTGGCTCTGCGCCGCTTGTACGCGTCCGGCTTTCTCCACGCGTCCACATTGCGATCCAGCAGTTCATGTACATTTTGCACCATTCAAGAGGAACCTGAGGAAGGCGTCTCCCCTGGTGTCGCCTCGCCCCCTTCCTCCTCATCGTCCTTCTCGCCCCTGTCCTCCTCGTCCTGCTCGCCCTTATCCTCCTCCTCGTCCTGCTGGGGCATCGGGCTGGCAGACAGCTCCAGCCTCCTCGTCATCTCACGGTGTCCGCGGGCCCTTCTCTCCCTGCTCGTCGACGACTCCACCAACGGCGTGTCCTCCTCCTCCTCCTCGGGGGCGGTCCTCTGGTAGCGCCAGTTGACCCCCACTCATTGCGCTCGTCTACCTCCTCCCGCCATTTTGTCCTGTGCCTGCAATGATAAAGATTAAACCAATTAGCACAAATAACTGAGAAGTACTTATAAAGAGATGCAAAATGAATGAAACATAATTCAAAGTAATAATAAGAATAACATAGTATTACATGAATTAGAAATTATCTTTACGAACGGCAGCGGTTGGCTCCTCGTCATCACTATCACTATTGTCATCATCATTATCAATGTTGTTGAACTCTATTAAGTCCTCATCATCTTGCACCACTTCACCCTCGTCCTCAACAACTCTATCGCACTGAGCGCTCCATCGCTCAAGCATTATTAAGTCCTTAGCATCTTGCACCACTTCACCCTCGTCCTCATCGATGTCGTTGTCTACTTCCATGCCCATCAGCGAAAGAATGTCTATCGACAAACACCCTTCTAGCCTTTCAGGTTGATAGAACTTTTCGCTATCTGCCTTTGGGTCAAAGTTGTAATGACCATCGTTTAGGACAGGCCGGAGCCAGGCTGCCGGGCAAAGGCGCGGCCACACAAGGGCGAGGGGACTGTAGGGGCCGGCCATGCCCGACACCCGACGCGGCGTCGATGACGGGCAACGGCGTCGGCGCGAGGTGGGGTTGGGCTAGGGGATTGAGCATGCGACGGTGGGCTTTCAATATGGGCCTCTCACCTCTGCCGAACTCGAAAAACCATGTGCAGCTTTGCCTTGCTCGTTCTCGCGGCTCGTGGGCTTGCCGCTCGGTGGCTCCGCCGTTGCCGCAGATGGTAAAACGGCGGCAGCAATGGTGCTGCGACCTTCGGGCAGCGGATGAGAGTATGGTAGGGATTCTGCCGATATGGACGAGAGAATCGATATAACCGGAGAAGTGAAAAAAAAGGGATTGTATATTTGTTTTGTGGAAGTTGCAAAAAGGTCATTTATAGTTTTGGAAATTCACGGGAACCCTGTATTATACCAAGTTTATGTTTAGAAAAAGTTTGAATTAGATTTACTCCAAGTTTAGTGTTCGACAGCCTCGATCGAGGCTCCTCCAAAGAAGTTGTATCAAACGTTTAGTTGCAGGAGGATCGAGGCTCCTCCAAAGAAGTTGTATCAAACGTTTAGTTGCAGGAGGCCCGTTTTAGGTGAAAAACAGATATTGTGGTTCTTACAAAACTGCTCTGGTCCTCTAGAGGAGCGAGGAGCCCCTTGAGTGGAGCTTTGCCAAGCACACCCTTCTAAAGTTCTGGCTGAAGGACTATTCACCACCAGCCTTACAATATCATCCACTCGTGTTCTTTCACATGTCCACTGTCAGTAGGGATGCAAATTAGGCATACAAACGCGTCAGCTATTCCTAATGAGGTCGATAAATAGAGGATCACCATAATGAATCTAGCACACACATGTGGCAGTTTACTGGCCTCCCAAAAACAATGCACTAAAAAGAACATGGGTTACCGATTACTCCATTTGTTCTAAATTATAAATCCCGTGACCTTTTGGTACATCAATTTTAATGTGTATTAAATGTAACATATGATTAAATATATAGCAAAATTCTATGTAACAAAAAAAATCAAAACACCTTGTAATATACCTAGAACAGAAAGGCGCCAGAAGTAATTGGCACTGCCCGATCTAGACATATCCATCATACTGCTAAACCAATCAATCAATGGATTCACAAATCACCGTCCTTTCTACGATCCATGTTTACCAATCAATCAATGGATTCACAAATCACCGTCCTTTCGACGGTCCATGTTTTATCTTAGGAAGGACGGTAATCAATGGATTCACAAATTGTCGTAGGGTAACTGGAAAGAGGCATATATACGCAAAGGGTTTCAAGGGTTTTGAAAGCAATGGTCAAACGAGCACGGCGGATGAGCATCGTGGTGTAACGAGGGCTTTGTCCTGCACCATGTTTTCTGGCCCCCAATGCATTGAGGCTTTCAGACTTTGATGTCCCTGTGATAATAATAAGCATTGTTTTGGCACATTTTCGACGGGGAATTATATAGAGTTCTCCTTATGGCCACTAGCATTGATGGTGAGGATCGTCTTGTGCCACTTGCATTCGCCTTGGTTGAGAGTGAGAACAAGTTCAGCTGGTCATGCATGGTACGCCGATACGTTGTTGGGCCTAATAGAAAGATATGAATTATATATATCCGACCAACATCTTGGATTCCTTAGCGCTAGCTGCGGACGAGAATACATGCAAGTGTACCCACCGATCGTGCGTACATGGTGCACGCGACACTCGTTGAAGCTAAGGGCCAAGGTCCGGTCCGACGACAGGAAACATTGTCGACTTGCCAGCCGCAGCCGGAGGCCTCTGCGAGATTACATAGTAAGTTTGCGCACCTAGTCACTTTGCCTGCTTGGGCGTATATAGTTAGGAGATTAACTTTAATATTTACTGTCTTCATGTATTACAAGGCAACCAGCTTATTAATTAGAGTGCTTGCCAACGATGCGGGCCAACTGAGAATGAGTTGGGGGCGGTTGGGGGCCAACGATGCTTGCCAACCCTAGGGCGGCGCGTGGCTGGGGGCGGCGGCTAAGGGTAGGGTTTTCCCTATTCCTTTCTCGATTGAATCGAGTACATAGGGGTCTTTATTTATAGTCCTTGCAAGACTTAACCCCTAAGCAACCGGTAATCCTGCGGATCCGCTACTATTCCTAATTTATCTTGGTGACGTAGCGAACTCCTTAGACGGCGGCGGCGGCGGCGGCGCGGGCACGCCCGTGGCCTCCTCCTGCGCGCGCATGGCCTCCTAGGCCCGTGGCGCGTGGCTTTGTTGCGGCAACGTCTCCTCTTCAAGGCCTGAGTTGGCCAAATTTCTTCCCAATTCTGCTGGGCCGTCGTTAGAATTGTTACAACACTCCTCCATTTTTTCACTCGGCGCGTCCTCGCGGCGAAATTGGAGCCAGCTGATGATGTGGTTGAGGGGGATCGCTTAGCAAGGTGGCCTCAGGTGATCAGTCAAGCGACTGTCGAAGTAGTCGTCAAAGATGATGGAGACTTGCATGACTTTGGATGTGTTGTTGATGTAGCCGAGCATGGAGTAGAGGTAGTTGTCGTTGCCTGGGTAGTTCTTGCAACCGTCGATTGAGTCGTCGAGGATGTTCCACCTTGTGTAAGGTGGTACGAACTCGGAGTAGTAACGATGGTTGCTGATGCTACCAAAGGCGAAGTAGAGGTTCTTGTGCGGAGCTAGACGACTTTCACCTTGTTGAGGAGGGCATTCCATGATGGCAGGTGTTGTGGTAGTGGTTGCTGTAGTTGATGTCGATGTAGTCGATCATGAAGTGGATGTTGTCATTCGAGGCTACATCATCGTTGTGAGCGTTGTTCGACAGTCTGTCGTTAGCAGTTGGCCTGATGCTAACATCAGGAGTGTGGTCGTTGTAGAGGATCAACATTGTCTCGATAGGAGGATCGTCTATGATGATGGTGGCACCATGAAAGTTTTGGCAGATGTGCTTGCTGCTTGCGGAGGTGGTGATGATACCATCGTTGATGGCAAGGCATGTCTGCTCAGCCTCCTTAGCTGTGAGTCACTGTTCTAGTTCGGTGTTTCCATCAAACACCTTGTGGGTGTTGGTGGTTACTTCATAGGGGTAGCGTGATGTTGTCACTATCATAGGGGCCCAGCTTGATGAAGGTGTCATTGCTAGGGAGCTGTCGCTTCTGGTTGACGTCATGATTGTTGAGAGCGATGGCGTCGAGTGGCCCAACATGGCTGCTGTTGATGACGACAAGTGGATTTGAAAATAGCAGCAGGAAGAGGAGGACCAACAATGGTGTTGTCGAGTTGTGGATGGTCGGTTTGGCGATGACGACTGGTGGATAGCCATTGTCGTCCTTCAACTGTTCCTCCCTAACAGCGTCATTGACATCGCCGACGTTGGTCCGCGGCGCTGACATGCTGTTGGAGGCACCAGTGCCGAGGGCTCGGGTGCCCTGCAGCGTGGCCACTTGTTGTGGCACTATTGCTGTCATGGTCACAGTTGCTGTCGTTGTCGATGGTGATTCCCGATTGATATTGCTAGACATGGTGATGTCGAGAATGCAAACGTCGTGCAACATGGCGTCGTGCAGTAGCATGGTGTTGGCATTGTTGTCGGGAGCGCTGATGACGAAGGTGAAAGCGCCTGGTAGCGTTGCCGCATGTTGCGGCGCTGTTGTTATGGTGTCGAGGTTGCTGGGTGATGGTCCGCTTGGGGAGGCACTTCATCGAGCAGCTAGTGAGTGTCGTTGGTGACGTCCACCATGTCGAGGACAGCGGTCAGATCCAAACTGGATTGGATCATGATGACTGCGGCATCAAGGGAATGAATCTTCTCATTGCTGACGACGTTATGGACGGCGTTGCCGGTAATATGTGCCGGTTCATCTTCCTCGATGTTGAGGCCATGATCTAGATCGGCAATTTCATCATCGATGTTGATGGTGATCTCATTGGCGGCGATGATCTGAGCGTCATCCCGTTGCTACAGCATATATTGAAATTGGTTCTCGAAACTTACAAGTGCAGCTTTGATGTCCATGTAGGTTTCCTCGATGTTGCCATTCACGGCAGTGTTTATGGTGGCGGTGGCGGCCATGGATCGTAGTGGTCGTCCGATACCAGCTATAAGGGGTCCAACACACTAGTGACACATGGAGGGCGATCCGGGAGCGGAGGAGGCAAAGGTAGGCGGCGGTGGTGGGGCGGCAGCGCCCACCCTAGGGTGGCGTGCAGTTGAGTGTGGTGGCTGCGCTGTGCGCGGCGTGTAGGGGCAGCAGAGGCTAGGGTAGAGAGAGAGCCAAGAGCCAGAGAGCTAAGGGTAGGGTTTTCCCATTCCTTTCTCAATTGAATTGAGTACATAGGAGTGTTTATTTATAGTCCTGTGAAGACTTAACCCCTAAGCAACTGGCGATCCTGTAGATCCGATGTTTCCTATTTAATTTATCTCGGTTGTAACAACCCTAAAAATCCCAAACACCAAAAATCATAACCAACAAATTTTTTTCTAAAGTATCCCATTGTTGATGAGTGTGATGTAGGAAAACACCCAATAGTTGCACAAGTAGCACCGATGTTAGTTGGAGCAATTGCATTTAAAGCACAAGGTTTGATTTGCCTCTTATTGATTTTATGTATTGCTAATAAAATCAATAACCTTTTTATCACATGTATATATATATGTCTACTAACCATGGGCATGGATCCAACATCACCATGAGACCCTTGGAGGACCACTAGGTGTATGTCTTGATCACTATCATCTTATACTAACATGATCATGGCATATATAGTTTAATACTTGGAAAAGAAATAGAAAAGAGAATAGAAAATAGAAAGAAAAAGAACGGCCAAAGAAGCCCAAGGCAACTTGGCAGTCCAACTCGGCCTGCCGGCCTCGCCCACGCTGCGGCCCAAGCCGCCAACATGGCCGGCCTACATGACCCCCCCGCGCGCCTGGCCCAACTGGCCATCGCAGCCCCACAAGCCGCGGCCAGCTCCCGCCCAGCCACGCAGCAACGCACGCGGCCCACGGAGCCAGCGGCCCAGCATGGGCCTACCAACGCCGGCCGATCGCTCGCACGCCGCCCGCCTGCGCCCGCTGCTCGCCCCCCTCGCTGACAGTGGGCCCCACCTGTTAGCAGCTACTTCTGGCCGCTCGCCCGTCGCGTCTGGTGTTCCAAAAATGGAACGGAGCGCCTTTGCTGTTCGCTCGCGTCCGTGACCACCCCGCGATGCCGTCCATTCTCCCTCTAGCGCCACTCCGAACCCTAACCTTAGTCGGAGCCGCGCACAGCTGCTCGATGGGCTTCGCCCCATCTCCGTCGTCAGCCCTTGTTCCCTATGGCCGCCAGCTAGCTATAAAAGATGGAGCTCGACGCCATTAGGTTTTCTCGTGCCACGCAGCCTTTCTCAGCCATGCTCGCGCCACCTTGCTGACCGCCTGAAGAGGAGTTAGAGTGGGAGGAGAAGAAGAAGGCAGGGAGGAGTTGCCCGCTGGAGTCGGAGCTCGCCGCTGTCACAGCTCAAGCCACCGAAGGGAGGCCCGGAGGCCAGTACGACTACACCATGGACGCGGCACATCATCTCCTTCACCGCGCGCACCCACTCCGAGCACCGGACTGCCCCAATTGACACCACATAGGTGAGCTTGCCCTGCTCGGCCATGATCGCCACCAGTACACCACCGACATTCCCGCTCCCCTATCTCCCTTTCTTTCCATTAACTTCCCCGTCGTGTTTGCCATAGCCTAGAACGCCAGTTTGGCAACCTCTTGGAGCATGGCAATGACCACAGTGAGGGAGGGCCGCTTTGCCACCCTTGTTCGCCATGGCCCCTGGCCGCCGGAGTGCTGCTATGGCCAAATCGGAAGCGCGCGCCCCCGCTGTGCTTCTTAACCACGCTAGCTATGTCTTGGAGCTCCTAGCTGCTCCAATCGAGAAGAGAAGGTGAAGATGAGGCCTCAAATCGGTCCTAGCCGGTGTTTCACCGTCGCTGTCGACTTTTGTCGCTGCCGAGCTCCTCGCCGGTGACCACCTAGCTAGGGACCCCTCGAGTCCAAATTGGAGCCGCCGGCGCCTTTGCCTTGCCCCCACGTAGCTAATGCGCACGTCAAAGGGAGCTCCAATGCTTCCGGAGCCCTACCGCCATAGCTCGATCGAGCAGCGCTGCCACAGCCCGTGTGCCGTCCGGTAGGCTCGCCGTGACCCCGCAGCCGCTTTTGCCTTGATTCTGTAAAACTATAGCACGTGCCACAGCTGCCTTTCATGCGCCGTTGCACCTCGCAGCCGTAGCCATGCCGTCGGGCACCGCCGCCGCGCGCGCGCCGGTGAGCCAGAGCGCCGCAAGCTGACTGCAAGCCCGCGACCACGTCCGCCTTCGCTTCGCGAGTCCGTAGCACACGCCAAAGCTGCCACCAAGGCGTTGCATCACCCCACCGCCGCGACCTCGCCGCCGGCCACCATCGAGGCACGTGCGCTGGAGAGCCAAGGCTCGGCGAGCCAGTGTGAACCCCACCATAGCGTCCGCCTCGCCTCTGTGGTTCCCTAGCCGCAGCATTAACCGCCCGAAACGGCCGCCACCGCAGCGCCGCTCGCCACCGGCACAGTCCGACTGTACCGCAGCCGCGCGTGAAGGAGCTAGGAAATCCCCCTGTCCCCGTGCACCAAGTCCACTGCGCCAACTAGGCCAGTAAGAAGAGGCCACGTGGACACTGTGTGTTCAGTCCACCGTGGACCAAGTCCATGTAGACAGAGACCATAGACCAGGCCCGTTATCGGCCCAGTGAGCCACGTGGCGCACCCCAGCACTTGGCACGTGTTCGGGCCGGCCTGGCTCAACCCGACCCAGATCCGGCCCTGCCTAGGCCCGCCGAGGCCCAGACTAGGCCCAGTCTGCGTTGACCATTGACCGTTGACCATGGCCCACCTGTCAGTGACAAGACACATCAGCCCCGCCTGTCAGTGACTGAGCTACCGGACCCACGCTGATATCAGCATGATGTCAGCCCTGCGCCACCACTACTAGACCTGCAGTGCCACATGGACCAACCAGATCATGCCATGTGTCACACCCAGATTATCCGGCCCTTTTTCTTTTTTAGAAAATAGATTAAACTTCGGAAATTCATAATTTATTCATACGAACTCCGAACATTATGAACCAAGTGTCCAAATTTTCATAAAAATGAGCTCTACATCATAGGCTTATGTATGATTGCATTTGGAGTTATTGGATTTCATTGATTCTTTGTGTTAATTCTATAGGAATCGCTAACGCAACTATTACTTTTCGTTTCAGAGGAGAAGCCGCTTGAGGAGGATGACCCTAACTATGAGGAGGAGCTCAGTGACGACTACGCAGGTGCCACGTCCCACCCAATCTCGTAGATCCTATTACACATGGCATATTTACTAGTTGCAAGTGCTTTATTTTATGAATTATCACCTAATGATAGGTTGCATGGTAGAATTGCTTGCAGAGCCTTACCTTGTCACAACCTTACTCCTGCACACCACTGATAGGCTAGATGCATGCTTATTTACTTATGATGCTTTACTTCTACTACGCTTATATCTATGATGAGATGCGTGGTGGAGAGTATGGTATGGTATATGGTTAAGGAACGTGGTGCCACTTTACTTGGGAAGAGTGTTGCGTGTGTCTTGGGTGTGTGGTGAGGGTTTGAGTCGATCGAACAGGATTCTACAATGAGCCTTGAGGGCGAGTCTTGCCAGGGGCGGTGTTCTGGGCATCCCTATGTGAGGTATCTGTGGCAGATACATTGAGAGGTATATAGTGATCCCAGGGGTGAGAGCCTTCGTGGAGCGAGGCTCCGGGTAGGAGGTGCTGTTGTAGCATGGACTGTTGTAGTCCCTATGAGAAGATAATCCTATCTGATCCCCCGGGACCTGCTATCTCTTGAGAACCAGAACCTTGGGACCTACGTGCTCACCGCTCGCCCCGGTATGGGCGGGGACGGATGTCTGACTAGCTAGGACGGTGCCACTACTACTAGGTTGTTAGCAGATAGTGTCGAGAGGTACGGGCATTGGGACCCACACCCTCCTTAGACAACATAGTGACCTCGGAGGCCCGGTACTATGTCTCACAGTTTCAATGTGCTGGTGGTACCTATCCAGGACGTCCCAGTACTGAGTGGTAGGGTGGCATCGCACCGGTTAGAAAGCAGCTGAAATCAGCTTAGGCGGGGCACTGCCGATGATGGTGATCTTGTGGTTATGGGAGTACACGCTCTGCAGAGTTATGAATCTATATATAGTCCGTAGCCTCGGTTTGGCCCTTCCCTTGACCTATGCTTCTTGGGAGTAGTGAGATGAGTCCTTCTATTCTCCCCCTGGTGTTACCCTTCCGGTTATGAGCCGCTGAGATAGGCTCCGAGAGGGAGTTGGACCTGTCGACGAGTGCGAGAGTGTGAGATGTGTGTGATGGTGATGGGATGGGATGGATACGTGGATGAAATGAGTTAAAACTTGATGAATTATATTTATAATATTGGTTACTACTTGCATAGAAAACCACAGCCATATTTAGGACTCTTTGATTATATCTTTTGTATGCACCCAAATACTACATAGCAAAAGCTAAGCATAGGGTGGGAGCCAGTGGCCAGTACAAACTGTACTAAAACTTATTTGGCAGTGAGCCCGACTATGATTACGATGACGAGGAGGAGTAGACATCTCGATCCTACACTCAGGCTTCTTTTGGAGATTTTGTTGTACTTCCGCTTACCGTAGCTGTCCCGGAAGCTGCTGCTACTCTGATAATTCCGCCAGTGTGGCGATGGACTATTTATGTAATCCCTTCTAATTGTATTCTTTTATTCGATGTATGGATTTCTGTATCGACTGTTACCGGATAATGTGATGGTTTGAGCTTCGAACTATTATATTATTCGCCATTTTGTGTATTTTCTCTTCGTGGAAAATTGAGGATGTTTCATCGGTGACGTGGCGCGGTGGCGGCGGCGGCGCATGCATGCCCACGGCCTCCTCCTGTGCGCGCACGGCCTCCCAGGCCTGTGGTGCGTGGCTTGTTGCAGCGACGTCTCCTCTTCTAGGCACGAGTTGGCCCAATTTCCTAGGCCGTCGTTAGGATTGTTACAGAAATGTTGTCGTCAACGTGATTAACATTGATTGGTCGATAAATAGAAAGTATTTAATATAAAATTGGCTTCTATTTTTATTTTTTAGAATAATACATTTGAGGATAATTTCTAAATGTTAGAATGTACTATATTACAGGATGGACAGAGTACGTGCGAAGGTGTAATCTAGGACTTACAAAACTTTAACTTTGAGGAATAGAGAGTGAGCTTTCGTTTCTAGTATTCTTTGAGGTGGCCCCGTGCCCAACCAGCCATGCTACTCGGTGAAGACAAAGTTGTGCATCTTCGCCATCTCCAGGACCTGATCGAGGACCCCGCTGCGATCATAGATGACGACACGAGAGAGATTGGGGAGGGTCAGACAAACAACTTCCACTTCGTTCTTCCAACACGGCATCCAAGCACTGTGTGGCCAGGCAACAGGCAGATGATGCACGCCAAGAACTTTGACCATGGTGGTGGCCATGGATGCACAAGGAACTCTCTAGAAACACATCATTCCTTCTTACAATCACCTTGCCCTTTGGTACACCTTAAGGAGCTTCCACTTGCTCTAAGCTTCCACTTGCTCTAGAGCCAATCGGGGCCGCCGAGCTTGAAGGATCAAAGGACCAACCTATCTCACAAACAACATGACACATAGGGTTAGTCCACTTGATTGTCTCAATTATCCAAAACCAAAGAAACATCTTTTTAATAATGTTGATTATTTCCCACAATAGTGACAAGTTTTGTGAACACAATGTTGACATGTACATGTACCCTTGTGTTCAAGTTGTTATGAGCGATTGTCAGGAGACGATCAGCTTCGAATGAGTTGGTAGACTTAATATCGCATGAGGGTGTGTGCGACTCTTAGTTGTGTTGGTGTGGAGCACAAAGACAATTGATGGTTGTGGAGAAGGTAATGTAGAGACGCGTCGTGCCGATGGACTAGGAATGATGAAGGACGTGCTTGACCAACAGACCAAGATGGGCATACTGACCATGGATAGCTGACACTTGGGGCCATCAACAACCACGAGTACATGAGAAGGAGTGGATCGTGTTTGACCCACGTTTTAAATGGCGAGCTATAAAAAATAGCGGCAACCTGTCCTAGCCGCTATGCTCCGCTATAGCGCAGCTATAGCGCACCTATTCCCACGCTATAGTGGCATCTATATGCCACAACGCCAGATAGCTTAGCATGCTATAGCGGTGCTATTCAAATACATTCTGACAACAACCAAACAGGCAAACAACTATACAGTAAATTTCATCAGAAAAACAACTGTATAGTAAACATTGACTAACCATATTTCCATAATAAATTGATAATCATATGTTCATAATCTTAATAATAATAAGTTAATAACAACTCAGTAACTCACAAAGTGATAAAGTCATAACATCCATGCTAAGTTGATAACATATTCGGATATTCCCATGATAAGTTATAAGAATAAGATAAGAGCAAACGACACACTTAGGTACTTAACATCCACACAGTTTTCTGGGCCACCCAGGGAACAAGTGTTAGCGTAGCAATAGCGGCGCTATGGCGCTATTTCTATTTAGCGGCGAAATAGCACGCTATAGCGGCAATAGCGCTGATAGTGCAAAAAAGAGCAATAGTTTCATGTCACGTTGTTTGGGCCGCTATAGCGGCGCAATAGCCCGAAAATAGCAAGGTTTTTTTTCGTGGTGTTTGACCATATCAAGACAATGGTTGACCAAGTCAAGTTGAGGCACAAGAGAACTTAGTGATTGGGCGGTCAAGGACAACAGTGACACGTATCGAGATAATGTTGGAGGCACAGTGGATACAATTCTTAAGAGGCGTTTGGTGGTTTCGGCCTCAAAACCATTAGCGGATGGTTTTCGGGTTTGGGCCTCAAAACTCAGATAGGGTTCTGACGGGAACAGGAGCAGGAGACTTGTGGTGTCATCACGAAGCTTGTGTCGAGGTTAAACAAAGTCATGTAAAGCTCGTGGCCATCACATGTACAGATCTTGAGTTGGACTATTTTGTGCCAGGATTAAGTGGTGCAGCCAAAATATCTAAAGGCATGTTGGGAATATGTAATAGCTCTATAAATAAGATAGGATGGCTTCCCAAATTAGCCATCTCTTCCATTTGCTTTGGCCTACTCCCTCCATCCTATAATGCAGTGCATTCTAGCATTCAAATTTGTCCGCAAATATAATGCATTTTGCAAAAGAAAACCCAATTTGGCATTAAATACTTTCCATTTATCAATCAATCATCATTAATCACATTCATGACAACATTTGTCTAGGAAATGACATGAGTGTGCATGCATCTTTTATGTTCTCTCTTAATTTGTCTTACAATTAATAGAATGCATTATATATATTACAACACAGAGGGAGTAGGCCATTAGGGAACAGTGAGCCTTAATTTTTAGTATTTTTGAGACCACAATGTGTAAGAGTGGCTAGACTGCTATGTATATGACCTTTGTAAGAGTGACTCCTGTTCTGTGTAATCTAACCTCTATAGATTCGGAGTTAATATTGATGTTCATAGTTAGTATTCATATTTAGAGTTATTAATAGTTAGTATTCATGTTGAGTGTGAGAATGAAAGCGTACTCAATAAATTGCCACAAAAACCGACGTAATTTCACTACATCATTATTAATCAATTTCTACGATTTAAATCTTCAATTATTTCTTCTTTTTGGGTCGCGTTCTTTATTCTTTTTTACCTATCTCCTAGGTCGGGCATTGCCGGCCACAGCCAATTTGTGTAATGCAATCGTAGTTTATCCCTTGGTCAAGCGAAACACCGCGGCAGTGAAAACAATGGAAGCACGTCCGAAGGTGACTAGCTATTGGATCTATAAATGGCCGTCACTTCTGGTCGGGTGAGTTTGTTGTAAACAGTCTAGGAGCTGGATACACATTGCGATAGAGATCAGCGTGGCGAAGAGAGAGAGAGGTCATGGCCATGACCATTTCCTGGACGAAGAAGCAGCAGCCAAGGGTGATCCTGGTGGTTCTGATCACCGCCTTCGCGCTGCTGCCAGCCAGCAGCGTGGCCCAACCGCCAAACAACCAATCTGCCGTGACTGTCCTTGACCAGTTGAGCTCCGGTGCTTGCTCTCCTGACAGCGATAGTCTCCATGTTTGCGTAGACAAATTCCGCTCTGGAAAAGGCGACGAGTGTTGCTGCCTGGCGTTGAGCAAAGACTGCCTCTGCGCCCTTCAAGAAAAGCAAGCCGTCCTGAAAATTCCGGGACCAAAACTTTGCGACATCTTAACAGGGGTCTGCACGGTTAGAGCGGAGGTGGCCAAGGCAGCTCGGCAAAGAGAGGAGCAGCTTAACAAGGCTGCAGGCTCCCAGAAGTAGGTGATGATCGTGATCCATCCAAAACCACAGCTGTTGCCAAGTTCACATGTCCACATGCCACGACGTCCTCCATTGCAGTTCCGGTCACTAATTTTCTTTCTCTTGGGAAGTTCCGACGATCATTTCATCATCCATGTGCTCCAATCTGCCATCAAGGGTTGTTTCTCACTAATAATATGCTGTGTTTGCCAAATTTCCTCTTTTTCTTTGTTGTGCCCCTTACAGATCATGTCGTACTGCCACAGCTGTTGTGGTTTAGTCTATTTGATATTCCTCTTCCACTCTTGTCGTTGATATGATACCATTTTTCAATCAATGTACTCCTCTGGTTCTAAATACATGATTTTCATTCCCTTCTCGTCTTCTTGTTACTGTGTTTTCTATAAATGTTTGTGCAAAAATAGACAAACATTCAAAACACTCTTCAAGTGCTTTTGATGACATAGCTAGTGCTACTCTTGTTATTCTACAAAAACAACTAATTCAGTAAACATTGTTAATTGTATCTACTCTTTTCGCTTTAAAAGTCGCTGATCAATCCTTATGAGGTGGCTGCATCATTTGTGCTATAGTAGCAGATCCTATTTGCTCCTAAGCCATTGGATATACATAGTGCTCATAAAGAAACTTTCAGCTTTGAAATGTCTCACGTTTTTATTATATTGATGGTGATGTGACAGCTAATGGCTTGTTTTGGTTTTTTATGGACAGCCCCATACAGAAAAAATAGAGTTATCATGGAAAGCACTGAAAACCTTGAACGCAGCAGAAGTTTCCCTGGATCTGTTTGGGTGAGACTTCACGAAATTTTGATGTCATGAAAAAGAGGGGAAAGAGGGGGGGGG
>CM041633.1:36895902-36936374 GCA_023333625.1 Bothriochloa decipiens | reverse complement strand
CCCCCCCCCCCCCCCCCCCCCCCCCCCCCCCCCCCCCCGCCCCGGGAGTCGGGACCAAATCTGCATGAACCGCTTAAGGGAGGCACTTGAATATTGCTCTCTATCTAACTTGGGGTTCAGCATGGACCTTTCACTTGGAGAAATAATTCTATAATAGTGAACAGTACATTCGTGAGAGACTAGACAGAGTTGATGCTGATACAGATTGGAGAATCTTTTGACAATATTCATACACATGAGAAGGCAAATAAGTAACAAAGTGAAATGTCCTGCTGTGGTCTGCACCTGTTGGAAACATGTTGAAGATTAATTTTGATGGAGCTTACTCTCAAAAGAGAAAAGAAAGGTGTATATATATGGGGCTTCATTGTGAGAGATGACAGAGGGGTTGTTGTGTTCCGGTGCACAAAGAATCAATGTGGTACATGTGCAGAGGTCCAAGCATATGTCTTGCAACTCTTTATGCAGCAATAGACCAAGGTATATCTTAGATCCTTGGAGACCGATTCACTGATTCTAGTAGAGGCTCTCTAGTTCAGTTCTTATGATTATATTTTTTGGCTAATGGTATCATGTTTAGAGGAGCTAAGTCTCTTATGTCTTTGAATTTTATTCGGACCGACATTGCCCATGTACCACGATCTTTTAATAGAGGTGCACATGACCTTGTTCATATGAGTTCGTGGTGCACATGTTTGGATCAATGCCCTCCCAGAGTTTGTAACAACTTTGGAGGTCATCATGATGTAAACAATCCTACCTAGATATAAACTTTTCATTAAAAAAGATACTAATAATTATTTATATTGTACACACACTTTTATATAGATCCAAATATCAAATCCAAACCTATATAATGCTTTGTATGGCAGATGACCTCATAGGCAACTTGGTAAAAGGCCTGAGAACATGGCGGAGTTGAGAAACTTCTTATTTCTTGTGTCTTTGCGGACACATAGTTTTTACATAACCATTGTGGAGCGTCATTGTTTTGTGATGAGCGATTGTCAACATGCCAACACTTTGGTGTGTGGTTGGTTCGGTGGTTCTTCTGATCCCCTGGCACAGGGTTATGTGTCGAAATGTGTCTCTTGGCTCATGATGTGAGGTGTGGAGTCCAGAGGCGGTGGCAACGGTCAGGAGAAGGTCAAGTAGGGCGTGTCGTGACGACGGACCGGTGCGGTGAAGGGCGGACGTTAGGCTTGGACTGACGGACCAGATGGCTGGATGGCCAGCCGCAGTGGCTGACACTTGGGACATCGACAAGCGAGAGAGTACATGATGGGGAATGCGTACGCGGTACGCTACTCGCGGGTGATTTGGTGGTTTGGCCTCAGAACCATCGGCGATGGTTTGGTGGTATTGCCTTAAGACCACCGGCGGCGGGTTTCATGGGTTTGGGCCTCAAAACCCGGGCAGAGGTCCCGATGCGGACGGACGGCACGTGATGGCATCGGGGAGATTGCGTCGAAGTAAGGCTACAGGTGAGAAGGCGCGGTGGCCGTCGGATCAAGGTATTCCAAGGGTTGGACCATTATGCCCCTAAAGCTAAGTGGTTCGACTCATGTGTAACCAGGGGCAAACTGAGAATATGTAATAAGCCCAAGACAGATAAATAAGGCTGAAGGGGCACCCATTCCCTTACCTCTCTCATTCCAGAGTTTCATTCCTAGGGTTTCCTAGTCTATAGTTTTTCTGTGTGAGTGAGGTCCACTGCAACTCTGTAGTGTTTGTTCGTGGGAAGAACACCCCCGTAGTGTGCTCGTGCCCTCTGGGCTTTTGGATTCATGGAATTCTTGTGACGGATTTTGTGTTCTTGTTTGTTCATCCCGAGCTCCCTCTTCCCCTCTCTATTTCAAGCTCAGATTTCTCATTTCTTGCCCATTTGACTCTGTTTTTCTTGCGTTGATCCATGCTATGAAATGAGAGGATCAATTCCATTGAAGGGTTTGAACTAATTCCTCACGAGCACGTAGATTAGGACGGTTTTGTGTTCATGACGAGTTCTTGGCCGATTTCTACCCTCTTTGTGATTTCTGTTAACTCTCTTCGAATTGGGCCATGATTCTATAAAGTTAGCCTCCCAGCTGTATAAGGAACATCTCTTCTAAATTTTGTTGCAGTTGGTGTTGATTCGAGAGAGATCGGGTTGAATCTTGGTGAGAGGTAATTTTCGGGCGATTTTCTGGATGACCACGGATAGTCTAACCTGCCAACCACGGACTGTCCGGGCGTCCGGTTTCAGCTGAAGTTGTTCTTCATTTTGCTGACTTGGCATTTGTAACCACGGACAGTCCGGACCTTCTGTCGCGGACGGTCCGGCGGCAGGAACTCGAGCCAGTGGCTTTCGCGGCTGGTCTGTTCAGTGAGCCCGAACAGTCCGCTGGTCAAACTGCAAACAGTCCGGGACTCCTACAGTCAAGAATCGAGCTATCGACTTTCAGTTGAATTTCTGGGATTTTGACCCGCGGACAGTCCGGATTAAAATTCCTGACAGTTCGACGGTGGTCTGCTGCTGTAGTCCAGAATCTGTTCCAGAAGTTTGGTTTTTGGATTTTCACCCTCGGACAGTCAGGCGTACAAACCACGGACAGTCCTGCGGTCATCTGATCTTTCTGTCCCGAACCCATTCTGATCTGTTCGAGTTTTAGATCTTTGCCTGCAGACAGTCCGGCCCTGGACCCTCGGACAGTCCCACGTGACTGTACCTGAACCTGTCCGTACCTGCGGAGAGTCCGGGTCTGATACTGCGGACAGTCCGCCCCTGCGCAGTGAAGTTGAGTTTTTCCGGTTCATGCTCGTTGGTTCGTCGGTCGTTCTTGGAGTGGTTTCTTGGTTCTTTGTTGTGTTCCTAGAGAACATCCACCTTCTCAATAGGGTCATGGTCATCACCGGTTTATGTATTTGCTTCCTAGGGTGTTTGTTGAGTCGAGAACATAAAAAGTTTTGAAAGAAATTTTGAGGCTCCTATTCATCCCCTCTGGTCGCCAATCCAGTCCTTCATCTTCTTTCTGTCACCGAAGAATAAGAAAAATTTCACTGAAAATTATTCTCGCTAGTCCTTCACCATGGTCAAGTATAACCACAACAAAACGGAGAGAAGAGACTAGAGGAAACTGTTCCATGATGATGACATCATCTTTGCTTCACTGTTAGGAAAATTATAAGTCTCTATGTCATCTTGCCAAGGAAGATGCTAATGTCGAAGTCGCCGTCCTCATCTTCAACAAAACTATATCCAGAAAATAAATCCACCCTGCCCCTCGCCATCATAAAAAAGAGGAGGATATAAATCCCTAGTACCAAAAACTTGGCATGAAGGGACTCTAATCTTATAGGACTCTATCTACTAAAAATTTTTGTTAAAACTATAGATCCCCACTCAGTCAGGCAAGGCTAAAGGGAAAAGAGAGTGTGACCAGTGGTGGTTGAGGCGTGAGCGACGGCGGCACCGTGTTTTGACTTGTACGATATAAACAAATATCGTAATACCGAATACTCATCCTACCAAACCAACTTATTACTCGTATATCCATGTCCTTGCTCACACGTCACAACTCAAATCGTAATATACTTTTCTAAAAAGAACTCATATCGTAATACGGAATACCGAATACTGATCCTACCATACCAGCTACGGTCCGGCGTGGTCGATTCGGCCTTGCAGGCATGGAACACACCTATAACTACAAAGGGATCTTTTTCTTATATATAATTGTTTTCGAAAAGAAAGTGTACTCTATCGACTCGCCGGCGGTCTCTTCTATCTCGTGGCAACCAGCGGTTTGGCGGCCACGGCCCTGGCCCCGGCTGGTCTCCTCCTTGGGTGAATCTCGGAGCGGATGCCATGGCTATGGCGATGCAGACCACCGCCTGAGTGCAGAACGCAGCAGCGGTTTCAGCTCTATACAGGTGGTAAGTCCCTCGTCCCAAGCTCGATTCTTGATTCCCTAACATTCGTAGAATCATGGTTCTGAAACTATTCAAATTAAAACCTAAGCCTTCATGTGAAGATATTTAAGGAAAGTATAAAGCCAAATCTACGTAAACCTCAAGCAATCCTTCTATTTTCAAATCTGAATCAGATAGCTTTAAAATTTGTACTCCAATATCTAATCTTGGGCGCCTGTGCTCCTTTATGGCCTTGCTGCGAACCAGGAGCGTCATCGTCGTCGTCGTGGTGGTGGTCCACAAGTAAAGCAAATAATGCGCCCTGCCCATACGAGCAAGGTGTCATGTCTCAAGGTGCACGAGAAGCTCTGCCTGACCCAGGCTTCCAGAGGTACGGGCGTATGGGTATACTTACATGGGTATGCTGTTCCATTCAGTTGTCGGACTACTAGAGTAAACACGCGCGGGGTTTCACGGCCGCAGATTTAGCGCGTTGGATCACATAGTAAAAAAATATACAAAGTATAGAAATCGTACGTATATAATCGATGATAAGGAAATTGATAAATAAGCTAAGTTTATTCAATAGTCAAGAGTATTTTTACATAGCATATAAGAGATGCATGACCTATCTATCTATCTATCTATACTATCAAAGAGCGAACAAATTGATAAATATATGTAATCTCTGAATTTTTACCCATCCTATATTTTAACCGTTAAATATAACTTAGGATCTTGATCTGAGGGATATTAGACGTCCTTACCTTCTAACAAACGGGTTACCCCGAAAGATATAAGACTTATTTATGTTTTTCCATGGCCTATAATTTCTTTGTTCACCCAAAGTTTTACCCACATACATCGTGGGCCCTCAAAACAATCACACCCTTCACCCGTCGTCGTTTCTTTCTAACAACACCTATACCGTCGTGCCTTTTCGTCTCCAGTCCACGCGTGCGTGGCCAGGGCCTAGGGCAATCGCCGCCGCAACGCCCAGGTGCCCAGAATCCTTTCGTTGGGCGTTTGCCCGGTGACGAGGGTCCACCCACTAGGTATGTATATGCGCCCCTTCTTACTGTCAGGCTGCCGTGATTTTCTCCCAAATAAATCTTTCATATTTTTCTCCTTTTCTGCCGAGGAGACGTGTACGTAAATTCTAGCTCGGCAGCAGCTAGCAGCCTAAGGATCACCGAGCGGCAGTAGCCGGCGCCGCTGTGGCGCTGGCGAAGACGTAGCCTTGCCATCACCGAGCGGCAGAAGCCGTTTGTTCCATACGCTCACCAAGAGGAAGCTCTTCTCCTTAACGTCTAATAAGCTGTTCCCCTCCAGGTGAGATTGCTTTCTCGATCGACCGGTTTTGTCTTCGGCGTGGACCTCACAAGCAACAAAAGCATGCACACGGTACAAACCATGGATGCGATTGCATCTTTCATTCATTATGCAATAAAATGGCATCTTGTATTTTTTTTTTCACCAGAAGCGCTTCACCCAAATTGCAATGAAAGATACTTTTTTTCAGCCACGCAATAAAAGATACCTGCAAGTCACCGCTGCAGGTAACTAATTCTTATGCCGTATACTACTCGATTTACCAGAATACATGTAATTGACCTGTTGTCTTGTCTTGTTTGGTGCTTTTATGAATGCCAATTAAGTGCGTAATAAATAGTGTTTGGCAAGCTATCATACGGTTGTTATACGTTTAAGAAAAAAGGGAAAAACTAAAAGGTCTTGCCTATCTCCTAAAGGAAAAAAGTACCAGATGATACATGCAAGTAGAAGATGTAAGGGTAAGTGTAGTGTTCTTTTTGCTAATAATATCAGATTTGAGAAGCTAAATTCTCATATCAGCTACATCCACATTCAATTTAAGACATCACTGGAAGAAGGAAGCTTTTAAGAAGGATGAGGATGAAATAGTGGCAAATCACCAATGAAAGAGTGTTGTGATTTCTCTCACTAGCAGAGACCTGGAACACGTTGCAAGGTACGGCGTAGTCCATCTTGTTTCTGAAATGGGCTTTGGTGTAGCAATAATTGAGAAATTCCATAAGACACTTCTCAAAAAATTAGTCGTACTTTATGATTATATATATAAATTCGCTTTGTTAGATATGTGTTGCATGGGTGGTGTTTTATTACTTAAAAAAACCATTGTTATTTCTTCATAGGGGGAAAAAGTTTTTTATGTGTGCCACACTGCAAATTTCTACCCACCCTATGTTTTAACCGTTAGATATAACTTGAGATCTTTATCTAAGGAATATTGGACGCCCTTACATCTTAACAGGTGTGCCATCCGGTTAGATATAAGATTTGTTTATGTTTTTGCTATTCAATTGCTTGGCCTACTATGTTCTTTGTTCACCTAGAATTCTATCCGCTTCTATACAAGAGTATTGTGAGCCCAGCCAAAACTCATCGTCTACAATATAGAAATCACGCCGAATCCTAATTACAGTCTACGAGTTGTCCGTCAATATTATATTTTGCTTTCCATATTTACTTGAAATCAGACAATGGCATGTGTATCACCGTTGGACTCAGTGAAAGTACACGTGTTCACCCTGAACTTTTTTTTAGAGTTCAAGGGCGTTACCCTGGCCCTTTGTTTAAATGTTCACCCTGAACTTTTGGCATAGATTGGCCGCAACATACATATATGTATACACGATCCACGTATAAACATGTTCATGTGTCGATGATGAGGAAGCTGACGGTGTTCGGCTCGCCTGGGACATGTGAACAATCTTGCTAGAGACGATGTTGTAGATGTTCGGCTTGACGAAGCTCACTGCACCGAGTGCATATGTTCAGTAAATTAGCTTATGATGCCTTATGCATGCATAGTTCTTTATCGGAGCTCATGAAGATGAACATAGAATTTGACTAGGGATCAGCACGAGCATCGAAGGAGATGACGGCGAAGCGATGCAACCGGCTATGTGAGATGACGTGAGATTGAGTCTTAGATGACAAATCTGGATCAAGCGGTTGGGAGGACTCTTATATATTACATCTTTACATGTAAGATCATGATTTGTATAGTGTGTTCATGTTTGTTGCTGTCTCATGGTACGGTGACCCTGCCTTGTACAGGAGTATGTCTTCAAGTAGAAGCCCATATCAACACCATTGATTTGTTTGTTTTATATATAAGCTCTGAGGCATAGCTAAGCACAAGCAGGACAAGAGCATATATATGATTCCTGTAGCTCCTGAACCTCAAACTTGTTGACACCGTGCGAGTGGAGTTCAACGAGAAGGGTGAGAAAAGGGTTAAGCGAGGTACACTCACACTTGGCAAACATGCGCAAGTGAGTTCATTGAGAGTTCTTTACCAAAATGTCAAAGGCATGTCTCGATGGATGGGTTTTGCCTTCTCGGTCTACACCAATATTCTTGATTTAGAGTTAGGATAGATGTGATTGTAATTATTTATTATTTTCGGCCACAAATATTGATGTGAGTTTGCGACCACTGACCACTTCTACATAATAGAAAAATCAATATTTTGCCATTATGCTTCTATGCATTAGAAATAATATTCTTTCCATATATAACATTACATGTAGAAATTTGATTGTTACTGGAAGAATTTTTAAATACACGTGCGTGTCGCACATGCATCTCTGCTAGTTTTAGTAATATGGAAAAGCTATCTTAATTGCCGCAACGTCTTTGAAGAAACGCTTGCATTCACAGAAAAGTGTACAATTTCCGTGCAATAGCGCATGAGCCAATCAGCGCAGCAATTGCCATGCGCTGGACGACGCGGTATCGCCAATTGCCGATGCGGTGTGAACCTGAGGATCATTCCATCGACAGCTTCATATACGTCTCTTCGGTAATGGCGCAGCTGTATGGTGGTCCAAAAGCCTTTGGACCGGTCCTCGTTGCCATCGCCTTCAAGTGATCTTAGAAGGCGTTTTGCGTCTTCATCAGACTGTATCCCCTCGTTGGACCTATAGAGGACCAGCGCTAGGAGGTACATAGCGAGTGGGTGGCCTGCGTCGAAAGCCTGTCGTAGATGCCACAAGGGTGGGTGAACGGTGTTGCGGTTGTCCACAAAAACCAGATCGATGCCGCGAAGGAACCTTGCTTCGACGTTTCCTGCATTCACGAGGTGAGCCATGAGGCGGACGAGGTTGTATTGTCGAGGTACCTGTGCCGAAGAACTCGCAAGATGGGCACTTAGACTACCACCGCCTTCAGGCTGCAAGTGTTGTGTAGCACACTTCATGTTCTCTACAGATTAGCAAGGTCTTCGAATGCGTCTTCGGAGTTGACACTGGCTACTCGCTCGATGATCTTGGCAGCAACCTCCAGTGGGAGGTCTTGCAGGGTGTTTTCGGCATTGGTGGCTTGGGGAAGAACTTACCGAAGCACCATTGATTGATTGATGGAAGAGTTGGATGCTATGGAGGAAGAGGAAGACCTGGGTATAGAACAACGTGTGCAGGAAGAGGAAGGCCTGGGTATAGAACAGCTTGTGCGATGGGAATGCGAAGCGCCATGAATCGAGTCGCCTTACTTCTGACGAACAGGCGTTGCGTCTTCTCGCTGGGAAGTGGTGTTGGTACAAATTTCGATGCACGGACAAACCGAAATGGGGGCACAAGGCGTTTCGACGAAGATCATGTCATTGGGTAGGAGCTTCGTGCATTGACTAACTAATTAGGTTTAGTGTATTAGCTGGATAGTGAAAGTCCAATAGCACCATGTTGTAACAGGCGCAGTGCTGGGCCATGTGGAAATTTTTGGACCAAAGTCATGCTCTGTGAAAGCCCAGCATCACTGTGATGTAACAAATGTCTTACTGGGCCATGTAGAGAGTTGCGAGGTTGGTCGTGGGCCTTGATGGGCCTCTGATTCTGTCGGTAGCTAGTGGTGCTGGCCTGATTACCAATAATAAGCTGCGCTGGGACACCTCTAGATGCTTGTTTTAGAAAGCTTGCAGACTGAATGACCAAACTTTGTTGATTAACGCTCTACGGCTATGAACACCACACAAAGAAAGTTATACACAAAAGCACATAGCAAACAGACATAGCGACATAGGTTCGAAACATAACAGCATCCATGCGTGTGCGCACCAAGCGACAAGGGTCAAAGTGTGGCACACAATACGTCTTTAGTACACAAATAAAGGATAGTTCAAGGAGGTACGTGCATAACAGTTTGAGGCAAGTTCATGAGAGTCGACAGTGTTGGTCGTGTGGTTCAGGGTTGGTGTTGGCTCTAGTCAGAATCAAATCCATCCATGTCTTCAGGGTCCGTAGCCTCTGGGGAATGAACTTGTGAAACAAAGTAAAAAGGCAACGTTCATAAGCTGCTGTAAACAAAACTGAAACCAAAACAGCACAATACTAACACACAGCAAGGCTATCACTGGCCACAAAAGATGCCCTTTTGAAATGAAATAGAGCCTAGGAATACCACCTTCATAGCTATGTATGAAGATATCATTGCTAGGCTTAGTTTCATTGCCAAAGGCAGTTAGTGTGTAGCCAGCATTTCTAAGCGTAACTGCATCAAACCAGAGAACACTGACTGCGATAAACAAACAAATAGCAAATAGTAGAACACTTGGAGTATACGTAGGAGGAAGCCATCAACGAAGCATCCGCAGTTCATCTTCCTGTTTAGCTACATATATGAAACGAATGTGAATAATTTTCCATCTGTTTCGTAGGGCGAATTGAATTTTACCTCTGTCGTAGATCTTCTCAAGCATGTCTCTGTCCACTCCAAGCTCAGCTGCTGTTATTGTGAAATAAGAATGCATAGTATTAGCTGATATACCAACAGAAAAACAAATAGTGTATGCTGTGTAAGGGAATACGCACCTGACTCCTCTAAAGGGAGTAGAGCAGAGGGGTTGTAGGGTGGAGGGAATTCTGTGAAGTCTAGTGCCTGATCAAGGAGGTAGGCACGCACCTCAACAGGAAAGGCTTGATTGCAAAAGCCAGCCTCACACTCATACTGAACGGCCACGTGACCACTGGTAGGAATGGAGGAAGTGTCATGGGCAAGAGCAACAACTCGACAGGCTCCTTGTTTTTTGTTGAACTTGTAGTCCATAATCTTATAATGTGGTGAGAGCAATGGTTCCACTGAACAGGCACAGCAGGCGTGTGGAGGGAGATGGCTGACATCTATAGCAACAAGAGTGGACCAAAAAAATAGTATTGCTTTTGTAGCTTCTGGTCTATGGAATTAGCATCATGTTGAAGGTATGTGTGGTAAGGAATTCTCACTGGAGCACATGATCTCACACCTCGCGTGAAGTGAACTAGACCACGAAGTCCTTGTGGAATGGTAAAACATGAAGTGGCCTAGGAATAGGCCAAAACTATTTATGAAAAGCGTAAAAATGTCCCTGATGGTTCGTGTTGCTGTGCTCGGATCAATATCGATGGCGAGAACAGGATTCGCTAGTCTTGTCTCCATGGCCTTCATCTCCTCGTCTGGCTAGACAGGAGAAAAGAATGGAAGAGCTTCCATGCGAGCGTATTCTGCAGGAGCAGCAGCACAAGGCCGTCATATAGTATTGCAAAGCACAAGCAAGAAACTAAAAAAAAACTTTATGTAGCAAATAGCACATGTGCCGTGTCTGGGCACATGGTCGTTGGTCTACAGCCACGGCTTTGATCTGAGCGCACGTAGAGCTAGTTACTAACTAACCAAACAAAGATTCACCGCGGACGCAAAAAATTGTCTTGCCTTTTGTAGGAAAAGTGCTCGGGGACGCTACTGCTGAATCTAGTCGAAACCACAGACTCTAAGCCAACGAAAATGAGAGAATGTGAAGCAGGCTTGGAAAGGTTACTAGATCCGGTGCTGGGTAGGCCGCGTACGACTTCGGTGGATGCCGCCATGTTCAGTCGCTGATTTAGAATGCCGCCATGCTAGAGCAGATCTATCTCTGAGGGAAAGTGAACGGAAGGAGAAGCGAGAAGAAGGAGAGAGGAGAAAAGGAGTGACAGAACAGGGGACTGAGGCCGGTGTGCCTTGATTCACTGATACCCTGGTGACCCCGGTGCAACTGCAAGATGGGGACCACCAAGCGGTTGGACCACCTGTTAGTGTTGCTAAAGCAACGGGATAGAATTCTATGCAACGCACACAAGTAGCATGAGCATGGTCTTGGTGTTTCTATTTAGGAAACATAGGATGGGCACAGTGACTGACACGGAGGGTCCGTTGGCTGCTCAGCCCACATGTTGGCGTGGAGCGAGTAGGTCAAAGCGTGCTGCATTGCATTTTACCTGGCACCATGACGCCAGTGAATCACAGGTCGACAACGGCATGCGCATCAGGCTTTCTGTCAGGCGCGCCGCGGCGAGGAGAGGCACGGGCATCTTTGACAAGATCACCGACACGTGGCTAAAGCAAGGGCCTGTGTTTGTTGGTGTTTTTGGCCTTTTTAATGGGTTTGGTTGGTGGAACTAGCTGGGTTGCATGACACGGCCTAGTCGGAATCCGGCGCTGTTGTATAGGCTCAAGAAGAGTTAGTTTATCACAAACAAAAAGGGGTGTAGGAAGATCAGAAACGTGATTGATCAGACTCAAATATAAGATTGTTGCATCCTATATCTACCAACGAAAAATAAGAACAAAAGTAGCCTAGGAACAACAAGGCACACACACTCTATATAGAAGGTAGCAGCGGCATGGCAATCGGAGCGCCACAGTATGTTTGCTACAAACAAAATGACAAAAACATGCATGTGCTCAAATAGCACTTGTTCAGATTACATCCAGCCATGGGAAGGAGCCATGAATCATGTATGCAGAGTTTCTGCATCAATAATGCTTATAGTTTCAGAAAACAGCCGATTCAGGTAAGCAGTTAGTGTGTCTAGATTAGAGTTGACACCACCACCACAGAAGCAGATTCAAAAGCCAGAAGGGTGGACCAAGGAGCAGAAAAGCTGTAGATCCTTCATGCACTGTAGGTCCGTGAACTGATCAAAGCAAGAGCTATGAGTGTGACGAGCACAACACGTGGGCTGATCAGGGCAAAAGCATGGCTCAACTTTCTGAAAAATCAATTAGGATGTGTAAGAACAAAAGTAGTATGTGTATAGGCACTTCATGCAGCTAAGCAGCAACGAGGGATGAGCAAAGGAAGAAGCTCAAGTCTACATTAGCATATGTCTGCAATGGACAGGCACAATTCCAGATAGACCGTCAAGCTTGATCAACAAACAAAGTAAGGAAATAATGGTAAACAATGTTACCTTGCACACACAGCCTACGCTGTGGTGAGACGTGCCGACCGGTGGCGCTTGACTGATGAGGAAATTGAAGGGTTATCAGGGTGCTACGCTAGCCAGAAAACAAAACTTTTCTGCCTCATAAACCAGGATCTACTGCTGGATATAGGTCACGAGATTACCACTAGACGCACAGGTGCAGCGGAAAACTCGATGTAGTCGAACGTGTCGCAGTAGAGCCGTGCAGTTGCGTGGTCATTCGTCAAGTCCACCCTTCACTTGCGGATCGTCCGAGCACGTTCCTGACCAGTCCAACTAGTCGCCGACCAGTTGCCAACCACCGTGACTGACCAGGTTCGTCCTTGTGCCACAGATGCAGCACCTCTAAGGTATCACACACATGCGGGAAGAAGCAATGTGCAACCGTACTGCTAGGTCCACGAGGAACTAAGGCGTAATCATGGGTGGGCAACAACGGCTCAATTGATCAAGCCAATTACAATTGCCTTGCCCCTACCCCTTGCTTATATAGGTGCCCTAATGTGACCCTGACCCAGAGGCCCATCACGAAATCCTAAGCCTTGTCTAATTCGGGTCCAACCCGAATTAGGCTTCCAACCCTTAAGCGTGCGACCCTATGGGTTCACGCACACATAGACATGGGCCGAGTACTCCTACTCGCCCTATAGTTGACAGCGACCTCTAGCAAGGCTTGACAACTCCTATGCATACGCAAAGATCATATCAGATGAACCACTCTGACCACATACATGTTATTCCCTTTGCCACTCAATATATGGTTCAACTCATGGGTTAACACTTAACCCAAGCACGGCCATGCATTTGTTGATCTAATCACTTGAGCGATCCAGTGATATCTCTCTCATGTAGAGAGGGGAAAATTCCATCTTGGCTGTCTATGTCTCATAGCATGCTTCCCGACCACCCGAAGACTACCTTTATAACTACCTAGTTACGGAGCAGTGTTTGATAATCCCTAAGTAGGCTATTTCACATCTTGAGTACATACCACAATCTCAGGTCTAAGGATATAACATACATGACATAAATAGAGAATCTCATGTTGGGTCAGTCCAGCCTACATGTCTCACATGTGGCCACATTATTAGTTTGACATCTCTATGTCCATGACTTGTGAAACATAGCCATCAACTAATACATGTGCTGGTCTAATATTCAAGTGTGTTCTCACAAGAATGCCGACTAGGGACAACTTTAGAATAACCATTCAAGTAATTGAGTTCCACAAACAATTCACATAATTGTCAATCAACACAAATTTTCTATAATGGATATTCAATGAACACTTAATGCATGTCACAGATACAATTGGAATATCATCATCTCTATGATTACCTCTAGGGCATATTCCCAACAATCTCCCACTTGCACTAGAGTTAATATCTAAGATGTCTAATCCCCATAGACCTCATGTGCGCCTCATGATTAGGTTGTGGAAGAGCCTTTGTCAAAGGATCAGCTATATTCAAATCTGTATGTATTTTGCACAGTTTGATCTCCTCTAGTTTCACAAACTGTCGAACGAGATGAAACTTCCGGAGTACATGTTGTTGTTCTAGTGATCCCTAGGCTGCTTAGCCTGTGCAATCGCCCCATTTTTATCACAATGTAAATTCAATGGGCCCGACGCATTAGGAAACACACCAAGTTCAATGAGAAACCTCCTCAATCAAACACCTTCCTTTGCAGCTCCACTAGCCGTAATGTACTTGGCTTCTGCTATAGAATTGGTGACCATTTCCTACTTGAAACTCTTCCAGCGTACTGCACCACCATTTATTGTGAACACAAAACTTGATTGAGATAGTGAATCATCTGCGTTGGTTTGGAAGCTACATCGGTGTAACCATTTACAACAAGCTCCTCCTCACCTCCATAGATTAGGAACACATCCTTAGTCCTTCTCAAGTACTTAAGAATGTTTTTGAGCAGCATCTAGTGACTCTCACCTGGATTTGCTTGGTACCTGCTTGTAACACTTAGAGCATATGCGACATCTGGGCGAGTACATATCATGGCATACATGATGGAACCAACTACCGAAGCATATGGAACCTTACTCATGCGTTCACGCTTAGCATCAGTGGAAGGACACTACTTATCACTGAAGAGCATACCATGTGACACAGGCAAGAACCCTTTCTTGGACTGTTCCATGTTGAACCGCTTCAACACTTTGTCAATGTATGTGTCTTGGCTTAATCCTATTAGCCTTCTCGATCTATCTCTATAGATCTTAATGCCCAAGATGTATGTTGCCTCTCCTAGATCCTTCATAGAAAAACTATTATTCAGTAAAGCCTTTATGGATTGCAACATTGGAATGTCATTCCCGATCAGTAATATGTCATCCACATATAAGATCCGAAACACAACAACGCTCCCACTTTCCTTCTTGTAAACACAAGGTTCTTCTTCATTCTGACGGAAGCCAAACCCTTTAACGACCTCATCAAAATGAATATTCCAACTCCGAGAAGCTTGCTTTAACCCATAAATCAATTACTTAAGCTTACATATTTTTCTAGCATTTTTAGGATCAACAAAGCCTTTGGGCTGTATCATATACACATCCTTTTCTAAATACCCATTTAGAAAGGCTATTTTAACATCCATCTGCCATATCTCATAATCGAAATATGCAGCAATTGCTAGAATGATCCAAATAGATTTAAGCATCACTACCGGCGAGAACGTCTCGTAGTAGTCAATCCCTTGAACTTGCCGAAAACCCTTTGTGACAAGCCGAGCTTTATAGACGTGAACATTTCCATCCATATCTTTCTTCTTCTTGAAGATCCATTTGCACTCAATGGGTCTAACCCCATCTGGCGGGTCAACCAAGTTCCAAACCTGATTGTCTCCCATGGAATCTATCTCGGATCTCATGGCACTCTGCCATTTCTCAGAATCTAGGTCCATCATAACTTCCGCATAATTTGCAAGTTCATCATCGTCTAACAACAATAGATCACCACGCAATTTGCGAAGTCTTGCTGATCTTCATGGTTGGGGCGGAGTACTGATCATAGGTATATCAACTTGCTCTGCTACATTAGCATCACTCATCGAGTCATTCACTAATGACTCATCTTGAACCTCATCAAGATATACCTTCCAACCACTCCTATCTTCTTTGAGAAACTCTTTGTCTAGGAAGACACCATTCTGAGTAACAAACACTTTGTCCTCTGGTCGATTATAGAAGTAATACCCTAAAGTTTCCTTTGGATATCCCACGAAGAAACACTTGTTCGATTTTGCTGCTAGCTTATCAGACATCAACCGTTTGACATAAGCTTCGCAACCCCAAATTTTTAGAAAAGACAAACTGGGACACCGACCAGTCCATATCTCATATGGTGTCTTCTCTACGGACTTAGATGGTACCCTATTTAATGTGAAAGCGGCTATTTCTAGAGCGTATCCCCAAAATGATAAAGGTAGGTCTGACCGGCTCATCATAGACCGAACCATGTCCAACAAAGTCCGATTACGACGCTCAAACACGCCATTTCTCTGTGGTGTTCTGAGTGGCGTAAGTTGTGGAACAATTCCATAACTCTTAAGATGATTGCTAAACTCATGACTCAAATATTCGCCTCCATGATCAGATCGCAAGGCTTTAATTTTCTTGCCACGTTAATTCTATACTTCATTCTGAAATTCTTTGAACTTTTCAAATGTTTCAGACTTATACTTCATTAGGTAGACATATCCATATCTACTAAAGTCATTAGTAAAAGTAATGAAGTATTGGAATCTGCCTCTAGCTGTCGTGCTTAGTGGTCCGCACACATCAATATGTATGAGTTCCAATAAGTCAGACGCTCTCTCAGGAAAACCTATGAAAGGCGCCTTGATCATCTTGCCGAGAAGGCAAGCTTCACATGTCTTGTAAGATTCAAAATCAAACAAAGTTAGAAGCCCATCAGCATGGAGTCTCTTCATGCATTTTTCACTTATATGACCCAAACGACAATGCCATATATATGTAAGACTTAACTCATTAAGACAAGGCCTTTTAGCAATAATATTACAGACAGGAGCATCATCAAGATTTAAAACAAATAATCCATTCATAATGGATGCAAAAGCCACAAACATGTCATTCTTGGAGATCACACAACCATTGTCTTTACTCTCAAAAGAATAACCATCCTTCATCAAACATGAAGGTGACACAATGTTTCAACTTAAACTAGGAACAAAATAACAATTATTCAATTCCATGATAAATCCTGATGGTAGGTGAAGTTGCATCGTCCCGACGTTCAACATAGCAACTCTTGCACTGTTGCCCACGCAGAAGTCAACCTATCCTTTTTCAACGCTTCTACTTCTTATCATTCCCTGCATCGCATTGCAAATATGAGCAATCGATCCGGTATCAAATACCTAGGAATTGATATAGGAGTTAGTGAGAAAAATGTCCGTAACATGAACAACAAGGGTACAAGTAGAAGTAATACCTTTACTGCCATCATCCTTCTCTAAGAACGCCAAGTACTCCTTGCAGTTCCTTTTCCAGTGACCTTTCCCCTTACAGTAAAAGCAATCTAAATTTGCAGATGGTCTAGCCTTTGCAGCAGATGGGTTTGGCTTAGAGATCTCATCTTTAGCCTTGCCCTTCTTCTTCCAAGACTTGCCCTTCCTCTTGAACCGAGGCCTATTCTGGATCACCAACACTTGGCTACTATCGGCACCTTTCTTGATGTTGTCTTCTGCTGTTTTCAGCATACCACACAATTCACTCAAGCCTCTCTCTGCCCCATGCATATGGTAGTTCGAGATGAAGTTTCTATAATTGGGCAGAAGAGACGAGTGGATAAAATCAGTAGCCAACTCTTGCCTAATTGGGAAGCCTAGCTTCTCCAACCTCTGAGTGTAACCAACCATCTTGATTACGTGTGGTCCGATTGTTGCACCCTCTGCAAGCTTGGTTTTAGCAAGCGCCTTAGAGACATTGAACCTTTAGTCCTAACTTGCATACGGAACATCCCTTCAAGCACCACGATCATATTGTCGAACTGTATCTGCAGATCAGGTTCCATGCATGCAAGCATAAGGCAACTCACTTCAAGGTTAGCATCTAAAGCTCTCCTGTAAGCGGTTCTTTCAGCAGCAGTTGCATTTTCATCAGGCTCATCTGGTAATGGGGCATCTAGAATTTCTTCCTTTTTCTCAGCCCTAAGAACAATTCTCAGGTTGCGGATCCAATCCGCGTAATTTGTTCCATTCAACTTATTTTTCTCAAGAATTATACGCAAAGAAAATGGTTGATTGCGTGCGGCCATTTATCTACAACAAAAGTAATGCAAAATACTAAGACAATGTATCTATGAAGAGTAAATCATATCAAATAGAATCTACTCCCACCAAAATTAATATCCCTCAATTGATACTTAGTGATTCAAGACCCACAACTAACATGCCGACCAGTGAGCTTTAGCATCACCGCTAGTCGGTATGGTAGATCGGTAAGCAACACCTTGCTAATCATATCTCATATGACTCTTGTTGTTGGGCTAGCATCTCTATGCCGAGCACTCAACCTTCCCATTCTTCAAGATCCCTAACTGTTAGGATGACCTTGTTCAAGTAACCAAACCTTCTTGCAGTAAGTATCCGATACGAACCTGTCTAGTCAAGGAAAACCAGTGGCACCCTAATTTCATAGACCCACCACCGATCGTATAAGACTTGTGACAGTACAAGGTTTGGGGAACCATGCAACTTAAACATTACTGAGGGATCATTCTAGCTTACTACCACACGAATGTAAATAAAACATTATAGCATGTGAAAGTAGAACATAGTAAGAATGACATAAACACAGATATGACTTGGTGTAGCCCATTGTTCCTTTGAGATCTCCATATCAATGTCAATCTGTTCATCATGGTGATCTCCATCTCCATGGTCCGTGTATGTCATCCATCTGTGGTGCATTTGCCAAGACTAGCTATCACTATCGTGAATTAAAATTACATAGTCGTGAACCATCACAGATTGGCACGTAGACCATTACTTCAAAGTGACAATATCTATAAGGCTCCTTCCCATATTGTCCTCATGACGTGCAAGCCATGAATTAATTACATACATGCATCTCATACACATAAGGGCTATACCAGTCATGAATTTCTGCAAAACAGAGTTAGCCGATATAGACGTCTAACGTTGCAAGGCCGAAAACTCTATTTTCCAAGCAGTTTTTCGCAAATCTAATTTGAGTTCGTCTCAATCCGAGTTTCGTTTCAAATGTTATAGCTGTTTTACCAACAACACTTTTCTCGGCAACCCAGTGCTCGGTAATAGATCCCATCTACTACCACCGCACATCGCATGTGCTCGGCACTTGACCTAAGGCTCAATTCGATCAATCGATTAATCTCAAACTCGCCATGACTAGTTTTACATGTATCACTTAACTCGGATGGCAGAATTTCGACCGGTACGAGTAGATCATTACAAGACCAACGTGGCAAGATGATGAATCAAGATCAGAGACTCATCTACAAAGGCGCATATCACCATATGCATACAGCCGAACCTATAACAAAGCAGCTACAGAGCTGATACTACTGAAGGGTTATGAGGGTGCTATGCTAGCCAGAAAACAATACTTTTCGCCTCATAAACCAGGATCTACTGCTAGATATAGGTCACAGGATTACCACTAGACGCGCAGGTGCAGCGAAAAACTCGATGTAGTCGAACGCGTCGCAGCAGTGCCGTGCAGTTGCATGGTCGTCCATCAAGTCCACCCTTCGCTTGCGGATCATCCGAGCACGTTCCCGACCAGTCCAACTAGTTGCCAACCAGTCCAACTAGTCACCGACCAGTTACCAACCACCATGACCAACCAGGTCCGTCCTTGTGCCACAGATGCAGCACCTCCAAGGTATCACACACGTGCGGGAAGAAGCAATGTGCAATCGGACTGCTAGGTCCGCGAGGAACTAAGGCGTAAGCATGGGTGGGAGATGGCGGCTCAATCGATCAAGACGATCACAATTGCCTCACCCCTACCCCTTGCTTATATAGGTGTCCCAATCCGACCCCGACCTGGAGGCCCACCAGGAAACCCTAAGCCTTCTCTAATTCGGGTCCAACCCGAATTAGGCTTCCAACTCTTAAGCGTGCGACCCTATGGGTTCACGCACACATAGACATGGGCCGAGTACTCCTACTCACCTGATAGTTGACAGCGACCTCTAGCAAGGCTTGACAACTCCTATGCATACGCAAAGATCATATCAGACGAACCACTCCGACCACATACATGTTATTCCCTTTGCCACTCGATATATGGTTCAACTCATGGGTTAACACTTAACCCAAGCACGGCCATGCATTTGTTGATCTAATCACTTGAGCGATCCAGTGATATCTCTCTCACGTAGAGAGGGGCAATTCCATCCTGACCATCTATGTCTCATAGCATGCTTCCCGACCACCCGAAGACTACCTTTATAACTACCCAGTTATGAAGCAGTGTTTGATAATCCCTAAGTAGGTCATTTCACATCTTGAGTACATACCACAATCTCAGGTCTAAGGACATAATGTATATGATGTGAATAGAGACAATCTCATGTTGGGTCAGTCCAGCCTACATGTCTCACATGTGCCCACATTATTAGTTCAACATCTCCATGTCCATGACTTATGAAACATAGCCATCAACTAATACATGTGCTGGTCTAATATTCAAGTGTGTTCTCACAAGAATACCGACCAAGGACAACTTTAGAATAACCATTCAAGTAATTGAGTTCCACAAACAATTCATATAATTGCCAATCAACACAAGTTCTCTATAATGGATATTCAATGAACACTTAATGCATGTCACAGATACAATCAGAATATCATCATCTCTATGATTACCTCTAGGGCATATTCCCAACAGAAATACTATCACAGCATAAGCCTATCGTTAGCAAAGAGGATAGCAAGCAAATAATGACATAGTAGCAAATGTCCTGAACAAAAGCAGAAAAACAGATAGAATTTTACGTGTTAGTCTGATCCTTGGCATGGGCATGAGTAGCATCAACCCCGGGTAGCAGCTCATTTGCAGTGACATCCGCAGGAACATCATTAGTCGAGAATTCAAGCCTTTTGTGAGCTGAAGAAGCACTATGTTTATCCATGTGTTCTCTATTTCACATATGGGCAGCATGTTAGTTCCTTCCCTTTTCAGACTTTGCTATGAATGTGTAGTGCACTTACCCAGAATGTTCTTCCACGGGTGCCTTCTCATTAGGCTTCAAAGACAACGTTGGAGTCTGAATTGCAGCAACAATAAAAAAAGTGATAAGGTGAAACTAAGAGTGTCAGGAGGCAATTCTAGTAACGCACAATGGGCATAGGAGATTACAAATGCAGGGGTTGCTGGAGATGGTGTAGGCAGCCGTAGAGGCAAAGCAGATACAATAGCACTGTCCGACGAGCTTCCATGACCACCCGAAGAACCACTCGTGCCACTCTGGGTAGGAGCAGGAAGGGCCTCATGCTGACTATGCGCTAAGATGATTGAAGTGACCTAAAACATTTTCTCCTACCTGTAGAAGCTCTGCTGAGTCAAATCAACAGCAAAAGTGAAACGGTGGGAAATCACCCTGGCAAGATCTACTGGCATCTGAACAGAGGAGCCAGCCAGCCTCAAAACCTGCTGGATAGATTTTCTAATGATCTGACGACTGAGATCACCAAAACAGATTATCTTTGCTTCACCAGTAACGTTGACAGCCATGAAACAGAGATTGTACCTACTTGACATGAAAATAGAACACAAATTAGATGCCACACAAGATGCAAATCAAAGGAAACCACTGATGTGTGAGCCTTTACTTGAATCTGAAAGAAGTGGATGAGCATGAATTGCATCTGTAACCAGATCCATTCTAGGAGCATGACTTGCTACATTTGGTGTAGGATGCAAACCGCTAGGATGTGTTGGGCACAAAGCGACCAATGGTCACGGTGCAGCGATAGCCACCCTCCTGCAACAGCACACCAATCCTCTAAAATGTCAGGAACAGGAAAGGAAACAGAGCAAAAAACAAACCACCGATAAGAATGGACTGTATACCGGGTAGTCGTATGCATTCATCGCATTGAGCTGGAGAAGAGTCCTGGCTTCAAGCTGGCTAGGCAAACGCACAGGCCTTTCAGACTGGGTTGGAGCAACGGCCCGGGCTATTCAGGATCAGTGCTATCCTAGACAGCGGGCACTCTGAGCATGCATTACAAGGGACACACTTACTTGCTGTAGAATTTTCCAGCCTCTGAGATCTGTAGATCGAAATACCAGCGAGCAGGTGTGTTTGCACTCAGACAATAGTTATCTGCGGAAGCAAACAAACAACCAATACATTTAGAGGTGGTGGCATGCTCAGAAAGAATAAGGCAGAGGCCACATCCGAAATCAAAATGGCCAATATAGTTCATCGAAGGGCATAAAGAAGACTATACCATGGTACTTCTTCATTAGAAGTCCCAAAAGTAGGACCACAACTGGCTTTTCTGAACTTTCTGCCTACACTCCATCAAGACTGAAAGCCGCAGTGCGTTCTCCCCATAGACTGACCTTAACCTCTGTGTAGTTGTATAAAAAGTGTATCAGTATAGAATGCTTTGAGTCTACCGTCCAGCTCAGAAACATACATACCTCAGGTCCCTCAAGATGATATGCCTGAAAAGCGTAGGCTGCAGCTTATTTGGCAGCTGGACAGTGTAAGAGTCGGATATCTCAGTGAGCACGCCAATAGTGTCTACAAAAACATATACATGACCAATAGTAGCAAACAAAAAAGTGCAAACATCGTTCCAAACAGTCAGCGACATACCAACAAAGTCCCTGGTGTCACCTGCTCGTGGCTTGAGGCTATCAATAGGCGTAAGCCCGTGTGCATAGAATGGAATATCAGGGCTGTCAACTCTAGCAATGACATGTGTGTGACAAGCAAACTCAATCATGTATGCACACTCAACAGGCCTGAAGCTACGCTTGGCGTTGGAGACCCTGAAGCGGCTGACAAGGTAGACACCACACTCATGCATAAGGGGGCTCTTAGACTCGACCTCAGACTGTGAAATTTCAGCATACATGCTGTTGCCCTGCAGGAAGGAAGAGACTGTCATATGCAAAAGAAACAAAATACGAGGGCCATACCCAACAAGCATCAAAGAAGAATGAGCATTCTAGTTGGAGAATACATACCGCATCGTCAACAAGCACCATGTCTACATGCTAAATAGGGCCATTGTTAGTGCCACCACGGTACTCCCACTTGCGTGAGACACGAACACAGAAGCAGGCACGCCTGACGCTCGGCCTCAGATCAGGAAGCGAATCGAACGCCATGAAGCACAGCTGCCTACCACTGCGCAATAACACAAAGTCTAATTCCGCATAACAGCATATAGCGGTTACAAATGGGCATTCCTATACAGACTTGCACATTGTGTTTAACCAATGGGCCAGGAAAACAACCTATGCACATGGCTAGATATCATATGGTATAAAGACATACGGCCACGCTAGCAACACATTCTAAACAAACTTTGCAGTCCTCAGGAGGCAAAGAAACATTGCGTGTACATAACATGGTGTCGTTATTTACACATCAAAACTAAATAAATAAATATTCCACACGATCAAAACTGAATAAACTAAAAATAAAAATAGCACAGGTGAAAAAACAGGAAGCTCTCAAACAAGCAGGCTCAGAGCGGATGCTTCTTTGAGAAAGTATTCTGACTGAACCACTATATTAGGGACAGCACATGGCGCAGCCCTAGAAACTCCTGAAACACACCGCACCAATCCAACATCTCTCGTCGCAACAGAAACAACAGCTCTCGCAATTCTTCTATACATCATTGCACCCTGAAAGTTATAGTCTACAACAATAAACCCATATAGGGCCTATAAAGCAGCCTATTCATAGCCATGGGCATCTGCGCTCTACTGAGACGCCTAGAAAAAACTGTCTTGCCAGTGTCCACGCCCCGAGCCAAGGGCACCTCAAGCTCAACCCCATACAGCGGAGTTCCATCCCCACCAACTTCAAGGACAAGAGATACGTAGGCCAAAGCGCATCTAGCCACAACAGCATGGAGCAACGAGAGATAGGAGGCCCCGACTGTAAACATGGATAAATGGTAGCCCCTATGCTAGCAAAACATAGTACGCAATAGGGATCCCTTCCTTCACCGCTGCATGTGCTGACTACAAGAACTTAAGAGAAATAAAAGGAAACGAAACGAAACAAAAATACAAAAAGAAAATTCAAATGGATCATATCGGTTAGAGCCATCATACCAACAACAACATATAGAGATGTGGAAGCCATAGAGAAAGAAAGGACTCATTACCAAGCAAAGGTAGGTTAGCCAACCCCACAGACCGCTACATCAATTCGGGCTCAGATTTATCAATACCCAACCTGCAAAGCCATGTAGAAAAAACAGAGAGAGAAGGTAAATCGAGAAACGAAGACAACATCTTCCAGCACAAAGAATGGAAGCACGAATGAACATAGGAATCATACCCGAACAACTGCCTAGAGTTGGCCAGCAACCTACAGAAGATCAGAAAGCACACAAATCAGATCCAGAATGTCTCAATCATTTTCTCAAACACGCGAGGTGCACACATATGTAGAACACAGATAGCCAGAGCACACAGTTCATCTCACGGACTATGAAAATACACCGTCACAGATACTCATAGCAGAGATCCAAGCACATGCAGAACCCCAAGACGTCAAACGTCCACACATCTACCACCCCTTCTCCTTGTTCTCCTAAAGAACGACCAAAGCCTTTGTCGCACAAGCAACCCTAGCGAATGAACCCCCGGTAATGTAGCACAGCATCCTAACTCAGAAAGCAAAGTAAACAAAAAGGAAACGCAGTTGTTCTAACGACCCCACCAGGGAAGATTCACCCGTTGAAAGCAAAAGCGGACAGTGCCTCCTACCGGCCGACCAAATGGACACAAAAGAATAGGAAGCAGAAAGAGGATGAGGGTAGAGGAGCACAAGCACACCTCGTGGAGGCAGCGAACGAAACAGCAGCCGTAGGAGAGAGGAGCCGACGGAGAAGGGCTTTATCCCACAGCGAACGTGGTCCACCGGAGCAGAGGCCATACCTTCTAGCGACGCATAGACGTTGTCTAACGGCAATTGGCCGAGGCTCCGACAACCGGTCCCGTAGGCACAGGCTGGCCAACCCTCGCTCGACAACGGCCTGTTCCAACAGGAGTAGCTTGCTAGCGCACCGCTTAGGACATGGCCCCGTGGCAGACATGTGGCAGGGACGGGCCCGTAGTTCAGCGAGACTACACCGCAACACGCCCAGCCGTCGAGGCACCACCGCACAGGTGCAAAGGTAGAGCGGGAGGCGCGGTTGTGGTGAGGCCGGCCTCTAGGCCCGTAGCGTCAACCCATGGGTGCATTACCTGCATGACATATGGGCCATGCACGAGCGGACCCCACACCACAGTGGGACAAGGGCAACACACGGGAGGCGCAAGAAGAATCCACGTACGGCAGGCACGATGAACACCAACGACCTCCCCGACGCACCCACTCCATGGCAGCTGGGCCAGACGACGCCCGGGGCCACGACCTAGCCGCCGAAGCACATGTACCCGTGCCGCGCCACACCATGGCGTAGGCAGGAAGCACGCAGCTAGAGAGAGGCCATCCCAGCACCTCGGCTCGGGAACACCCCGCCACCGGCAGGTGGACCAAGAGACGAGTGTTCCCACCCGGCAGCCCCCGCGCAGCAGGCGAGCGCAAGTGAGGACGGGCCGCCCGGCCGCCGACACATGGGGCAGGAGACGTCGGGGCCTCCCGCAGCGGATAGTGCGGCGCGACGCGGCCCGTAGTAGCACCCCGCCACCGGCCTGTAGGCCCGGCAACGCCGGCGCCCCACCATCAGCGACCGCGGCACGACGCGAGGGCCGGTGCGTGGTGCCCGAGCTCCATCCCGCGGGGGGGGGGGGGCGCGGGGGGCGGAAAAGGCGACGTGGCCCTGCTGGGAGCGCGAGAAGGTGCGCAGCTCTAATACCATTAAATTTGATGATGACTGAACTTTAGCTGGATTTTACAATTATTAGTCCACGATAAATAAACTTAGTTTCTTAGTGTATGGTCATTTCTGTTATGCGAACAGAAAATCAAGCTTAGGCAGCTTTACTGACCAATACTCTCAATGCAAGCACAGTTACACCAAACTCGGCAATGACCAAAACTTTACCTCCTGAATAAGTGGGAGGACAATAGTGTTCTTAGATAGGGTAATGTTCTGCTGCTTAAATGAGCTACAGATGTCAAGGACTGCCTACTGAAATAAACCTGTGAAGCACAACAGATATGAATATAAAACTGTCAAATATTAGGATGGTATAAAAACCCTGGTTCACATGGGAGCAAAAGAATATGTATGAAAACACAAGAATTTAACAGGTCTAACATACCAAGATAGAGGATAGAACAATGTACCTGCTGAACCTTTTCATCACTTGAAGTATCGATACCAAAAGGACACTGAATGCAAAGAAAATATGGAGCACAAAATAAGCACAAGGCTAATTCTGAAAGCTTAGATCTTCACTAAGCATCAAAATACCTTAGCTAAGTCCATATATGTTGGTTAAATCTAATATATCAGGTGAGTGAATGGCCTGCCTTAACAACAAAAATCGGTGGAGATGTGCGTGAAACAGATTGTAATTTGGTTTGTATATGTAGGATATGTATCCTAAATATATCTGATGATTACATGTTCTATTGCAACAACTTAAATGGCCAAAAAAATTACATGAAAAAACATTGGGCCAGAGCTGTCGTTACATGTATGGCAGGATTACATTGAAAACCTGATAGGTCAGGATCATATCTCTACACCTAAAACATCTAAAATATCAAGGTCTTCCCGGCAGCACCAAACCCACCCTGCAACCCTGGCTACCCGGCACACAAAAGGAAACTCCCGCAAAACAATCGTCCCCTGGCGCTAATCGCCTCGTCCGCGTGCGGTGTCCCCGGCCGTGGTCAAATCATATGCTGAAATCATGGCACCTCACCTCCACCTTCCACGCTCGGCAACCGACCTCCTAAAATCTTGTTGTGCCCTTTTAAAAAAAACATACGCAAGGGTAGTAGTCATGGGCCTCGTGGCCTAGATCTGCGCGGCCGCCGGCACATCACATACATCTTCCGCGCTTGTACGCGCCGCCGCCTCGACGTGCCGCCGAACGCTCCCGCTGCTGCCGCCGGACACCCTGTAATCAACGCTGCATCGACGACGGATGCAATGCCGCAGTCGAACAGGCTGTCGCCGTACGTACGGGCCACACAGCCGGGCATGACGCCGCCGTCGGACGGGCTGCCGCTGCATGTACCCGACGGCACAGCTGGGCACGCCGCCGCTGAACGTGTCGTACGCGCTGCGATCTTTGTTTACCAATGTAATTGTCCGACAAATTCAATTTAACAGTTTTTTCTATTTTATTCAAGTTATTACTTCAGTCTTACATGCATTTTTTGTGTACCACTATTTAGTCTGACACCTAATATGATGGTCATCAATCTATAATACAACTTGCTTTGCATCATCGTGCATTGCCATCAGCCATCGCGCTATGATCTTTATTTCAAGTTTAGCTGACTGACAATAGGTGAAGTGCAACAGAGCAATTTTCTTTGGCTAGCAGTGTTCGACAGGTAGCTTTCGTTGCTATGTTCAGCACAGGTAGCTTTGACAGTTTTAGACCAAAATTAATTTTATCCTTTCTCATTCATAATATATAAGCATATTCTCATTTCTAGTCTTCTTCCAAAACTGTTTGTTTGTACAAGCAGACAACTTTAAGCGCACTGCGCATTCAATGTATTATGAACACCTAGACTCTATTCTTGCCTAATTCAGATACCAGTCTATATCCTAGAAAGTTTCACAAAATATGAACTAAACCTTCATCCATCAAAAGTGCTTGTGTCTTTCATTCCTGTGTATGCTGCAACCAACCATCAAACTGCCTGCTGAGAGAAGACGTGAGCAATAGGAAGGGGAAGAAGAAGCTGACCGACAAAGGATATATTCACGACAAAGAGGTTCTAACTCCATGAAAGAGGCAATGCATCATACGTCGATACATATTTTTCTTCAAGATATCAACAATACTTTAGCTTTAAAAATTAATAAACAACTTTTGTACGTAGGATACTTCTAGCTACAGCCTACAGCTTCAGCCATCTGCATACTTCAGCTGCAAGAAGTCCATCTTAGACTTGAAATTTGGAGTTGTCTTTTAATCATGTTTTCTTGGAGACTTATATAATATTATTGTTCCAAAAATGATGATTGTAGTATTTTTTTAATTAACAACACAACACATGCTCATATCTACGTTATCGTGATATTATGTTTCCTGTTGCAACGCACGGGCATTTATCTAGTCATAAAGAAGCATTTTGACCCTTCTATTAGGCTTTGGTTCCTAAACAACTGGACCACAAATTCATTCTGAGCAGGTGCAAATCTCTCAAATAGCAGGAACCCAAGCAGTGGACGGGGCAACCTGAATCATGATACATCCAACAACGATGCGTAAGATTATCTCAACAAAATAAAACAATTTAGTAAACCGATTTAGTACGTGAAGGCACATACCAAATATACGATGAGGTGATATAAACTGAATGATCGGGTGAAACAGGCAATATAACACAGTCACCATTTCCAAAAGCAAACGAACACACCTGCCTTCGATGTCTTTTAGCTGTCTGTGAACTAAAATAGAAGCATTCAGTAATCAGGAAAAAACATAGTGAGAGAGTGTACGTATGGAAAGACTAATTCAGATTCAAAGTAAGCTTACAATTTGCCTCTATCGTCAGCCATGGCAAAAAGATGAGACAAGCAGCTAGGGTTTCGCCAACCATAGGAGGCCACGCGGACCAGCGACAGGAGGCCGCACCAGGGTCCACCAAACCAAACAGACCCAACTAAACTTTACCAGCTGGTTTAGCTGACTAAACTTTAGGTCCTTTGAACCAAATGTTTACTATCTGTGCATGCTGGTACGGTCCTGTCCTGTAATCGGACAATTTGGCAATGCAGCTAGATTGTCCGCCAGAGCGTCGACAGAACCTATGTGGAAGTTTCTTCCTGGTGCTCTTGAGGCATGCTAATATAAGCCAACGGCCCATATATACATAGCCCTGTCTAACAGATATCAACTAAAAAATTTGAGAAAACTTTCAGAAGGCCAAAATATATATACATGCTGAAATCTCAGATGTGCTAGTGACAAGCCCCTTTGCAAGTCTTTCCCAGATTGCTCCAAATACTTTGCAATCACCATATCCTCATCATCATGTACTTCTCTGGTGTTTTCACCTGGGATTTTCTCAGAAGTATTGCAAATATGCCTCTCCTACCTCTGCACCATCATTTCAAACAATAAATGCAACCCCACATTTCGAATAACAGTTTGTTCTACCAGGCATGATCTGAAGTATTTATACTGTTAAAAACACTACATATCCATCTGGTATTTCATCTGAACTTCAAATTTTTCTCATGGATTTTCATCTGGTATTTCTGTACTTTGCTACCAAACAAACTCCAATTAATTGAACCTAATCTCCAAACTCCCTCTCAACCAAAAATGAGAATAGTTTGATCATACCAAAATAACTTTCTGGGAGGTTAAGTGTCATAAAATATTTATACCTTAAAAATACTTGATTACTCGTACTTGGTGTACAAGTAATCTTTCATCTGTTCAATTCAGAGAAATCAGAAATGCAGATCGATAAGACTAATTCATATTCAGCAACATTGGTTAAGAACAACTAAATCGATATTCAGGGACAACAGAGACCATTTAGATGAAACTCCATGCAATAAAAAATGCTACACACCAAAACATAAATATTTGCACTTGATCCATATCAGTTCAACATCTATTCCACTCCAAACAACATTAGTTTCATTTCAACAAGAACTTATCTCAGTCCATGGCTTGTAGACAGAAGTGCCCTCTCTTGGCCTTGTGCAAAGCGTGACACAGACGTTCGATCTTCGAAACCATCGCAACCTTCATGACCTTCTTGACTTCTGGATCCAAAGGTGTCTTGATGCTATCAATGCACAAGGCCTCACCCTTGCTATCTCCAAGCTCTACAACATAATCTTGTCCTGTGCTCACTCCATCCACAGCCAGAGATCCTAAAAAGCCGAGAACACGGGCGGTCCTCTCGATTTCCTATGCCTCCACGATGATCTTATCCAGTAGTTGGGAGGTGATCGAGCTGGAGTGTTCCACCATGAGGATCTCCCGCGTCATGTTCCTGACCACGATGTTGTCTTCAACATCAAGCACCGCTAGCCTCAAAACACCTAGGCACAACTCCTCTAGATCTAGTTTCTCAAAGTATTTCCTGGCCTCAAGCAGCGCAGCCACACAGTCTTCATCGATTTGCCAGCCGCACCGACCTCGACAAATATGTTGGAGACGCTGAAGGAGCGGGCCCGCCTCGTCGGTTGAGCCGGGTCACGGGGAAGTGTACGACGGACTCTGACGAGAGGTCGCCAATAAACAGCTCCAATTCCCCGGCCCCGACACTTCGATCATCATCGTCCGTGGGACTGGGAGTACAACGGCGAGGGACAAGGGTTCATAAGTTTGGACGAGGTGGTCATTGTGGTGGCAAAACGGAACTGCAGGTTTGGAGGCGATGAGCAAAGTGCGAGAAGCAGAGAGAGTGCGCGCTGCGGCCCAAGAAACCAGAGGCGGCGCCGGGGGCGACAGTGGGGTGCGTGTGGGATCCGGCTACTAGGGCTATGAAGTTGGAGTGGGCTGATACAGAGGAGGGTAAATGGGCTGGGGTGAATGTGTTGTGTTTGGTAAAAATTTGGAAGATAATTTCCGAATTTCATGCTCTAAAACAATATTTACTGAGTAAATCGCATTTGCCATACAAAAACTATTCAAGTGGATATATTAGGTACAATTTTTAGCAATTTGTTCAGTTTAATATGAGCACTGTCAAAGTGAGTGCATATTGGTCTAACATCCTATTATCTGTTTAATTTGATATGAGCAATTGACTTATTGGTGCATATAGCATCCAAATATTCTTGCCTAGCATTAATGACTACTAAAACGTAAAAGATAAAAGTACGAGTGAGAGGGGAGAGAGGCTCTTAAGTGAGGTGTGTCTGTGAGTGAGAGCTCTCCTTCCCCTTTTATACCACTCCTGAGGCAATTGTCGGGGAATATTCCAAGAATATCCTTACCACACCGTTCTCCTGTGGAGTGAATGCACCACTAGACAAAAGATGGGCACGAGAGGCGGCAGCAACGGTATGGCCATCCCTAGTCAATTCCCTGGCACCGCCTTTAATTTGTTTGGTGTGCTGTTTGATGGGTCTAGAGCGTACCCATATGTGTTTTGGGCCCAAATTTGTGAAGTGGGCTTTGCTTTATTTTTTCACCTCTTAACTAGTGGTCAAATATGACCAATAAGGACCACCAACATCCTACAAGTAAGAGATCATGCTTTCCTGCAAATTTGTCATTATCACAGTAATTCTTGCTAGGCATTGGATGAGCTGAGCATGCTATGATGTACTAGCTCTTGGTGACGTCAATCACATGTGATTGGACTGTATATGCACCAACGAGCCAACTTATTGGATCAAGGTAACTAAATTATAAGATGTTGTACCAACATGAACCACCTCTAGATAGTTGTTGCATTAAATCAAACAAATTACAAGATATTGATCTAACATGCACTCGCTTAGATAGTTGTTGTACGTTGAGTACAATTTACTCATATTTACCTAATTGTGGGAAATAATTGCTAGTATGTCCGGTGGGACGCTACTCACCAAGTTCAAATTTTTTCTAAGATTTACATGCGTTATGCATTAAGTGGTAGGCGATATCCCATCGACAGCGAGACGCCTATGGTGACTTCATGAACTTCAAAATCTGTCGGCTTAGTCCTTCGAAGATGCTCATTGGGGTAGGTTTACTTACGTGTATTCATAAGGTGAGCGTGTATGCGTGTTGTGCATGTCTACGTCGTACTGTGTAATCTAAAAAAACCTAGTAGACAGCTTGAAAGACCCATATGACTCTACTTATAGTGTTTCATTCGGCATCAGGGTAAAAAAGTAATTACTTTTAACACTATTACCTTTGCCAAACTAATGGAAGGGCCAACAATAAAATTCATTTTAAGAGAACAAAGTTCAATAATTAATAAACTAAGCACCATCTTTTTTAAGACCAGGGAACTAATTTTTTCATTATCATAAGCAAATTCAGGTTTCTAGACTTGATACTCGATCTCGGAGGAGAGTAAATGTGTTGGGCTGAATGTGCTATGTTTGGTAAAAATCGGGAGATAATTTCATAGTTTCATGCTCTAAAACAATATTTATCTAACTGTGGGAATAATTGCTAGTAAACAGGCTTTTTTGATCAACTAGTAGACAGCTTGTAAGACCCATAAGATTCTGCTTGTAGTGTTGTATTCAGCCTCAGGGTTAAAAGAGTCATTTCATTTTACTTTTAGCACCGTTACCTTGACAAACTAATGGAAGGACCAAGAACCAAAACAAAAGTCATTTAAGAACAAATAAGTAAGTTCAATAAAAAAGGGTCAAGACATTAAGCACAACCTTTTTTAGGACCAAGGAACAGATTTTCTCATTATCATAAGCAAATTTGGGTTTCTAGACTTGATACTCGATATAGTGCCTGATTTTTTGAGTTTTGGGTTTTTTTGGATTCGGATTCAAGTTATTCAGGTTCAAGGTTTAAATATTAGGTTTTTTGCCCAGTCGACGACTGTATGATACATTGGCTCAGTTGTTGGTCCATTTCGTCCATAAAACTGATTCTCAAACCAGCTCATAAAAGAAGCCCAAGAAAGCTCTTTCTTATTTTTCTTTTTTTCTCTCTATTTTTATTTCCTTTCTCATTTTGTTTCATTTTTCAACATTATGTGGAATTATTTTATTTTAATATTATTTCATATTTTTTCACCCCTTTTATTTATATTCTTTGTTTACTTTTTATTTCCATAGTGTATTTTATAATTTTCATGTGAGACTCCCACAACTTTTCCGTTGTTGTTTATGTAATATTCATATAATATTCCATATATTTTTCTTTTTTACACTATATGCATGAGATATTCCATAGTATATTTAGATCCTTCACGTAGCATCCAAGTATATTCCACGATATTTTTTCTGGTAATCATGATATTTTTAATTTAAATAGTTTTTGTTTTAGTTTCATACACGATGTATTTGCAATGCCTCTATAGCCAGTATCATAAGATGTTCCACGATATATTTTAGTAGTATATCCATAGACAGGCATGATGTATTTCGACATGGAAGGATCTACAATGCCAAAACAAGAGGTGAATAGACATATATGAAAAAAAAACAAACATAAGATTAGCACCTACTGGAAGTTCTAACAGTTTGCACCGGAACTTCTGACGGCTATCGAAAGTTATGACACAAACTCGTCGAACTTCTGACACCTATGAAAAGTTGGACCATAGAGCAAAAGACCTTCAAGTTTGAATATGCTTTTTACTCCACTTCCTAGTAGGTAGATGAAGATGTTTAACCACTTCCTTGGCCTTGAAACGACTATAAATGGTAGATCGAGGTGAAACCCTAAGATGAGAATGACTGTTTGAGGGAGGGAAGAGAACAAACAAGAAGTAATTTCAAACAATCACAACTACAAATAAGCACACATGACACAAGAAATTATCCCGAGGTTCAACCACTCCACTAAGAAGTGCCTACATCCTCGTTGTCAAGGTGACCACAAAGGTCGGAGTCTCTTCCACCTCCTTGGCTCTCGTAAGCAACACTAAGGTTATCTCGAGTTATTCATTATAAAAGCAAGGGTAATGAAAATTTCTCAAGGTTCCCCCATAGATCAGGAGTTCTTTGGCGATGCCTAGCCTAAGAGTAACGAACACAATTCCAACTGGCTTGATGAAGAAATCAAGTACTCAAGCTTCCTTTGATGGTTTTTCTAACTAAATCCCTTCTCTCAACTCAAACTACAAGATTTGAAGCAAGGAACAACGAGGAGAAGAGGAGGGAGCTTTGAATGTTAGGAGGCTATTTTTTCTAAAGGTTGATGGTGAGTGAATCAATGGGTAAGGGTCAAAAGAGATATGGGTCAAGCTCAAAAATGATCGCTCAGAGCTCTATAATGGAACTTTTGGTGATCTATGCCAAAACTTCTGACAGCAAGGGTTGTTTCATGTGGACAACGGTGCAAACAAGTTGTCTTTGGCTATGCACAGTCTGTCAGAACTTCCAGTGGTCAAACGTTTTAAAAGAGCTTAGCATAAGTTGGAATTTTCGACATCGTCAGAACTTCTGATGGCCACCTGAAGTTTAGACAAGGAAAAACACTAGAAACTAACCCTAAGTGCCACTGCATTATCGATGTCTCCGTATGATTTTATTTATTATGTATTTGAGCACTCTATCTCCTTGAAACCACCTACAATCACATTCCTCTTTATAGTGTGGAAAAACCTAAACTCAAGTTCAAAACATAAAACAAATTTTGAAGTACTTGAGTTTAGACGCCTTTCAAACTTTGAGTTGAGGGGTGCCATTTCATCCAAACCACATTTAAATCTTTCAAGAGACTAAAAGATGCAATATCACTAGGCAAAGTTCAAAAAAAAACAATCCCTAATTTGGATGTCATTAATACACAAAACCCATAATAGAGGCAAATGCACTTTCAATCTCTCCACTCTTGGTGATTGATGACACCCCAACTTAGGCATACAAATGGTTGAAATAATATAAAGATACCAAACCCTCAAAATTTACAAGAAGGTCCCCTTAAATTTGCAATTTGTGGGGTGCCTAACAAGGTGTGTGAACATGTTTTACAAACACATGATGCATGTAACATGACACTATATATTCACAAACAAAAGAAGATGATGGCCAAGAGCACATGATATAAACCAAAACAACACATGACCATCCTCATCCATCATCACAAAAATAAGTAGGCAACCAATTTGATCAAAGAAAATATAGATAAGCAATTAAGGTTTTCCTAAAATCAACCATCACACACAAGATCTCCCGTGGGGAATAGCATAAGATCCCTTGCTATCATTTCCATTCAAATTGGTTTGTTTTTGATTCCCGGTGAATCCTGTTTTCGTCCCCAACCTAGCAGACTCTATAGAATCATTTTCACAAATACCCTTTGCTATATATATATATATATATATATATATATAGACAATATAGACACACACACACTTTTCATCAATCAGACACATCGCGCCGGGGGGGGGGGGGGCGGGGGTGTGAGGCAAAAGAAAATCATGTGGCCTGATCATGACATCATTCACTGCAAAGCACACATTAGTTACAAGAACCTTGTTCATCCATCATCGGCATGGTCATACAGAAAGGGTATGGTAGGTTTTCTATGATATATTTTTTTAAAAAAATTAAGGGCTTGTTTGGATCCTCCTATCTACATAAGCTAGATTAGGATGGTGTACAATGAGATAATAGCTAGATTATTAGGTGTGTAGTTAGGATGAATTAATTTTTTTTACGGCATTCTATTAACTCTAGAGGATCCACATAGGACCTAAATTTAGTCAATCAGATTATCACTCTAATTTTGGACAATTAGTATTGAAGAGTATCAAAAATTTTATAAATACTCTAATACTAGAAGTCCTGTGCATTTTTGGATGGCCAATAAAAGGAATATTCGCAAGTGCGAGATTGGAGAAAAGGTAATAGCGTGTTTACAAATTGTCAGCAGTCTTAGACAATTGTTTACCAAATGATGTGTTATAGTGTGGACAAGTACCACAAGCATGTACTTTTCCCTTAGAATTTAGATTTAACATGAATAGTACAAGACGCATGGACTTATGCGTCACTAGGTCCGTGAATATGTGATCTGCGTAAAAGTAGACTTGGAGAAATCAATTTATGCAGGTGAACAAAAGATTGCCAGAATAATCCTGCAGTCTACTTGGTGCCAAAATATCTGTTTTATCACTTTCTGTTACCAAGAGTTGAAACACTTTCTGTGGGCTTATGGCAGAACCACAAGAGTTGATTCAAAGCAGCTAATGTCTGTCAGAGTATGCACTTGCTACCCGGCTCAATAACCTCCAGGTTCACAGCCGAGGACATATCTCTGAATGGCGATGCGAGCCTTTTCAACCTCCACAAGTGCCTCCTTATTCAGTTGCAAGCACCTGTCAATCTTGATAAACCTCCTATCATGGCCACGGGTAGTGTCTAATGTAAGGCTCTTCAGTGCCTTTGTTTTCTGAATAATATGGATCGTGAGCTCGATCATGCTCTTCGCAGAGCAAAAGCCAGTTATCATCACATTCTTGATTTTTTTTTAGAAAGGATGGCAAAAGCTTTGCCGTGATTTCTATTAGACGAAAAAAAAGACAAGCGCCCCGCCAGTTTTTTGAAGTGGAAACTGGGCGAAAACCACATATACAAATATGGAGGGTACCCTACTCTAACCGCACACCTAGATACCAAGTCAACTCAACTCGCGCCACAAAGAGCGCCAACTCAACTCTACTCAACTCCTCACTTGGTCGGATTGGGACATCGACACAAGCCTCTAACCACTAGAACTCGGTCGGATTGGGTCGTCGACACGAGCCTCCACTTTAAACCACTAGGAGCTCCACCACTGACGCAACAAATAATTAAAAGCTATCAACAAAAACCTCTAAACTAAGCAACTAAAAACAAACTGAGCCTACTCTACCACTGGCACCAACCACGAATACGTTGGCGGAGACGACAAACAAGCACTGCCCAAAGGGATCCCGACCGAGTCGAATTCCACAACGACGCCTTCAAGAAGGTTACGACGCCCAAGCGCAGCCGTCATCCTTCCATGACAGGACTGGGTTCTCACCCATGGAATGTGCTCGGGACGCGACGCCCTCAACAGGGGAACGACCCCCACCAGTGTCGCCGTCGCCAAGCTTTCGTCCAAAACAACCCCAGCACCGACGTCGGACAAGATCTCGGGTCCCCGCCAGCCACCAAGACGTCACTGTCGTCCATCTAGAAAAAGCTTTACCACAGTAGACGCGCCGGCCATGCGAGCAGCAGCAAAGCTATGCCAGTACCCTGCCAGACCCCCTACCGAACACTAGCCTTCCGTCACCGTGCACGTCCACCGACCGCCCACCGAAACCGTAGCCGCCGCCGGCCACCACTATCGGCCGAGCTCCCATTGCAGGCACCGCCACCCCCTGAAGGTGCTAGATCTGGAGCAAAGCCCCGAACCAGCACCCCCGCGGACGCCATGGCCTCTATCTCCATAACGATCGCCCCACGACGGTGGTCGGAGGCATGGGGGAGGGACGGCATAGACGAAGACCACCCTCAACGCTAGCACGACCCTAGCCACCACCATGAAATGGCCACCACCAAGAGGAGGCGGGGTAAGAGCAGAGGAGGAGGGAACCCCCGCCGCCCCACATCTGAAAGGGTAGTAGCCTTGCAATGCCCTGCCGACGATCCCCACCGGAGAGGAGCAGCTCCCCACCGTGCCCGGCACGGTCCACAGCACCGCCATGGTACCGCAAACCCGCCAAACAAAGCCAGCCACGCCGCCACGGCGCCGCTGAAGAGCTGCTCCACCTCCGAGCACCCCCACCTCAGGAAAACCAACAGCCAGCCAAGGCCGGCTAGCAGCCCGTAGCGACCCACCCAACAGTAGCCAGGCAGTACCAGAGTGGGGCGGGAGGCTGGGGGTGTCACTGTCGGAGTACAACGAGCACCCCACCCACCCCAACGAGCACCCCGACGAAGACCGACATAGGGCCGCCGGATCCGGTCGCCACCAAACCGGATCCGTGCGTATCGGGCCCCCGGCGGCAGGAAATAGCCGGATTTCGTGCCGCCACCGCCATAGTTGTCGCCATGATGACGACAAGCAGGAACCACGCCACACCGCCGCGGCCACACACCACCGCAGCCACGCCACCACCCCCGCACCCGCGCGCAGGGGGGCGCCGCCGGGCGCCGCATGACCTCTGGTCGCTGCGGCCATGGCCGCCATGCCTCCCTCCCGCTCGAGGACTCGCCGGGGCCGAGGGAGAAAGCCCCGCCGCCACCATCCTAGGGGGCCGCACGGGCATCCCGGCGGCCACCTCCGGCGGCGGCGAGGGATGGGATGGCGGGGAGGGAGAGGGTGGCGGCGCTCGCTAGGGTTTCGCCCCCGAGTCGCCCGAGCGGGGGCGACACGGGGGGGGGGGGGGGGGGGAGTACCACTAGGAGGTTTTTTTAAAGCCTGTCACATTTTTGATGTTGTGATGGCACTGTTCTTGAAGGTACCCTGGATGTGAGTAACCACTCGAATCTTCAATAATTGAATCCTGCCTTATGGTTGGAGTCTCAATCTGCATAGACATACATCAGTGTCCAGTTTCCAATTGTGATTAAAATCAAATGGTTTTTCATTTAGACTGGATATCCAAATTTTCACCTTCATATAAATATAAAAATGAACAAAAATCATGCTTAGGGAAATGTAAGTCATATCCAGATTCCTATTTTTTATTTTACTTAAAAAATCCAGTTGTTCTGAGTTTAACTTTCTGGTTAGTTTTACTGAAAAACAGGTGCGAGGCCAGTTCAGATTTATTGCTGGTTGTTTAGCTGGGTGATATGTTGTTATTTATATCACCCTCATTGTCATAATTATACTCCTAACTGGCTAACTACAAACTACTTGTCGCTAAATTAGCTTTGATCACGTATAGCTTGTCAAACAAATGATTACTTACCCGTACAATGAGAGACTCCAAGGCAGGAGAAGCATCAAGAAACGAAACAAGAGAACAGAAACCATAGTCTTGGGAAAATTTTGGTGAGGAAACGTTTATCTCCAAGGACTTGAGCTTGAGGAATTTGCCAGCTGCAATTGGTGTTTTCACTGTCTGATGGAAGACATGCCCCAAAGATTAGTTGTGGATTGAGTAATTGAGCATTGTAAACATAAAATTATATGGCCGTACACTTCAGAACGATAAATTTACCAGGATGGATAGAACTGACTTCATCACTCGTCGATAGCACAAGAGTTTGGAGACTTGGTGCAATGAATGGAAGTTTGAGACTCCGGTGAGTATAGATGTTTGTTTATTGCTTTGGCTTTTGCGGTCATCCTGCAGGTACTAATGAGATCGCTTCTCCTTTATGTAGCCAAAGTCGGCGGGTTCGAACCCGACTCCTCCAGATGGCCCTTCTCCACACCATGGTGGCCGATTGGCCTGGTTGTCCCTTAGACACAGTTCACGTGGCCAGATGACGCTCCTCCTCCGTCTATGCACCCCGGGTTGACGTACCAATACCAGATGGCACCGCAGCACGGGCACTCCGCGTGGTCTTCGTGGCCAGGTGGGAGCTCTTCACACCCTGGGGGGTATAGGGGCACCGGCTCGCAGCACGAGAAGTGATGGACTTTGTGATTGTTGGACTTGTGATGGATTTGTGATGTACTTTGTGATTGTTATCTTGGACATATTAAATTTATGAACAGTAATGGATGTTGGATGGATTTGTTATGGATGGCATGTGATATATATATGGATTTGTGTTATATACGTATATTTGTGTTTTATATATATGTGTTGCCTACTATGATATATATGAAAAAAAACAAAAAAATCCTAGTTTTACCGAATGCTGGCACTCGACAAAACTGAGTACCAGCTGGCCACCGCACCAGCTTTGCTGAGTGCCAGCCAAGGCATTCGGTAAAGGCTGTTTTTAAAAAGATAAATAAAAACTATTTGCCGAGTGCCGGCCGCGGCACTCGGCAAAGACTTTTTTAGAAAAAAAAATAATAACTCTTTGTCAAGTGCCAGCCGGCACTCGGCAAAGAATTTTTGAAATAAAAAATAAAAAATCTTTGTCGAGTGCCAGCCATGTTGGCACTCGATAAAGAAGCCGTCAGATGACGGTGGCCGTTATCTTTGCCGAGTGCTGATCTGTCACTCGGTAAAGTCTTTGCTGAGTGTCTGTCACGTGGCACTCGGCAAAGAGATCTTTGCCGGGTGCAATGAGGTCTTCGCCGATTCTTTCTTTCCGACACCTCTTTGCTGAGTGCAAGCCATCCGAATGCCGACATGGCTCGCACTCGACAAAGCCTTTGCCGAGTGCATTTAGGGCTTTGCCGAGTGCCTCGGACACTTGGCAAAGAGGGCGAACGCAAAGAGGGCGAATCCGGTAGTGCACGGCTGCATGCGCACAGCGCGCGCCTCACCGACCGGCGAGCAGCGAGCAAGCGTGTTTGGTAGTGTTGTGCCGTGAGAGCAAGGAAGCATCGTTGGCTTTGGATTAGTTCTGTGGATGGCGGCCATGGGGAAACCTGAGCAGATGGAGGTGCGCAGCCAAGATGCGATAACTGGTATGCCTCCTGTTCGCAAAGATGAACTTTGTACCGAATGATGGTGTACCTGGTACTTTGTGGTGTGCAGTCATGATGTTTTCGTCATCCAGGAGATGGCTCCACATCTTCCATTTCTAATCTGTGTGTAATTACCCATAGACTGCACTTACAAATTGAAGGTCAGGTATGGCAACCACATCCTCCTGACAACTGGGGAAAAAACTCAAATGAACTGTACGTAGACAGCACTATGACAAGGGTTCCAGAAAGGAACACTTATCTATGAGCCCAAACTGAACAGGCGTTGTATTTAGAATTCACAGTAATTTTCAGACAATCATGCTGGCATCAAAACAGAAAAAGGTATAAAGGATAGACAGACCAATTGTACAATCACATAGATACGTATTGACTAGGCACTTTATACATATCACTATAATCTAAACGATATGTATTATTGTCACGGTTAGCAAGTGTCCATAACCCAATGCTCAAAATCGTTTAGTCAGAATGCATGACAAGCAATTAATGCCTACAAAACAAGTAGCCACCAACTGGTAAAAACTTCTCCCCAACAAATCCCATAATTTCATTCATAAAAAAAAGGGCATGATTCATAGACAAGCAGTATTACAAAAAATACTTAGAAAAAACATTACTGGTCATAACTGCAAAATATGTGTATAATAAGGCTCAAAATCAACATATTCCTTCTACTCCTCTCCGAACCATGCATAGCACTTAATATTTTGGAATGATAAACAACAGCAATGACACCAACAAAGCTC
>CM041633.1:36860326-36885902 GCA_023333625.1 Bothriochloa decipiens | reverse complement strand
TTCCGATCGTACTTGGCAGGGATCAATGGGTCATCACGAACTCGTCGGCTGGTGGCTCCTCACCGATGTCGAGTGGCTCGTAATCGGCAGCGTCGAGCAGTTTGTTGCGGCCGGTGTTGGAAGAGCGCAAGCCAAGCGGAGCACAGCCTCCAGATCCTGCGTGAGGGGGAGAATAGGGACGTTGAGGAGCAGCACCGACCGAGCTTGTGTCGGCTGATCTTGGAAGGAAAAGCGACGCCGGACACAAAAGATACGAGGGTATCAACAATTAGCAAAGGGGATCACGACGAACACCAAGAACATGACGCAGTTTACCGCAAACTAGTAAACTGATAAGCGACGTGGATCCTGTCGGCAAGGGACTCCAGAAGTTGCCGGCGGATGTGGATTGGAGCTCGCAGGACCGCGAAGCTGATTCTGGAACCGTCGGGAACGTGGGTGGGGGAGCAGACGGGTCACGGGTGGCCTGGGTCCCCGGGAGCGCGGACGGGTTGGCGCGGGGGAGCGACCGTGGTGCGTCGGGCGCATGATTTAGACTCGGTGACTGATTATTAATCGCTATCTGGGTAATATATATCATAACTATATATATATAGGTCTATCTTACCTTCAGATAACAGACAAACAAGATCAAAATTCAAACCTTGCAAAATTTACAACTAACAAGAACTACTCACATCAAGCACTAACATCACGAGCCATACATGTCTATGAGGCCAGAGGCAGACCATGCTTGAGTTTGTAATTCCGATGATCGCTGCATGCTGAGGCGGCTCAAAGGGTGGACATGCTTGCTGATGATGGATCCTACAAATAAACACAAAGAGGTTCAGTTTGGACAATATAGCTGGTTGCTGGATTCAAAGAAGAAAGAAAAGGCACTTTATATTGATAGGCACTTTATATATATTACTATAATCTCTAAATATCCTTTAGATATGTCACTACTAAATATCCTTTATATTGATAGGCACTTTATATATATTACTATAATCTCTAAACAATATGTATTATTGTCACCGTTAGCAAGTGTCCATAACCCAATGCTCAAAATCATTTAGTCAGAACGCATGATATGCAATTAATGCCTACAAAACAAGTAGCCACTAACAGGTAAAAACTCCTCCCCAATAAATTCCACAATTTCATTCATAAAAAAGAAGGGACGATTCATAGAGAAGCAGTATTACAAAAAAAATACTTAGGAAAAAAAAATTACTGGTTGGACAATCATCGGAACATTGAATTGTAAATGCATCTAATTACACTGACAAAGGAACCACTCAAGCTTCCCACCGAAAAAAGCAATGGCTACAAGGTCCTGTCTGTCTCCCCTGGTGGCATATTTCCAACAAACTATATACACATGGGTGGTAATTTGTTATCACAAATATTTCACAAGCTCCTAATTGAGATCTCTCCGATCTCACCACTTGGCTAGATATAGACAAAAAAGAAATTGAACTTGCAACTAAACAATTGTGGATGTAGAACAACTAAATATCAACAGAGAATTTTTTGACTGTTGCTCCTGTTATGATCTTGACAAACCTCTCTTCAGTATGCTTCAACTCTCAACTGGTACAGATATGGGTAGAAGCAAAAAAATAGCCATGACTATGTTACATTACTGACAATTTGTTAGACTTAATTTGTTCAATTCTTCATACATGCTATACGACAACACATGCTATACGATCCACGAGTTAATTCCTCTGCCCAGCATCTACAGAGCACAACACAGCAAATTGAAACGGAAGGAGTGAGGCGAGGAGGGAGAGGGGGCGCTGACAGTGAGCAACAGGACGCATGCCTTGGCGAGCCTTCCCGGTGCGTGTGGCTGCCCTTGGCAATACGGATGGAGAAGGCCCCACGGGTTCTTGAGGATGTGCTCGAGCTCTCTACTGTCAACTTCTATAAGAATCAGAGAACATCAAGGATGCTCACAGCCACCTGACCGGCAACACGGTTGAGGCAGAGGCGTGAACGGGAAAACACAGCGGCATTCCGTCGTTTCCTACGCAGTACAGATAAAAAAGAAAGTTTGATCACCATCGCGGCACCAAGGCAGACCTAGAACAACAAGGAAAATGGTGTGAGACCAGCCAAAGTGGCCTGGCCACGTTGGAGCGGACCACGGCGGCGCTGCGGTGGTCCGCGAGCAAGACGATGGCGTGCGGCCGGCTCCGGCGAAGAGGAAAGGCGCGAACGGGTCGAGCGGATGCGCACGGTGATGGCAAAGCCATGAAACCGCCGGCGAAATGTAGGCGCACGGGTGCGCGGCGAAGCCGTGAAGGGGAGCCGAGTTGGGCGTGGAAGGCGTCCACAGAGCTGGCATGATCGTGGTCCTGGCTGCTGACGATGTCACCCGTCTCGCTGAACTTGCAAGTCTCTAACACAACTTGTCAGGGCGCGCTCGACCTAGGCAGCACCGCTCCGCATCGCCACGCGTGGCCGTGTTCCTCCCACTCCGCCTCGAGGAAGATGGAACAACCACCGGCTCGGAGGTAAGCCTCAATTCCTTCTTATGATGCAACGAAATACAGAACATGAATACTGACTTTGGACATGAAACAAAGTGCAATTTTGGCTCGGTTCTCTACCTATATTACTCCTTTTGTCTTGGAATATATAAGCATTCAAAAATTGTCCCAATCTATAAGCCCTGTTTGGATCCTTAGAATTGATTTTTTTTAAAAAGACTATAGTTGTGGAAGAAGAATCCATAGAATTCGTTAAGTCCATAACTTTTTTTTAATTGGAGAAAAGAATCCAAAGAATATATTTTTCATCTCTCAACGTATGAATTTTACATGTGAGCTTTGAAAAGTTGTGTAAATCTCAAATTCCAAGCCAAATAGCATAATTTCTTAAGTAGATTTTAATTCCTCCAAAATGAATGGATTCAAATGGGACCTAAAAGATTTTAAGTGAGGTAATCTCTAACACAGCTTTAAAATGACAACATATTCACATGCATGTACACCATTAAGAGTAAAGTCCATTTTTCAAATTCCAAACTTGCACGACAGTTCGTCTTTATTTTGATCCCTAAATAGAGTGAGTCCCAACACCGTCTAACAATCCAATTGTAGAAATGCCACCGGAACCAGTCCAAAGTGGGCTACTTCCTAAAATAATAAAAAAACTAGTTTAACCTCTAAAATTTATTACTGATTTACTTTAAATCATAAAAATACATAATTAGTTATAATTTTTTGCTAAAAATATTACCTATCTATTGATGATCTATTTATATTTGTGTCGTTTTATTGTTTATAGTCATACCTGTTATAAAATTATACAAATAAAATAATTAAGTTCCAAATAACTCTAAATAGAGAAACAACATATAGATAACACTTTATAAGAATGGCTACTTTTAAGTTCTCTAAATTTAAAATAAATTAGGTGTAAATTTACATAATAAACCACCTTTGTGTTACTTTAGAAAATAGAAAATTGCCTTTCAAACTATATATAGGTGTCCTATACCTGGCTCCCTAGTTCAAGATTGCCAATTCCATTATCATGCAGACAGCTTCATAAAAGTACAAGAAAATGTTACGACTACCCAGCAACATTGATCGTGTTTTGAATGAATCGAACATGAAGCCCTTAATTTGATTGACAAGGTACTCCTACACATAGGCGTGGGAGCACCAGGGTCAGGAGCGGAGCCACAAAGTTGATCTTTCAAATGTTAGGAGAGGCCAATAATATTGAATTTTTAAAATTTATTTAAATTTTAAAACGTTTTAGTGGAAAATTCACATTCATAGAGGAGCCTGCTTATTTTTTATTGTGTTTTTTAGTATAGATTTGTGCAACTTCTTTGGAAAGGATTTGCCCGAGAAAATATACCAAACATGGCCTTAGTTTGTTGTATAATTATGATGTTTGGATTTTTAAGCAAAAGGTTGAAGAGTCAACCTTAGTTTGACCTTCCAATTACATAGTTTCTGGAGACCAAATACGGCTTTAGTTTCTGGAAAACATTAACATAGCTTTAGTAGCTCCTAAATTTCCAAAGTGGTAACATGTAAACTATAGTACAGGTGATGTACTGACGCTTGGTGTGAATTGGAAAACAATTACATGTTGCACCTGAGAAACGAAAATCTGGTGGGGAATGCTCCTCCCCACGTTTATGTCCAAAACTAATTAGTTCAGATGATACAATAATCTCTGTGTTAGCCCTTCATTCTAGAACAATTAACAAGTACAGCATTTCTATTTTCTAATCCACTATCCCCTGACAGGTTCATACAAGTAAGAAAACAATGTTAATACTGCTACGTACAGCTAGCATATATCATGCTTCAAATCACTCAGAACATGCGTTTGGTTGACAACGTACTCCTACACATAGGGCAGCGATGCTGCACCATGACGAGTAGCTTCTCCAAGCACTTGCCGTGGAAGACATGGGAGCACCGTGGCCACGCCGCGAGGCTGTGCTCCAGCGTCTCGTAGCAGACGGCACATTCATCCCCTTCAACGTTGAACCTCCTCCGCTTCACCGGCCGAGCAACGACTTCACCACCGGACGATGACTCGTCACAGTCGCAGCACAAAGGCGCCGGCAGGTGCTGCTCTAGACCGCAGGCCATGGGCGCCGCGTCGTCGTTCTCGGGGGCAACCGCCGCGAGCGCCGCGCGCATGCGCTCCATGCGCTCCGGCGTGCGGTCCTCGCTTCGGCGGAGAACGCCCACGTCGACGGTGACCACGAGCTGCGTGGCCCTCGCCGGGACGCGCACCGGGAGCGCCGCGACGAGGCCCGACCACAGCGCCTGAAGCTGCACGTAATGCGCCGGTACGGGTAGAGGTCGGCCGCCAGCGCGGCGCCGACGAGGCGCAGCGAGCTCGCTGCGTCGGCGGCGGCGACGGGGAACGGGACGAGGTACCGGACGTGGTGGAGCGTCGTTCCGAAGTCGCGCACCTCGACTCCATGCGCGTCGGCGCTCTGGTGGGGCCTCGAGAAGCGGGTGAGGCGGTAGTGCACGACGATCGCGCCCTCGTCTTCGCTGTGGTCCTCCTCGCCGCCGGGGGCTGCCTGTGCGGCGTAGAGGCGCATGAAGGCGGCCGCGCCATGGAACGAGGCGAACCTGGTCAGCCGGCCGAGGAACGTTAGAGGCCCCGCTACCAGGTCGGTTTTACTCCCGGCCGCCGCATCGCCGTCCCAGAACCTCACCCGATTGTCATGGTCTTCGAAATCGCTGTCACTGTCGCTGTCATCTTCGGCCATGTCGTCGTAAGCCTCATCGTCCTCGTCGTCGTTGCCAAGAACCGAGCCGTACGACGATGGCGCCCGCAGGCCAAGAATGGCGTAGCCGTCGTCGAAGCTGTCGTCTTCGTTGAACGCGTCGCCCGGCGGCGGCACAGACGGCGCAGCGGCGGCGACAGCGGGCACATCGGCGGGAAACCTCTTGCTGCCTTGCGAAATCACGCGCTCCGCCTCCATGGTCGTGGAGGCTCCGATCGAGCGAGTGTGGGCAATCGATCTCTCCGATCGAGCGAGTGTGGGCAATCGATCTCTCCGATCGAGCGAGTGTGGGCAATCGATCTCAGATAAAACCGTGCATAAGAGACTGTTTTATTTTATTTACAGTGTCTTTCTGTTGGTAGTCGATAGACTCCGAACCTGCGGAGCCTGGGTCCGAGTTTGGCACCCTGTAGTACACGACTCTGTATTAGTAGTATCGCCTGGATCCTACACCAACACCGTCGTCTTGCCGCGTTTGAAGGTCGGTCATGCCCTCGCTGCGCGCCGTCCTGGTTTTGGAGACTGGCGATGGAACTGATTCCGATACGACAGTTCGACTCCGGACCGGCTATACTTTGCATTGGCTAGATGGAAATGGAGTAAGCTCACGCCTGGATTATTATTTATCGTTATTACTAAACAAAAAAATAACCGATGCTCCCCCCAAAAAATATAAATATCTGATCAGATTTAACAAGATTTATAAAAACAGTAATTTGTATTACATGGTTTTATTATAAAAATATATATTCTATGACCTTGAATACGTATTAGTGTAAGTTGTCTATTCGTAACAATTATTGATTACTCAAACATTAAAGATGAGCATAGCTAAATGAAACTTCTGGTAAGAGTAGTGGAAGCTTGAAGTATGTGCATGACTGGCTATTGAGATATCTATAACTCTTGTGCATAAACTCAATTAGATGATTTCTCTCTTCACGCAAGGTGTCCATTCATTCTCCACTAAATAACCACTAAATATTTTATCTCTTCATGCAATGAGTCTACATCATTCCCTACTAATATAAGCCCATGTCATCCCAAATTAATTAATTACAAAAAATATCCATGTCATCTCTATTATATGATATATAATAATTAAATATTAATCTATTAACATACAAGTCGTCTACACGTATTATTTGTTTCATCACCCTATTCCTCTATAATGTAGTCAAATATTCTATTGATTTTTCTTCTATTAGCTTATGTAATTTTTACCAAATCTAGTACACTAAAATATCATGCAACTCAAATTCATATAGATGTATACATAATATATAGAATATCATATAATAATGTTGTGAATATAGCAAATTTATGTTTAAGAAAATCCCATGGCAACATGCAGGGTATACTCCTAGTTAAGATAATTTTAATAGACATAACTTAAAGAAAACTTTTAGTATACATTGACAAGGCAACTTTTGGTATATGTATTTCCTTCTTCCATAGTTGAGCAAAAGTGTGGGAGCTTTCATGTGACATGGTTTGAGGTCACACTATTGATTATTTCCCATAACAGTGACATGTTTTGCAAACACAAGGTTGATATGTACCTTGTGCATGTCAAGTTTTGATGTGTGGTTGTCAGGGGATGATTGGCTTTGGTTGAGATCGGAGACTAACTATGGCTATGGGTGGCTGACACTTAGGGACATCAACAAACAAGAGCGCATGAGGAGCGTGGACCGTTGTAACAACGCAACAATTCAACACAAAAATCCCAACTATGAAATTTTTTTTCCAAAGAAACCTCCAGTGATGAGTGTCATGTAGGAGAGCCTCCTAGCATTAAACAAGTAGATTCCACCATATTTAATTTCTAGTTGAGCATTGCATATATCATCACATGTGATTTGGATTTTATTTGGATTTATAAATAAATCCAAATGGTTAACTCACTTTGGTTAGAGAGAAAGGAAGACAGAACACTCTTATAGACACTAGCACGTGAGCAACAGGATGGGTCCTAGTTCAACTAGCGTAATTTGCAAGAATTAAAAGGAAATTTACAAGAATTAAATAAAAGATGGTGATGTCCTGGTGGCTGAGTCAGATGGAGATTTTTATTGAGGTCACATGTTCGAATTTGAATCCTTGACCTTGCTCCATATTTTGAAAATTTTTGAATTTTTTAATAGACCACGACAATGGTTGTAAAACTTGTCGTTTCCATCCGCCAGGTGCTTGCTGTTGACCAACTTTCCTTTTTGCCTACCCCCTGATTTACTCAGCCCAAGCCCAAAATGGATAGCATGCCAAGCATGTGATCTCCTTTTCTTTTTAGCAAAAAGCACGCGATCTCTCTTTTTTTTTATTAAACTCATATGTATATTCAGATAAGCAAAACGTAAACCCAGCATACAAATACAGATACGCCCCGAAAGGATACGGATACATTTGTCCCTGCTAAAATACACAAAAAAGAAAATAATTACAACGAAGCCCCAGGATTCTTCGTGAACCCTCCACGGTCGTCCACCTCGTCGCCGACGAACACCGCCAACGAAGAAGACAGCCGGCACCATGAACTGGAGGAGTCCCTTCGCAATCATGCTTTGAGTGGAGTCGATGTAGATACCCGACCTCAAGGACGGGATGAAGCCAATGGCGATCAATCGTCAACTAGGGCCGCGCCCCGACGCCTCTAGCTCCTAGATCCGTGCTCACCGGCGACGACCACTGCCGCCGCGGGTAGAACGAGCCAGATCCGGCACGCCACCAAGCCCAGCACCCACAAACAGCACCGCATCCAAACAAAAGAAGGCTAGCAACCCCATCACCTGGTGAAGACGATGAAGCTCCGGCCTTGGACTCCTGGATAGACCTCGCCGACCTTGCTGTTGGCGCCGGAGGAAAGCACCTCCAGGATGAAGGAGAGTACGCGAAAGATTATTCTATGGCGCCGTCGACGCTTTCGTCTCTCCGACGCCACCCGGACACACACGCCGCAGAGAAGCAACTCTACGACGAAACCTAGCTCCGCCATCCACCGCTGGCAAGCAACACCTAGACCTAGGTGGACTCCTGCCTAGTCTATGTACAACCGCACGGCGATTCGCTGGCCCATCTTCCTCTCCGATAACGCTCTGGCCACCGAAGCAGAGAGGAACCGGCGAAATCATCACCGGAGACGAGAATCGCCCTTCTTTCGCCCTAGGCAACTGTAGCAAGGGGAAAGAAAGCGAAGACCGCTCACAGATTGACGAATGAGGTTAACGTTGAGTTGTCGCACGTGATCTCTCTTGGCTCAATTGCTTCACTGGAAGGCAGCTGCCAGCCCAACCCAGCCTTCAACGGGACTCCAAAGCCCAAGAGCAGCGCACCTTTTTTTATTTACCAGCTCAAGGATAAAAATATTTAATCCCACGTCTGGTTATATAGAGCAGAAGCTTAGTGGCAAGACATGTAGAGTTGCTTTTGATTGTTTGGTTTCGAAAACTTTGTTCCAAACAACCTTTTTTTGCCCATCCGCATTATATATATGCAAAATGCTTTTAGTTTTACCATGTGTACCATATACATGCAATGAAGTAATAAAATTATTTGGTTTAAAATAATTTAACAAATCGCTTTTGAGTTTTCTTCTTTTAACAATCACATTTCTAATAACTTTTTACTAAATATATGGTAGTGGGCCTGTTGTTTTGGGTTGAGAGTATGGAAATTTTGAAACTACAGACCGTGACGATCTTAATAAAATTGTCACGAGTTAGCGGGCCAAAATATCCACCGGTGTACATCCTTGACAGAAAAAAGCTTATCGTCACGGATTGTGTCTGTCAGTGACGGTTTGTAAATCAGTCACAGCAAAACCGTCATGGATTAACAAATTTCTTATAGTGTTGTATTGATTTATAAAATCAACATTATTTATTAAACAATAATATATATATACGCCAACCATGGTTTAGACTCCAAAAACCCCCCCCTTAACCCTAGTGGACCACCACATAGTGTGGACATGCTTGACAAACATGTTCATGCAATTGAAATTGACTTGGTCTATAGGAAAAGCCAAATAGGATTAAGGAATAGAAATAGAAAAAGAGTAAAACATAAAAGAGAAATGGCAAATACCATTCTAGCCCAAGATCTCGAGCTAGCCCAACTCGACCTGCTGACCACCTGCCCGTCCACGCCTAAATCCGGCCCAGTTAACCCGTCGGTAGAGGACACCATGCCATTTTCCACCGAGACACTAACGAGTGGCCAAACTGCCATCCTTTTTCCCCCACAGTCCCCTTTGTTTATGGCAATGCAGTAGAGCCTCACGTCCACGCAACACAATGCGCTCCCGCCGCTTGATCTTCTCCCCAACCGCGCCAACTGGACGGATGCATGCCACCTGGACCGACAATGGACTAATAGTGTCACACGAACGGTGTGACCATCTTGCACACGTGTTCTCTGCCATGGCAGGAGCGTGATGTTGTTCCTCGTCGGTCGCCCATTGCCATGGACACGAAGGCAAAATTGGTGCCCGCCACTGCCAGATGGGACCCAACCAAGCACTACAGTGACCCTGGAGGCCCTCCTGACCACTTGAACAAGCCGGCTGTGCGATCACCGTCCGCCGTCCCACAATTCTCATCATCGCCTATGAATTGGGGGCACCCCAAAGCCCTAGGGTTCCCCAACCCTCACCGCCAATGGGTGGCACACCACTCACACCACATGCCTGTTCTGGAAGAGGATAAGAATGAAGGGAAAGAGAAGGAAGTAGAGGGAGCAGAGGAGAACGTGGATAATCAGAGCTCGTTAGAGGAGCCGTAACTCATCGGAGCAAGAAGCTTGTGCCCGTACCACTACATTAACTAAGTGCTCTACTTGCACGGCCTCGCCTCACCACTATCTTGACTCTTCCTACACCACCAACCTTTCTACGTCGCAACTGAAGGTGAACATCACCTTCTTTCCCATCTCTGATTATTGGACCCGCCATTAGAGCCATGGCACCCCACACTAGGGGATGCGTAGGCTGAGCCTCTACCGGCTCTTAGACACGCATGCACCCACATGCACAAACTGACCAAGCCCAATGGACCCACAACATCAGAGGACATCGGCATGGACTCGCCACCCTGAGATCTTGCTGTGGCCAAGCCATGCCATGGCGAGGCACTAGCTTGACCACTTCATGGACTACTGCAGCCTGTGACCATGACCACCATGTGTGCCAGACTGTAGCACATGCCACGCGCACCTTCTTGGCCCTAGACCAGCCTTGATGCCCTGCAGCCGGACCTTGCGGTTGCACATGCGTGCACCAGAGCGCCGACGTGTCGTGCTGCGTTTCCCTACCTCCGGCCACCTTGCAAGACAAGGATGTGCCATCAAGCGTCTAGGAGGACTGCATCATCTGGCATCAGCCATTGTGAGTAGCCACCAACACGGTCAAGGCGCACAGGCGCTGGGCGGGCACCTGGCCATGACGCAAAGCTGAGCAGCAATGGCACGGCATGGCTGGCTTGAGGGTTGTGACCAAAAGTGAGTTTGTGCTTTTCTTCTTCAGCATCTCAGTGCTGCTCAATCTTCCCTACTCAGCACCACTAGCAGGTGCTCGCCGATGTTGATCCACCACCGCACGTGCCTTATGATCGTCGGTGGTATGCCGCCGCCACATGTGCCCTCCTGCCATGCTTGTTGGTGGTACACAACACGAGCTAAGTCTGACGCCGTCGCTGCACATGCCCGCCCACCATGCTCGTCGGTGGTCCGTAGCAGGTGCTCGCCGGTGTCACACCATCACCGCACGTGCTCACTGACGTGCTGTCGCAGCGTGATACTAGCGAGCTTCTGCTGCGGTCACCGGCGAGCATGCCGGGCGGGCATGTGCGGCGGTGTTGTCACACCGGTGAGCTTTTTTATTAATATCAAAATCCATTTTTTGAGTCGGTTTTCTTATTACAGCAGTCTTCGAAGATAGATATTTAGAGACGACTATCTTAAGTCAACCGACGGTTAAAACCCTATCACTAGAGTTGTCCCATCTTTAGTGTCGCTTGGTTAGTATCGTCCATATTAGCTGCCCCTAAAGACTCGATTTAATCACCTCTAATGTGATTTTTTGTATTAGTGATTGTTTCGATTATTGCCTCCTAACTTATATATATGAATTGTCTTGGATCAGAGTTGCCATCGCATTTTGGAAATTATGAGAATTGTATTATGGGGGACCACCTTGGTCTTTGTAGGTCCTTGGAGAGTGGTGATTTGTGGTCAAACGGCATTGGTTGGTCATGTTATCGTAGGTAGTTTTGCCTCAGGGTTGTGGGGTAGTTTTTATGATCCATCTGCTGATGTCCAATGGAGGTCCAAAATATAGATCATTTTGAATCGAAACTCATGTCTTGAGTTAATAAATTGTTTATTTAATCTATTAAGTTTATTATAAGTTGAGTCATGAAATTGTGTGTTGTTTTGCTGCCTCTTGTTTGTACACGTGCATATATAATCATATGACAAGCGTATGTTACCAAAAATTCATTAATTAATGCTTTGTTATTGTATTAATATACATTGGCAAGTGTTAGCCTAAATTGTAAATAGTCGGTCACTTGTCGTTTAGCCTATCATTCGAGCTAATTATAAACTTAATTGGGATAAACAATTGATTAACAAGAAACAACCTACCATCATTTTAGAGATTAGTGTGTTTAAATGGTCCAAACGAGCATTTAGGTGAACAATGATGGTGGCAGATTTTGGGTTTCAAGGAACCAATTAGGTTGGGTGACGCGGGTAGATTAACTGAATGAGTGTTCAGGGCCGTTTTGGGTTTGAGTTCAGGTTTCAGATGTTGGTGTGTGGAAACTCCATCAGACCCAAATTCGCCTCATTCCCATACTGGACAGGGCGCTCTTCGCGACGGCGCCGACACCAAGCCTAAGCTGGTGCGCAAGGTTCCAGATCGCGCTTGGCACCGCCCGGATACATAGGCATGGTTTCGGTAGTGGGTTGCTTGTTTGATTTACTATTGGTTGTGGGTTATGGCTATGTCTAAAGAGTCACCTAGTAGAGGTTGTAGGCATCACTGAGGTGTTCTGGATGGTGTTGTTCCAACCATTTGTCCTATCACGCCCAAACCATGGACGACACTAAACTATAGGGGAAACAATAATCCTCTAGGTTCTTTGAGGGACTGGCTAGAGGTCTGGAAGAGACCTTGGGCCTAAACAAATGGTACCAAAATGGGAACAATTATTGTTTGTACTCTACTTCATTAATATATAGTTAAACAGTCCACATTTATAGGGAAGTATATATATATTGTAATTGTAATAGATAACAAAAAGCCTAATGGTGCCCCCTATCGACCTGTAGTGGGGCACGATCATATTTGGTGTACCTTGAAGGTCTTCTTCATAGGTTCTTGCTATTCATCTTGTTGACCTCTAGTATAAGTCATTATGAGCACCTTTGGGCTTCTGCTCCTCTTAGTCACCTCTACTAAATGTTTCCCCTTCTGGAGTCTCCACCTTTAATGACCTATCCAAAGACAACAACTGGTAGCGTATCTTCCTTGACTGGTCCTGTGGGCTCGGAGGATGCATGAAGATGATGTCTTTCCAAAGGCGAGCACCTCAATAATTGACTTCTCAAAAAACATGATTTATACATTCATTTTGATGGATTAGAGTAGATTTCAGAGAACAAAAAATGCTTGTACCAAAAGATTAGGTGATGTAGCAATAACACAATAATACATCAATTTGCGAAAATTCCTATGTTGCAATGATTCAATAAGAAAACAATAAAGAATATCCATCTCCCTCAAGATAACTATGAAATCATGGTAAAGAAGATCGGAGGAGGAGCAACTATGACATACTTCAAGTTTCATCACTAAGGCTACAAGTCCTTCCAATGCAAGCAAGTCGAGAATGACAACAAGAAGATAAATGAATCCAATCATCAAAGCCTCCACGTGTACACCAATCCAAGTAGAAGAACAAATGCAAGAACTAACCAGAACATTCACAAGAGGGTGACCATGGCAAAGTGGTTGCAAATAATGTTAGATAGAAGACTTGGGGGACGGAACAAAACAATTTGGTTGTTCATGGAGGTGGTTAAAAAATTAGATGGATGGACCTCCAAAGATTTATGTCCCCAATGATGAAGGCCTGCTAGACATAAGTTGGGAATTCGAAGACTTAAATACAAGGGAAGTATACCACGGTGGTACATCAAATTGGATCAAGTAAATGCCAAGTAGGTTAATAAGGACCGTGTACACCCATGTTTCTTGACCCCATGCAAAGGTAATGTGTGCTTAACCCAATGTTTCAATTGGTATCCCTTTAGCATCATATAGACATTACCTTGTGAAGGGTTGCATTGCATGTTTAAATTTTTATGTGCACTTTTTTCATGCAATAGGCCGGGTGTGATCCCTAATTGATGTGCAAGGTTATCAATTGATATCAATGTTTTAGTTAGTATCAGCTAAGTGATTCAATCACTTCTTGCACATATTTTGGGGGAGGTTGGCCTATAGCTTGTGGTTTTGGGACTAATATATCTTTCTAGTGTAGTCCCTTTGAGTGAAGACCATGGTGTAGCATAGGAGCAATCCAATGCATCAATCTATGAAGATAGATCATATCCATGTGGAAAAAGTCTAAATACCCCCCTGAAGTATCAACATCGGTGAACATAATTCTCCCAACTACAAAACCGTCTATTTGACCCTCTAAACTCTGGTCCTCGGTCTGAATGACCCCTTAGGCGGTTTCGGAGGCCGGTTTTGCCTACGTGGCATTACAGCGTGGCAAGCCATTGCCCCGGTGGCTTACTGCGTGGACCGGGTGGAAGGCGGCGTCATGGGTCCGCTGCGCGACCTCACTCTCCGCGAGGCGAACCTCGCGCGTCACGTGCCGCCGCAGCACCGGGCTTCTCTCCGACGCCTCCCCCCCACTATACCACGCTCCTGCAGCCCGACCCTAACGCCTCGCCGCTCTCTGCCTCTGAGATCCGCCGCCACTTCAAGTCCCTCCATGTCAGCCGGACTACGCCGCGGACTACCTCTCTGCTCGCCGTGGTAGATCAAGTACTCCATCCTGCCCCAGTCGTCAGGTGCCAGGGGAGGCCGCGGGCGGGCACTTGCCGCGCGACGGAGGCTGCGGCAGCGAGCATGAGGACCAGGAGGAAGAGGAGGGCGAGCGCGCGGATGAGGATGCGCACGCGGCCATGGCGGCGCACCCGGAGCTCACGAAGGCGCCGCGAATCGGCGGACCTAGGTTCACCGCAGTCGCCCCCGAGCCGTCGCCGTGGGTGCGGAGCTCTCTCCTACGTGCCACAAGGATCACTGCCCCCGCCACGTTCTCGTGGCTTAGTTGGGTCGCCGGTCCCTCCTGCAACCCCTCCTTCCTCGGAGTGAGAGGACGTGCGGTTTCTTCGCGCCGCCGTGCTTGCCAGCCGGCTTCGGTCTCTGCCTGCACCGGAGCCTACAGAGGTCGGCCGCCGCTGGCTCGGCACCGCGTCTCTGCCCTGGCTGTAGCAAGATGACGAAGTCGAGGTCGCCTCTCTCGGCGACGGCGTCGCAGGATGGTGAGGTGTCCTCGAACTCAGAGCCCGATGACTCGGTGGCCTCGCTGCTCGTGTTAGACGCGGACGCGAAGCAACAGGACGGAGCGAGGAGGGCAATCCGAGGAGCAGGAGCGCCGGCAGCAGCGAGCTGCCGAGCTCTGCCTGGCCATGGCGAGCAGGGGTGAGGGAGAGCGAGCTGATAGGTGAGGGAGCGCGAGGGCGAGTAGGAGAGGGAGTAGAGAGAGCTTGACATCCGTATTTGGGGAGGCAGTGACGTTGGACGCGCGGCGGCAAGGATGGCCGGTGCGGCAGTGAGTATATGCAGGCGAGAGAGACGAAAAGGAAGCTCAGATGATGTATTTCAACGAAGGGCCATCTGACAGGTGGGGTAGGATGGCCACATCAGCAAAACCACCCATAGAAACCACTCAGGGGTAAAACAGACGGTATTCAATACTTTAGAGGACCAAACAAAGATGGTTTTGTAGTTGGGGGATTACGTTCACCGATGCTGATACTTCAGGAGGTATTTAGACTTTTTCCTATCCATGCCAATTGTCAAGACCAATGGTCAAACCGTGTTGCATGATATTATATATGGACCACCATGGACAAGGTGGCATGGCAGGTCATTTTGTTAAGAGGACTTAGTGTTAGAAAGTGAAGATTCAACGATTGAACAGGGAATATACCTTGATGGTTAATACAATGTTGTATCTAGGACTAACATTAAATTCTCTAGCATTGCATAGATAAATTGGAATGTTTTTTTGATGGATCTTTGAGGATGATGGGGCTACATATAAGCTCTAAGGAAACCTACGCTTGCATATGCATCTGCTTGGTGCTCGCCAACTCCTCTTCTAATTTACGTGCCACCTTGCGTGCATGTAGACCGCCACAACTAATCTCATGCCTCTCTCTCGTTATCCTTGCTCTAGCTTGCACGATGCAATGCATGTAGACAGCCACAAAATAAATAAGCAAATAAATAAAAAGATAGTTCTTTTCACGTGTAAGAAAAGAAAGGCGAGGGAGATATTTCCAGCGATTTGGAGCGCGCAAAATTCGCAGGTAACTAACCTATCAGTGAATTTTGAAAAATTAAGAGTTATGGTTAAAAAATATTATAAATCAAGATTGAGAATGAGTTCATATGCTGTAGTCCTATGTCCATTTTCACACCTTGTCCGATACTCCTAAACATTCCCCACAGGCACATCTCATTATCATCCTCTCCCAAGCAAAGCACACGCTGAGGCTGCCCGTCAGCCATAGTCAAAGTCAACCTCTTTTTCCTAGTGGACACCTGCTCGCTGAGACTGACTCCTGATCCCGATGGTCCGCGGCGCGCACTCTCACTGTATCCATCCGGCGTCCGCCTCCATGGCGAACCCGGACTCCGCCTCCGCCTCAGCGCGCAAGCGCTCGCGCTTTCCACCGGAGGAGGCGGCGCCGGCGGCGAAGCGCGAACCCCACGCGGCCGCTGCCGCTTCGCCGGCGGGGTTCATCTTCATGTGCAACGGCTCGACGAAGGCCGAGTGCTACCGGCACAGGGTGCTCGGCCTGCCGCGCGGGAGGCTGGACGCGGTGTCGCGGATCCGGCGCGGCGCGGCGGTCTTCCTGTACGACTTCGACGCCAAGTACCTCTACGGGCCCTACCAGGCTGACTCCGCCGGAGGGCTCCGCCTCGTCCCCGCCGCCTTCCACGGCCGCTTCCCCGCGCAGGTCGGTTGACTCGTCCGCGGCTTTGCGCTTCCTCGCCCCAATGGCGCGCGGGCTTTTTGGTGGTCAGCTGGAACGGGGTGGAGTAGTACTGCTTGATGAATTTGGTTAAAAAATCGTTGGGTGTTCTACGATTCTTGGGGTTTTCCTAGGGAAAAAAAATGATGATTTTTGGGGGTGTTAGAATGGTTTGTTGCGAGAGGGTCGCTAATTTGGAATTGGGAGTGTAAAGGGATGTGGATGTGAAACTGGGGGAACTGAACTGAATCGTATGCTAAATTGGTAAGCTTGACAATTAGTATTTGTTACTAGGCAATGTTTTTCTTGTTGGAGAGAACAAATTGGGGTGTGCCGTTTCTACTATCGCCTGAAAGGTTGTAGAGTATGATGAAACAGGAATCATGTTTTTGTTTCCGATCATGAAACACAAACTTTACAGTCTGAGGTTGATGGAGTTTTCGTGGGAGTCTGAGGAGTCATACTATGTCTCCCATCCGATGTAATGCTGAGTTTTGGAGAATCTGAAATGCTATGTTCCCCAATCAGATGGGTGGTTTATGGTCTGATGTAGACAGGCTTGCTCTCTACATCAGTTTGGATTTTTTATTCTAAGAATATGCTAGATGGATATGAAGATGTATTTATCATTTTCCTCTTGTTTTCTCTTTGGCATTGTTCATTGTTGTTTGCTGTGGTGTCTCTGAAGATATTTGTCATCCCATCCACAAAAGCAGGGGATGCAGATTAATGTGGACTTTGAAGGAGTAGAAGCTTATATATATATATTTTTTTGGACTCTCTGATTTAAAGCATAGGCACAATTTTAGGTTTTGTGAGTTGCACTCACTTCTTAATGCTCACCTATGTGTATTAGAAATTTGTGAATCTAAATGACCTTTCACAGTAATTTTTTGAGGTCACTAAAAGGAGGTTATATATTTGGTTTGTTATCTCTTTCTGCTACAATCATCTTATGGAGAATAGATTTTTTTTAGATAATGGGAGAATAGATTTTTTTTTTAGATAATGGGAGAATAGATTGTTTCAGGGAGACCAGTTTCAAATGAACTGGCCGTAGGCTTAATTAATGGCAAGGATCTATAATGGTGACCTTTTTACCCTGTAGTCCAGTGTTGTCCTTCGATCCACACAGATCATCCCACTGCTCTTGAAGTTGTGAGCCATTGGTATCTATGGGCGCTAAAAGGTCTAAGGTTTAGAGTGGATTTAGAACTTTCAATGTTTTCCTTCTAGGGCAGTCTTGTTGAGGCCTGGAATGTGGTGAGGTGCTCTTGGTGGCACATGTTTGCCTATGTCTCTGAACATTTCAAGGGTCCTCGGGAACTTGTCAAAAGAGCTCTCACTATCCTTGGCTCCTGTTTCTTTGTGAGGTTGGTTATGCACAACAAAGGCTGGATTGCTGATCGGCTTGCCCAGGGTGGCCTTTCTCATCCTGCCTCCTGTCTTCACTGTGACCGAAAACATCAACCACCTTCTCATCTCTTGTGTTTTTGTGTGGCAATTTTGGTACAGCCTACTCACTGTTGTGTTGAAGAGTCTCTCTACTCAGCTGGAGGACTTATCCTTTGATATTTTGTGGTTGAATGTGGAAGTTTTGATGGATGGACATTCCAGAAAAGGACTGAACTCTCTCATCATCCTAGGGTCTCACACAATTTTGGAAACATCACAATCAACTTGTCTTTGATGGTGTCTTTCCTAATTTAGCTAATGCTCTGTTGCTCGCTAGGTTGGATTTGTATTGTTGGCATTTGGCAGGGGCCAGGGGCATCTCTTTTTCTCCTTGCTCTTGGCCCAGAGGTTGGTTCTTAGGTGGAACCCTTGGTTAGGTCAAGGTTGCTTTTATTTTAACGCTGCAATTTTTTCTAGTTATCTCATTTTGGTGTGTGTGCATGTGTTTGTATTTGGGCTTTTGCCCCTACCCTCCATTCTTCTTGACAGCTCTCCTTCTTGTTGAAGAAAAGCTATCTCAATCAAGAGCGAACCTTTTTATGCCAACTGATTGCAGAAATTTTTCGTTTCCTTTAATATTTTTTTCATTCCCTTAGCTCATTTATATGCTTATTAATTGCCATTTTAAACATTGTAATGTCATCTAGCAATTGAACAAAATCCAACAACTTTTGCTTTTGTGTGCAGGTCAAGTTTAAGATTGATGGTGATTTCATGCCTCTTCCGGAGAGTAGCCTAAAAAGGGCCATAAAGGAGAACTATGTCAATGGGAGGTTCAGCCCAGAGCTTACTGCTGCACAAGTAAGTATGGATGAGCAAGAATTAGCAATTGTGTTTGTGAAGAGATGAATTGTGTTGAATATTGTTATGTTGTAGCTCCTCTACATTATTTCTGAACGCCAAACTTCAGTCCTACCATTAAATATAATAAGGATGGACATCTGTGTACATGAAAGCTGTTCAGTTCATATGAATACCAAGTTTAACTGGTATATGTTGGGGGGTTAGTAGACAAAAGGATGACAATCCCTCCCTGACATATTAGACGTTTAAGCCTTTCCTTTTTGAATTTACTCTTTCATCACATGCAAATGTGAAGTCAAGTTGATGCTGAGATCTTTCATTTATTGCTATATAGCATGTTCAAATTTTGAGGCCTGAAGTAGTGAAGTCTATTGTGTTTATTGCCTTTTATTTCCATAAACATGACATACAAGATGTTATCTTAATTTCACTGGAGCTTGGATGTTCTGTAGCTGTCATAATAATTTTTTTTTGTATTGCATTTAGGCTGTTCATTTTTTATTGATGTTGCAATGTTTTTTCCTGAGAAATAAAAAATTGTATATTAAGAAAAGAGAAGGAAAAAAAACTGGGGCAAGATGAGAGCATTTTCATACATTGTTTTTTTTCTTCTCTCTCTCTCTCTCTCTCTACAGAAATTCTCTTGTTTGTGTTATGGTACAAGTTATCATTGTTGACCTTGAGTATTAGTTTAGCAGCCAGCAGGAATTTGATATTGTCTTCTATTTTATGTTGGTATTTGGTGAACTTATGTAATACATGTGATTGCAACTGCTTCATATGCTGTTGATTTTCTGTTGTAGTTTGAGAAACTGAGGGCACTATTTCAGCCAATTAATTTACTTCCTGAATCAGAACCCCCACATGATGTTGATAACAGGCCCCCACCCCCACCTGGTGTTGAAAACTGGCCCCCACCCCCACCCCTACAAGATGTTGATAACTGGCCCCCTGCTCCTCCTCCTCAACCTCCGTCAGCTAGCCCAGCACAACTACCTGCTTATGCACATAATCCAACTCCCTATGTTGCTCCTCCAGATGCTCATTCAATGCCACCTGAAGCCTATCCACCTCCATGTCCTTACCTGCCTCCGACTGCTACAGGTATGGTAACAGCAACTGGGTACGGATATGGAGATGGGTATGAAACACATCGTAGATTTCCTTCTGCCTATCATTATGTGCAAGCGCCACCTTCATGTTCTGGCTATGCCCAATACCCTATGCCAGTGCATGTCTCAGGTCCCGCTTATTCTACTGGTCCCTACTATGCTCCTTATCAGAATCATCCATATCCATATGAATATGGTAGTGTGAATCATCATTACCAGCAAAGCACATATGAGAGGTACACATTTGATATCTTAATGAACCTAAGTACTTTCTGAATGTTAAATCTGTTATTGTAGCTAATTTTTGCAAACCAACTTGTACATGTGGCCTCTGCTGGCAACAGTAATATCTGAAAGCATATTTACTGAGCTGCTGAATATTAATGAACAACTAACTGCTTAGACAATAGAGAAACATTTACATTCTGCAACTTGCAAAAGTCACTAATTTGATTTTTGCCCTCTTCCATTTCAGTGCCCCTTATTATGGGTCCGGTTGGGGGGTCCCGAGGTGAATCAAGCCCTGGAGACTGGCAGCAGCGCTGAGGTCTATTGTGTCACAACTGTTTGAAAGCATGATCTTCCAAGCAAACAACAACTCACCTACGCAACTGACTCACCATCCACCCTTGTAACTGGGATTCAGGTTGTATAAATGTTGGGGTCACCTGATGTTCTACTGACATGTTGGGTGTGATGTGCAGCTGAGCAAGCGAACTAGCTTAACTAGCTTTTTTTTTTTGGTTTTCTAGAGTGGCTCTACTGGCTGCTACCTGTTGTTAAAATAATAGTATTAGCTTAACGAAAATATTTCAAGCTGTTGGCGTGGGAATCAGCTTTTATTGACTAATGGTCTTATGGCAGCTTCTGGACTTAAAAACATCACAACCCCCTGCTGTTATCCAGTCATTGATTTTATATTTCCAGCTAGTCGCATGTTCATTTACAGAATGGTACGAGGAACGACATGTACAGGATTAGGTTGTGGCCGTCCACAAAATCTTTGGAATTTGGTTTCCAAAAAAAAAAAAATCTTTGGAATTTTATCAAACGTATAGCAGACAGAAACCTTCTTCATTCACAATTAAACTCTACAGAAACTGTGGCATGCGTTTTGTTCCTTGATGTGAATTTGATTGCACCAAAAAAAAAAAGGTTTTATGACATCCTAATCAAAGAACAGGAGGAAATAGAACACCTCGAAAATATATATGTAAGCACAACAATATTACAGTGCTCTGAAAGCATGAAACAGAGCCAAAAAAATGATCGGATTCCAAGTCCCCAACCCAATTCTACCTACTGTCACAAGTAGGGAGAATCCATCTTCTGGTCATCGCTGTCATTGCCAATCATCGTTGGAGGCAGGCCAGGAACAGGGCGTGGAAACAGTAGTTTCAGCCGAAACGCATCTACACCATTTAGATAGTATCTGTACAGTCTCTTTGCACGGATAAACCCCAGGCGACCATAGAGAGCAAGCGCGCCCTTATTAGTAACTTCTGCTTCAAGTGTCACCTGATCAGAAGGTACAAGTTGGATGTAGAATACTTGATTTTTGGGAAGGATGTTTATATGTAAACTGCATGTTAATCTAAGCTCAAAGTTATTTCCATCTTTCTAGCTGAAGATGTTATAGGCCCTTTTTACACCAAAAAAAATGGCGATACCAAAATAAGGATAGGCGACAAGCTTTCACTTCTAGGAGTTGCCATACCAATTGGAATGTTGAGAATCAAAAGAGGACGTGAAATGGCAGTAGTAATTACCTCCTCACAGCCAGACTCCATCATTACCCGAATTGATCTAGTAACTAGCTCAGTTGCTGTATCAAGACAATTAGATATTTAGTTACTTTGCTTGCTAAGACCAGTCAATTGAAAAGGTGAAGAAAGTTAAAGATTTGGAACCAATTTACACACAAAAACTAGGATACTCATAATGATGTATTATCATTCCTTTATTAGAAAACTAACTTGTGCTAAACACGCTGCATAACAAAAGCAATAACCGCCATATACTAATTCAACGTATAAGTGCTGAAAGGATAGACAATTTCAAGGATTTCATCATCAATGTATGCTAGAAGAAAGATTCTCAATATAAGGATCTGTCAAAATATTAGTCCTATGCGAAAGAAATTATCAAATAAAATATGTTAATGTTCCTCACCATAATCACTATTCATTTTTTCTATTCTCTTATCAGAATCAGTGATTCCCTGATGGCACCCGACACTGAACTACCATACATATGACACTGGAACAGAGTAACAATACAGAATTTCTGCAATAGCACAAGTCAATGTCTAGTACACAGTTAAGAATGCAGGCAGGATGGGTTATTATCATAATCCGCCAGTGTGGTTGTTGTGGACCACCAGCCAATAGTTTGCGCACCATTATTGTTCAGTCTGCCAAGTTCATTGGACAAAACTCAAAATGGAGCCCACTACAAACCCGCAAGAAGTGCCGCCGCTGCTTCTGCCGGCATCACCGTCTTCTGAATCCTACTGTTACCACTTACCACCGCCGTCCCTGCTAGTGTTGCCCTTCGCCTATTGTACCTCTACACCTATGAAGATTGAAATGATGTTTGTGGCAGTGGCAGCTGGTGGCAACATGGCCCTTGTCCAGCGCTCTGTTGTTGAGGAAGAGGAGAGGATGGGGGTGATGAAGCCTCCAAGATCCAGACGCTGGTTTCTAGGGCATGGGCGCCTGGTCACAGGTCCGGCTTCCTCATCTGAAATTTTCTTCCACACAGAAGTGTGCCTAACCCATTGGCCTAAGTTCTTGTATATATCTGAGCTAGATTGCTGTAATTTGCACTCAGTAACACAGGCAATTTATTGTCTCACTCTAAAACTAAAGCTGAAACTGTATCTACCACACAACACCAGATATTGGTATGAGCAGCATTACCGAACTCACTAAGATAGTCAATGTTTGTCTGTCCTCTTTGTGCCCCTGTGCTGACTCTAGACAGCTGCAAAAAAAATGTGAATCACTGCAAAAGCTTGAAGCTTTCATTTCATAGGCCTTTTTATGAACTATCTTCAGCAGATTTGTTTTGGTTAAACCTGTGATTGTTTTTGGCATCAATGATTAACCTTCCATAATCTCTAGGATGTTCAGAGTAACTATATTTCAGCACATGTTTAGACTTTAGACTTATTATAGTTTTACAGTTTTGTTGAAAATATTTGTTTCTGAGTTTTCCAGAACCGAAGAAAGAAGGTGCTAGGAGGAGCATTGTTCGTTGCAACTTCTTTCTTCTTCTTCTAACTTTTCCTTATTGTTGATGTCTGAACACTGAGATCCTAAGCTTTTATCCCAGTGCCATATCGGGGACGTCATTAGTATTCACAAAAATCCCATGACATGCCAGCTGAAATGATGTTGAACTCATACTGGAATAACTATCAGTTGTTGTTCATCTATGTATCTACCGAGAATTTTGTTTGATTCATCTATTGTCCAATAGCATGAATTATATTCTGTTGGGGCCTTTGTGGATTATTATGATACATTGTTTGCCAGATTTTTATTTTTCCATTTGCTAGCAGCAGTATGTAGTATGTATTTCTATTAAGCAGGCATGTGAAGCAGTAGTGCCAAGCAAACCAGCTACGCGTGCTTTGCCGGTCATGTGGGGATGTATATATTAGCCACCAAGTTTACAGAACACAAGCGAGCGGAATTGGCAGACATCCCATAATCCCGCTACATTAATTAGTGGCAAGTTGTCGCCTTGTGGCTTTCCACAACTTGCCCTGCCTATTTCAGTCTATTATACAGTGTATATATACAGTAAATGGAAAGTCCTCAGACAAAGCTTGCAAACTCGTTTCCTAGCTAGCAGTGTTTATTTATTATTTCAAGAAAGAATCCAAAACAGTCATATGATGCATGTCAATTGTCAAGAAATGATCTAGCAGCCAAAAAGTAAACATATATGCCTGTTCATATTGCAAACAAAGGAAGCAGAATATTCACAGAGAAAATGAAGCTTCTTTCTGTCACAATTGGTTATCCTTTTTTCCTAGAGGCAAAGTTACGAATTTGTGATATAGTTGAACAATGCAAGTTGGACAACACAAGCAAATTCATAAATTGGTCTGTTTGATAGTCTCTATGCACCGTGCACATAATTGAACAGCACATCAAGGTTTCTGAGTCTAGTATAGTACCTAATCGACATATCTGGGCCCGATCATTCCTCATCTTGAACAGAGGTGACAGCAATTAATCAAGAGGCAAAAGCAGCAGTAACAAAAAGGAAGAAGTGCGTCACCTATTCCCCTCCCTCGGTAGGGCTTGAGGACGACGAGCATGGCGATGTAGCCCCTGAACGCACCCCTGTGCTCCCCCATCTTGCACACGACCGTCCCCACGCACTTTCCATCCCTGGCATCGAACGCCTGCATCGCCCCCCATCCCCGTCGCCACCCACCCAGGACGAAGAACCACGAGACCGTCAAATCAATCCGGCACGACCCGCGGCGCGATTCGAGAGGGCGCGAACGGGAGAGAGATCAGGGGAGGCGCGCGTACCAGGAACGTGAGCTGCGGCCACAGGTAGACGAAGTAGCGGTAGGTGAAGATTGAGTAGGGCTCGCTGAGCTCCTCGTCCACCAGCGACATCACCAGCGGCAGGTGCTGCTCCCCACCGTAGCGCACGTACACGATCTCCCCGCCCTCCTCCGCGCTCCTACTAACGTCACTACCGCCGCCGGTGGCGGCGGCGGCGGAGGCGGTGGCGGCCGACGACATCGCCGCCGTCCCGAGTTATGGATGTGGTGTGAAAAACTGAATACGTAAACGACGCATCGAAGGCGGTAAGAGTCTATCCATCTCGGCCTGTTGGGCCCAGGCCCGGGCCCGCGGCAGAAACCATTGGTGGAGGCCCACCAGCGCCAGCCCCGGTCGCCAGCCCACCGTCCCCGCCTCGGCGTGCGGACAGAACCGGACTCGGTTGACGACTTCGCCGGCGACGAGACCTCCCTTCCCTTCCCTTTCAGCTGTGCGAAAACCGAGCACCTAAACCCTAAATCGATTTGGGTACTTGTTTTTGTTAGATTTAATGTGGGTATAACCCATATTTTATTTAATAATTAAATCAAATAAATTCTAAAGCCATATTAAATGCTAGAGGTTATAAAATGGTGATTTAAATGTAGTTGATGGCTGGACTTGCAACGATCGTCATAATGGTTGTAGTTACAAGTAACTCCCATTGATTTTGATTGTAGTTACTAGTAACCCCTGTTCTTATGGCAGAGGTCACTGTTGATTCATGACGTCCAGGTTCATCCTCCATACTTCGTCTTCCGTGCCTATAAGAAGGAGTGCATGCCTTTAGCCATGGAAATGATAGAACAAATCACTCCATTGTTCTTCTGTTAAGTTGCTTCCGAGTATTCCCATCTCGTAACTCTGCACGCACGGAGGAGCGAGAGGGCAGGTGCCTCCGAAGCTCTTGCCGTTCGGGACCTTGCACGGGGGATCGACAATTAGGTTTTTGTGGAGTGTCTTCACGACTGCCCAAAGAATCGACACCACCGTGCGCTGTCTTCGTCCGACATCTTCTTTCTGAAGTGACACCCGCCATCTTCTTCTTCTTCTTCTTCTTCTTCTTCTTCTTCTTCTTCTTCTTC
>CM041633.1:36781670-36860316 GCA_023333625.1 Bothriochloa decipiens | reverse complement strand
TCTTCTTCTTCTTCTTCTTCTTCTTCTTCTTCTTCTTCTTCTTCTTCTTCTTCTTCTTCCTGGCGGAGAGAACATCTTCATCCTCTACGGCATGACGAGGGAAGTTGGACAAGGTTCTAGATCCTCGGATGCACGGATGGGAGGGTATGAACGTTTCGTCTCCTCTCTGGTTTTTTGTTACAGTTTTTTCATGTTGCAGTAGATCATCCATGTTGTTTCATATGCTGTCCTGTGTATGGTTTCATATGTTCAGTCACGTTGTTTCATAAGATATCTAGTTCAGTCATGTTGTTTCTTATGTTGTTGTTCATATGATGCGGCGGTTCTGTCATATTGTTGCATATGTTACTTTGTGTTTGTTGCTGTTATGAGATATATGTCACGTTTTTTTGTTATGCTACGTATATCATGTTCACATGCTTTTGATATTCACATACTTCACATGTTTCACATATTCCATATTATCATGGTTATATGTGATATCATGTTTTCAATGTTTTATATGTTTATATATATCATCATCATAATGTTAATTTATAGAATTAAAATGACATAGAAATTGCCTTATTTTCTAACAGTTTTTGGATCTGATTTAGTTACAACTTTATTTATATGTATTATTGCTACTAATTTCGATTTTTTTTCAGAAGTTCTTGGTGTACCTATCTGTATCCATGTCAAGTACTACTCGGTCCGCTGCCCCTGGGCTTCAAGGTGATGGATCGACTTGTTCGGCCACTCAAATACCGGCCCCAACTTGTCAGCAAGGTGATGACTCTGATTGTGCTGAAATAAGCGTATCTCAGGTCCAGCTTCCAGAGGTATGAAATGAGACCCTGATACTGATAGTGATTATCGTGTGGAAAACTCATTATGTACGTTGATGAGTTTGAATTATATCAGAGTCTGTTGGCTTATCTGCTGCATGGTTGCAAAGTAAATTAGGTCTGGGGTACATGTGTGCTTAGAATTGCAATCATGTCGCCTCCTCTGGTGATGGTTATTGATTATGGCCTTAATAGGACTCTTCTGTATTACCAGCAGAAGAAAATGCTGCCTGCAAGATCTCCGCACAGCATATGAATTTCATTGCTAGTTAGATTTTTTTTTGAAAGATCCGGTTTCCTGGCTTTGATTAATAATAATGAGGAAACATGCTTTCTGTCCAATTCTTGTGCTTTGAAGAAGATTTATCTTTCCGACTGCGAGGATATTATCTTCTTAAGGATACCTTGTCTGCTGAAGGAGCTTAATATCATAGAAGTGTTTAACTGCCTAAATCTGGAGATCATTGAAAGCAATGCCCCAAATCTCTCCATTTTCTCCTATGTTGGGGACCAAATACGCATCTCACTCGGACATGCACTTCAAGTGAGGAAAGTTACCTTGCACAATTACGATACACCTGGTGCCCTGTTACGCTAGAACCAAGCTTCCATTCATCGCGCCAAATGTTCAAACTCTTGCCCTATTAACCAGAGATGCATGAGGTTAGTTTGATTCTTACTCATGTTCGACATAAAAAAGGTAGATCCTTCCTAAATTTTGTTGTTCTGCAAGTGAAAAGTGTCATAAAATTGTTGTATGTTTACATTCTAAGTACTCATACTTGGTACACAATGAATATTTGTCTGCTTAATAAATATTTGGGGCATCTCTTTTTCCAGACAGTCAATACACCAATGACATATGATAGCTTTCTCCAGCTCAAATACTTGGAGATAGTGGCGTGTGCACCAATATTTACCCCAGACTATAATTTTTGCTCGCTGGTTTCTTTTCTTGATGCTTCCCCAGCATTGGAGACCTTCATCCTACGTGTAAGTATTACTGTGTGTAAGCAGTCCTTAAGGAAGACAAATTTACCTATTATCCTTTAAGAATTTCTTCTATTTTGATGAACAACACTATGAGGTCCAGCCTAATTGAAAACCTTTTGTCTTGTTATGGATGATACACTGATATATCTCTGTGCAGATTCATATTCCGACTTTAAGACCTGATTCTATTGTTGAAGACCCAGGTGCTGATTCCTCACGTCTACGGTGCCTTTCAGAATGTTGCCATGACCACTTGAAGAATGTCATGATAACCGGCTTTTGCTCTGCCAAGAGCATGATCGAGCTTACGATCCATATTATCGAAAAAGCAAAGTCATTGGCTGTCTCACATTAAACACTACACGTGGGCATGACCGTAGGTTTAACAAGATTGACAAATACTTGAAGCTGAGTCCGGATGCACTTGTGGAGGCTGAAAAGGCCCATGTTGCCATTCAGAGATATGTTGAGGGAGTACCTTGGTCTGTGAACCTAAAGGTTATTGTGCCGTGCAGCAAGTGCATATGCTGACAAACATTAGATGTTTCCCAGTTGTGTTATGTGAATTGCCTCCCTATATATGTACATAAATGTATGGTTTTGCGGAATGCGTTAAGAGAGTATAAAACAGCATGAATATCAAATGCAACTTCTGTTTAAACTCTGTCTTATTTGAAGTTATCCATAAATATGTTGCTTTTATTAGCATGCTCGAGGAATACCAGTCAGGCTCGTTCGGTGCAATTCTGGCTAGCTTCAGCTCAGCTCGTTCCTTCCTCTATATAACAAGAGCTGTTTTGTCTCTTCTCTCAAAACGAACAGAAGCTGGTGAAGTAAGTTTTTTTTTTCTTCACTATTTTTTTAAAAAATATTTTTTCTTCATTATCTTTGGTCCACGTAAAGTAGTAAGACCTTGTTTGGTAACTGAAAACCTGGTCTCAGGAAAGGCTATGGTGCCAGATTGGAGCTTAAGGGGCTATTCGGGTGATGGTTTCTAAGGCTAATGGTTTAGCATGGTCAATAAGCTTGAACAGGGAATAAAGTTCAAACTAGAAAATTGGCGCAGCAAAGCCGCGCCCAGCTTTGAGTGTACCAGTCGATGCCAGTCGATGAATGAATCACGTTTTGTTGGGCCAGTGTACTTTATTTTGTATCGCAGCAAGTTATATTATATCTATCAGAAATTTGTAATTACAAACGAACATTTTTTTTTTTTGGCCTGGTAGAAGTGCGACATTAATGTCTTGTGAATACAAAGAGATATTATGCATGTTTTCATTCGTATGGTAATCATGGGCAACACTATATTAGATGAAGTAGTAAATCTTGGGCTTAGAACCAATGGAAAATATAGCAACGAAGGCAGTGCAACAATGATCATCTTGACTAATATTTCAGTGCTCTGAAATTAAATAAGAAAAAAAAATCAGTATATAAGGTGTGTCGATACCAGCTACTTCTTCACCTCAACATTGGAGTCCAATTGTTACCCCTTCTTTGTAGGGAAGGGTCTGGATGGGTAAACGCCCGATCAAAATTCAAGTCGTGAAAAACAGCCACGTGGCATGCTGAAACGCAAGAGAAGATGGTGCAGGATTCGTTCTTTTAAAGATTAAGCTTTTATCGTCTCCCTCTCACTCCGTTGGATCCCCGGTGCAAGCCTCTCATATTTTTGTTGGCACATAATATCATAAAATAAAATAAGAATAAATGTTTCCCTAATCTATATATAGGAAGTATTCAGGTCAAAGCCCAAAAAATATTATTATCGGTCCCCCTCACATAGCTACCTCTACGGGAATGGTGCTTTACTTTTTAAGTTTGACTATATTTATAGAAAATAATGTTACGATGTAATTATGGGATATTAAATTTGACTTAATTTATAGAAATTAGTATTTATGTCTCTAAATAAATTTAATATAAAAGTGTATAATATGACTAATTTAATGATATTTGTTTTGTATCATGAATGTAAGTACTTTTTAAATATACTTTAGTCAAAGCATTCTTTTGTGGACGGACATGAGGGCAAAAATAGTGAAAAAGAAGTCCAGACAACCTACCACATTGTATTAAGCCTAAGCAGGATATGGAAAGTGCTCTGAAAATGGGCACTAATGTACAGCTTGCTAGCCTTGTGTGGATGAAAAAGCATGGTAAAGATTGTTAAAAAAACGAAGGGATCAAAAACAGGCTAACATCTTGCAAACATAACTGAAAAGGCATTATGAATAGCGAGGACAAGTTAAACAATGTGCATTTGACCCGTTCATTATTTTGTACTCAAATCAAGTTTTCTTTTTCTCAAACACACAAAATATTTATACATCTTTATATTAAGATAAAAAATAAGCTTTTATAATGCTTTGGGACGCCTTGGGGGATCGATTAAGATATATGAGAAACAATATGATCCCCTAACTCACACAAAGATGCTAGGCTATTACTCGTGACATTAGACAAAGGTTAGTCTCAATACAAGTTTCATAGAGTTTTATGGGCATTAAATGTGCTGATATGGCACTGTATTAATGAAAAAAGAGATGATGAGAGTTTCATGGGAGTAGAGAGAGTTTTATGGGGGATAAAACTCCTATGCACTGTTTCTAAAATATAAGCGTGCTGATAACTATGCCATAAAATCTCCATTGAAGATGGCCTAAGTTCACCCCGGCCTTTACCCATTGCTCAGCATCGTGTTTGATCACTGCTATAGGAGTTGTGGCAATTTGGTGGTGGCTCCTCGGAAGCATTTTCTTTCCTTCCACAATTTCTAAGGGCAGTTCCAATCCATGGTGACCATGGATAGTCTTCAAGGAAAAAGACGCAATTAATTAATTAGCCTTAGAAACAGTCTTTTCACTCATGAGTTTTATAGCAGTTTCTATATAGTTGAAAACTTAAATGTACCAAAAAAATTAGTCGGATCAGTTGTGGCACTCGCACTACATAGCACGTGTATACATTTCTGAAACACTAGCTATATTGTACCATATACAATGATAGTAAATACACGTGCGAGTATATGGGGTTGGCATCCAGGGCTCTTCGTTGCTTAGCATAGCTATTCGTTTGCTTAGCGAGGCTTTTCATTCGTTTATGGGCCTCTTCATTTTGTTAGTGGCCCTTTTTACTACCAAGTCAAAAATGACAAACTCTTGGAGATGCTCTAAGTCATACCTAGGAGAGTTTATAAAATAAGTTGTTTCATTCATATTCATATTCATATAAGAATTGATTGTAGGAGAGTGTCTATGTTATTTAGTTGATTTTGGGTTTAAGTTTGTTTGGAGTTTGGAGTGCACAATTCTATAGCAAATTTCCTCGAGTCCATTTTGAATTTCCATCACCTCTTTTGATTCCATCTCAAATTCCTCGATTCATAAAAGGAAAATCCTTTTCCTTTTCCCTTACTCAACCAACTCACCTCCTCATTTCCACCCATTGGCAGAGTTCTTTGCTAATTCCTCAATAGTGGAGGCATGAAATGTAGCAGTTCATTCACCTCCTTTGCCTAAAGTTTGAGGCCAAGGCCTCCGTGGATACCGAGAGCTCCTTGAGTCACTAACCGGTACTAGTTGCTCTACTCCATAGCAGTTTGTAGATTGAGCAATAACACTTCGAAATGGGAAAGGAAATGGGCAACAACACAAGGAAAGAATTGCTGCAATGTTGTTTGGTTCAAAAATTATAACACAAATGCTAATGCAATTGAAAAGCACCGTGGTTTCCATGATATATGTAATGTAAACGAAAAGCCCCAAAGTTACCATCGACTTGATGCTAGAGAGTCTTGCGGTAGGAGGATTGTGCGACTACAACTTCAATTCATGTTTTTCCCTTGGGCAGTAGAGCCTTGTCGTCGTCGTCTCATGGTGTGTGGGCTTCCTGAGCATGTGATCTGCGATGAGTCGAGAGGGGTGGTGGCAATGGCAGTGAGACGCTACAGGCTATTTGGGAGATCCAGTACTTGGAAACACCCAATGCAACATGAGGTGTGAATCCTGGAAATGAAAATGAAGGGCATCGAGGGGCCTTGTCGTCACGGCACTATGGTCAATCAATATATAGGGTTCCTAGCTATCTGATTACACACTTAAGTCAATCAATACATTGAACCAAACCAAACACCATCTAAAATCCTACACTGCAACAGATCTCCAAAATTGATGTTAAATTAGCCTAAACATTGATGCCAGAATTAATTGCCAAATTCGCCAAACATTGATGCTAGAATCAATTGCTAAATTAGCCAAACATTAAGACCAGAACCCCCTCCCAAACAGAATTAGAAGTCGCAAATGTAACGGGAGAACTTAACATCGTCAATCAGAAAATCGCAATCAACCCAACACTAAACACACCTTCGCCGCCTGCCATAGAAACCACAAATCTAAGGGGATAACTCAATGTTGTCAATTAGAATTCGCAATCAACCAACACACATTTTGCCACTATCATGATAGATGACAACTCGACCCTTTGCAGTGCGATCGCCTCCAGGAGCTTGTGAACTTTGATTCGCATCAACGCCACACCTCGGTATACTCCTTCAACTCTACCCACGCTCTAGGCTATCCACAAGCATCACCACCACCATGCTACCACTAAGTTGAGATTGGTTGTGGTAGACCGAAGTACTTACCATCTATTCATCTTTTATATGAGGTGGGAGGGGAGGTTTTCGATGGAGCTTCAATTTACAGAAGAGTCTATGGGTTACAAATGGGCTCTAACCATTGTCTCATAAGCCCTTAGTCTATATAATTGGGACCTAAACACACTAATAAGAGGCCCTAACATGTGATACACTCCGAATAGTAGCTTCTCTTCTATTTGGTTTTGATCAAAAGTACAAGACCCAATAGATGAATACAACTAAGTATGGCACAACTACTACAAACACAGAGATATAGTAACACCAACTTGTGTTACAGTAGGCTAAAAAAGTGTTAGTAACTCTTTTTTTCACACATTTTTATGTGTTCCATTTGGAAATGTTACTATAGACTGATCTCTATTGTAACACAATATATGTGTTCTTTTACATTGAAAAAAGTGTTACTACAATATAACTTTACTTATGTACTGGACCATTTTTTTCTATTGTTACAATGATTATCAATTTTAAGACTTCCATATTGCGTAGAGTACATAGTTTGTAATGATTTATGTATCTATTGGAATATTTGTCTAGTGCAACACATTTTTAGTTTTCTAGTAACATATTCACACCATCATAAAGTACATAATGTTGAACAATGGAACCTCTGGTTTTCTAACACATGTTTTATCTATTGCAGTAAATTCAAACATTTAAATAAATATTTATTTTATCGTTAAATGTGGCATACACATTGTTAATTCTTACAAATATGACACATCGTGGAATCATAAGAACACGAATTTCAATATCCCTTAGCAAGATCCATAGATCATATGAAAGTTTCAATTAGTATTTGTTCATATCAAGTGAGATAGTCTATGCACAAAATTATATGGCTCTAGAGGGCAAACACACATAGTATTGAAGAGTACAAGAAGCCCACAGTACTAGAAAGGAAAATGTGGTATCCAATATTCTTAATTTTTTTCGTTTCTTCATTCATTCTTGTACACACTCCAATAAGAATTCATCCACTGTTTCAACCTACAACCAGAAAGTAAATTATAACATTACATATTATGTTGACTGATGTTGACAAGTGAGAACATACAAATATCACCAATGTTATTGTACATAGGAACAAGATTCACTAGTGACTCATCTTTGTAACAAGATGATTGATGTACTCCACCAACAAAAGTTTTTGGGTTAGTGCTCAAAGACATGCACAGGACACCGTAGTCATATTCGAATATTTTTGTACTCATGGGTAGCACTGTTGACCTAACCTACTTTAATTTGATATAGTCACTTAGTGAGACCAACAAACATCAGTTTTATATCAAGATAATGGAGTTTATTGGTAAATATATTTATTATAACATTGTTACCATATTATATGTCTTGAATAATTAACATTACAAATCTAATGTATCATATTCAATGGTTCATTGAAAAGGTGTACATCTATTTATCTATAATCATTAGCGGAGCATCGTGGATCATATTGCTTATGATTCCTTATCATTAGTGTCACCTTAGCACTAGTTCTAATACAAATTCAAGTAAATTATAACTACTAGGCAAAAATATTGACATATAATGAACTAATAGTATATTATTCTTGAATACAAGAAACCAGTTGTGTCCTCTTGTTTTGAGTAGAGGTGCAAAGCTTGACCCAATATTTTGTGTGATCTTGAAGCATTTTCTTGGAAACTTTAATGAAACTGTCCATAATCATAAAAAACTTCAACCACCTCCAATACAATTTGGACATTGAATATTTTTTAGATCAAAGGCATTCACCCAGCTTTATATTGAAAGCTTAACGAAGACACATGATCCGAATACTGGGGATACCACTTTACATGATCCGGATACTGGCCATTGAATATCAAAGGTATCCTCTAGTGCTCTTTGTACTGCGTCGCCCACTAAAAACCCAACAATATGTTTATTTGCACATTTGTTTTCCTGGTACTACCACGGTAGGTGCTGCTATGGTGTAGCCGATTTTGCTGCACGTGCTTTTGTGAACGTACCGCTCCGGTTTTGTAAAATGCATTCTGGATCAGAGCACAGTTAATGCTGAATTGTTTCATGGTTTTCCTTTATTTTTTTATGTTTGAGCCTCTCTTTGTAGTCCTAATACTTAAAACATAAGAACACTCACAAAAAAAACCGTAAAGGTGGTGCTAAGCATTCTTCAGTTTTCATCTGTTGCGACCACAGCACATTATGTATGTTGTGGCAAGTACCGTTCAATAGATCCTACTTATATCCACACATTGCATCAATACAAGATATTTGACTAAGCACAGGACATAGGGGCTAGGGGTACCATAAGGCATCACTACTGGCAAATACTGTGATCAAAATTACACAAATAGTAGAAGAGGGAGTGGGTTTAGACTATTGGTGTCCCACTAGACTAATTTGACAAAAAAAAAGATCTAATAAAGTCTTTAAATTAGGCTATCTCAAGGAAGACCACAGAGGCTGATCTTTTTCGTACCAGTGCACCTGCTAACATTGGCTGGACGACGCAACTGAGGTACTACCTGTATTTATCAAACTGATCACATATAGTCTGTAACGGCCTATATAACTGGGGCAACCTAGTAAAAGTACCTAAGTTATGATCAAAGAAAGTGGACAACCTAGATTTCACGCTTAAACAATACTGGGCTTCTGACCAGCAACATGGAGATATGCATACCCTGGCATGTTAAATTGTTGCCTATAACACACCATGATTACATGGTACTAGTATAGTGCCCGTGCTAACGCAATGGCTTTATTTTGAAATGCTCATAAAAATAAGAAATGACTTTATTTTAGGGATGCTCATAAAAATAAACAAACATCAATATTTTTTGATACTTTAAGTCACACGAAATTGTATATAACTATATATATTATCTTGATACATAACAAGACATAATAAAGTCATGTTTGACATATTACAAACAAGTTTGATATCACCCCAATGTATTATCCTACTTCTACACACCAAACACTCAATTCACGAGAACTTAAAAATAAAAGGGGCATTTGGCGTGGCATTGCCTAAATATTTGACATGCATAGTACTTGTTCTGAATCTTATTCCGACAGAGTGCTTGCTGGTCTGAAATCTGGCATTCTCAGAAGTAGTAGGAAGCAAGGAAATGTGTTAATTCTACACAAATATCGTTCAAGAAAAACTAATACAATATTGCCTTTCTGATGGCACTTAGGAAGCACGATAGATAAAGTTTATTAACTAATAAAATTGAAAAGCCAGAATCTCCCAAGAACTGAAAAACAAAAGGGAAGAAACGAATCGTACCAGGCCGGGTTGCCATCGTTAGCGACGCCTGTTGGAGAGAGGAAAGCGTCAACCGTTGTGGAGAGATGAACCAGGGCAACACTGGCGTTCTATGATCATAGTGCACGCACCTGGTGTCCAGCGCCCTAGTCGATCGGCCGCCGGCAGTTCATGTGTGCTGATGAACTCGGTCGCCTGAAGATCTCCATCGTCAGGCTGACGAATCGGTCACCAAAGTGCACGCAGCTGATCTACACCGGCCACCAGCTGATGATCGCCACCGGACGCGGGCTGCCGGTCTCCAGCAGCCACCGCCTGCCGATCTCCCGTGCGTGACGAGATCCTATACTCAAAATAGAGACGGCTCTCACGGCCATGCCCAACCACTACATGCATAGATTTTTTTTCCCGAGAGTAGTGGGTGTAATTTGCGGCAGATCCGTGGATGGGTGTGCGGGGTGAGGGAGAGGAGGATGATACACTCGGTCCGGGCCTTTGATTCTGTAATTAGTAAGGAGAGAGAATGTTGAGAATAAATCTGAGCGGTCTGGGTGCATGAAAGAGGGGCTCCTCAGCGGGGGAGTTTTTTCGGTGTGGACGCAGAAAAGAAAAGATCACTGTAAAATAAAAACCAGCCCCTAGTCATGTTTTTTTCTTAGAATTTTTGTATATTTTGCCGTGACGAGGATTCGAACCCACGATCTCTCTCGCATGTTTTCTGCCTTAACCACTACACTACACTATCATATATATCTATAAGTAGTTTTAGTTCCCTATATATTATATCAAACCGAGTGTAAATTATTTTTTTGATGCCCTAAACTAATTCAAATCAAAAAGGCACTTTTCGTTTAGAAAGTTTTTCCATCCGAGGTTGTTTACAAAATTCAAATTTCTAATTTGAGAAATTTAAACATTGGTTTAGCATGGCCAGATGTACTCCAATGAAAAAATTATCAACTACAACTTTTCATAACTTTTTGGGATCTATTATTTTGGGTCTTTTTTCCATCTGAGGTCATTTAAAAAATTTATATTTTGAATTTTTAAAATTCAAACGTAGTTAACATGGCAAAGGTAAACTCAAATAAAAAAAATTTCAACAATAATATCATAACTTCTCAAGATATATAAACTTTTATTTTGGTGATCGATCATTTGATCATTCGAAGTGGTGGTTCTAATAATAGTTCACAAATCAATATTTTCCTCTTATACTTCATAAACCTATTAGAGAGACATGTAAAATTTATGAACAAATTTATCTTTACTTTATCAAATGAAGAAATGAAAAAAATAAACTTTGTAGACCTTGATGAGTTAAACAACTTCGTATTTGAAATTTTTTTCATTTGAATTCATTTAGAGCTTCAAAATTTGATTTAAAATTTTCCTTGCCGAGTGTTTTTTTGACACTCGACAAAGAGACTTCTTTGAGGCTTCTTTGCCGAGTGCCATAGAAAATACTCGGCAAAGAATTCTTTACCGAGTGTTTTTCCTGGCATTCGGCAAAGAGCCTCTTTGCCGAGTGCCCGAAAAAATACACTCGGCAAATTACGATTTTCCGGTAGTGGGATGGTGCATTAGTAGAGTAGATTAGTGTCTAACCACTGCATGTCGTCTTCCATTCATGGATTTGAAATTGCTCAGAATTTTGTATCACATAGTTCGAAGCGTGGCAAAGCATAAAATATATCAAAAGAATACATAACTGACTTCATGCAACTAAATAACTTGGTTAACGCCGCCTTAACGGCCTTTGTGAATTTAACGGCGTTCTTTTACCCGAGTCGACAAGAGGCCAGGTTTTGCAGACTTGCCGGCAATCACTGCATTTCCATGGCACATGCGAGCTCGCATTTGAGGTGTGTGACCAGATTAGCATTAATAATTATGATCTAAACTAATGATTAATAGAGGCAGGCACTATTTTCAGAGACGATGCCCAAATAAGATCCACCTTCGTCTCAATTAGATGGCTTGTTTCCTAAAATTTTTTTTGTAGTAGTGCAAGTACATAAGCATAGATGGATCGTCTACAAGCTCTTATTAGTCTCCTGACTCCAGAGCATCTAGGTTTTTTTTCAAATAATAGCCGAGTTAGTGATTCTAATTAAGTAATAAGGTTAAGATGATGTTTATGCTGATATTAAGCTAACATCCCTCTCAGGCCAGCCATGTTGACGGGAGAACCTTGCCCCACAATGATGGCAACATCATCCCTGCTACTAGAATTGATTAAGCCAATGGATCGAAATCACCCCACACTACTGTGCATCCAAACATCTCTACATACTAAGACACCATTCATTTGTCATGGAAATTTTTGCTAACCCCATTGATAAAATTTGAAAGCTCCATTGAGGATGATCATGACTCGTGGGATTTCATACATCACTGCCTCTAACCAAGTGTTATTATGGTCCACAATAAAATAATGATTTTTCCATCGTGTATATGGGACCAATTTTTTTCTTAGAATTATTACAGGAACTAGCCTCTGCCATCTGTCCATTTGGATTTCAACATTGCATAAAAGTCTCTTGTCAAAAAAAAAAAAAACATTGCATAAAAGTCAAGTGCTTACAACATCCATACATGGGCCCCTATCAAGTTTCTTGGGCCAGTCTATGAGAGACTGCGAGAAATAATCTCAAAAAAAAAAGAGACCACAAAAAAAATAACTAGCACATGGCTGCAACAAAAGGATAGAAACTGCTGCGGGTACATGTGCCAAACAGACCACATATTACGGCTTGGAGTGCCCAGGAATAGTCAGCAGGCACTGGTCCTCCAACCGTCGCAAACAGGTTGGCTGGCTAGCTTCTCCCAGCATGTTGTTGACAACCTACATTGTACGGAGTACACTCTGAAAGCGAGCAGAGCTTTCTCAGTTTCCAAAGGCCCGAAAAGTACGCTCTGTTGGCATGTTTAGAAACCATGTTTCTTTTCAAAATCCTAATAGTGATTGGCTAAAGATTCATATCCATCAATCACACGACATGCAGTGAGCCCTGCAATGATCCTAGACCTATCTAGTTGCATCAATGTAAGGAACAAATGTGTGATTGATTCATTCTCATCTTCAGCAATTGTCTACCAAGTGTTTACAACACCCATACACATACATGCCATCCCTATCAAGCTTCTAGGACCAACCAAGACCACATAACTAGCACATGGCTGCAACAGAAGGATAGAAACTGCTACTAAGGTACATGTAACAAACAGACCATATAATATTAGCTCAGCTGGAGCTAGCGCTCAGAACAGTTAGCAGGCACTGGTCCTCTAGCTGTCCCAGCAGGTTGGCTGGCTAGCTCCTCCCAGCGAGTCGCTGTTAACGAACATTGTTGCAATTGATGAAAACCACAATTTGTGCAAACCGAGACAACCTACATTTGTACATTCTGAAAGCGGAACTTTCGCAGTTTCCAAAGGCCCGAAAAGTATGCTGTTGACATGTTAGAAACCGTTTCTTTCTTTTCAAAAAGCTAACAGTGATTGGCTAAATATTATATCCACGAATCACACGACATGCAATGAGATCCTAGACCTATCTAGTTGCATCAATGTAAGGAACAAATGTGTGATTGATTCATTCTCATCATCAACATATCTTCGTTTATCATAGATGTCCCTATTGATCAATTTATTCATTGACAAGAGCCAATGGTAAACACAAACTATGGGTTGTACTATCAGTTTCCGAAAAACGACTATTCTTCACAGAGACTAAGAAAAGCACATGCCCGAGGAGTGGTATTGCCACACTGCACAGTCGTCGTCGTCAACAGTGAACCGTCATTTTCCCTTGCTACTTTCTACGATATATTCATGGTCTATTCTTCGTCAATGACTTAAGAATTCTTTTTGTAAACTTAGAGGACTGAATTTTGGAGCTAAAACTCCAAACAAGTGATCTAAAATGTTAGCTCTAAATTTTAACCCACCTCACATTAGAACTTTAGAGCTCCAAAGTATGCTAAGCAATCTAGGCATGGAAATAAACAACAGGATCCTGTTGTTTATTTCCATGCCATGTTTGGATCCACTCATGTAACCAGGATCTTGGTGTTTATTTTCATGCCTTGAGCTTTGTCATAAAATCCTTCCTCGAATTATAAATGACTTTAACTAATACATCACTAAGTACTAAAAGGGCGTGTCCAAGAGTTCTCCTGAACTAGTTTCCCTAGATCTTCATAAAGGATACGTGTTAACAAAAAATTCTCCCTAAATACTTCTTCTATAATCGTAAAGAAAGTCATTTTGGACAAGGCTTGGGTCAAACATTTGGAATATAAATTATCAATAATTTTTAAGTTGTTGAGTTTGTAAAAGTGAAAATTATATGAATAGATTCTTCAAAAATACTTTCATAAAAATATACATGTATCACTTTTTTCGTAAATATTTTTATAAAAAAGTAGGTCAAAGTTGTGTTTTGGAGATTGTGTCGTTGTCCTAAATGACTTTCTTTAGGAGTACGGAGGGAGTATTTCGGTGCTCCAATAGCTACCTTGTCTCCGATAACATAAAGGCATCCAAAGTTTATAGAGAGGGAGTATAATTTAGAATATCGTTAAATATAGTATGTTAAACAGGGGAACTATTGTCTCGCAAAACAAATATGGGAACCCAAATTTAGAGTGGTTGGTTTAATGGTTAGCACAAGTGGTCAAAGAGTTTTTTTTATTCAGACATGCTGCAGATTTAGTATTACCTCCACCCCTAAATAACTATGGTCATTGGTGTACGTACTGTGAATTTGATCAGTTTGTAAGAAAATGCATGCAATATTTATTTCTCTATATAAATGCATAAGAAAAAAAAACTATATTGAAAGATCTTTTCAACTATACTAATTTGGTATCATAAATATTAATATTGTTTAATATATATTTAGTCAAATTTGTTTATCAGGAACGGATATTTATGTAAGGTTAATTTTATGTGCGTCCATATTATATAGTCTGAGATTGTTTTAGGATGCTCGTAAGCATCTCCAACAGATTAGGTAAAAATAATAGCTAAATTTAGTGATTGTGCTATTTTGTAAATTGAATCTATCTTTAAAAAGATAGACTACTCTACTAGTCTATCTAAATTGAGACTCTCTATGTTTAAACTTGTCATATTTAAACTTGTCATGTGGTGCAAGCTCCATGGCGGAGACTGCATGCGGCAGCACATGGGAAGGAAGTGCCTTGCGCATAGGCCATTTGACGAGCGGCATGAGAGCTATCTATATTTGGATAGCAGAAGTCCAGGAATGACGAACTATCCAATTTAGAGGGGCAAATGCATAGTTTATTGAAGAGTTTTTTTTTCTAATAGTAGCTAAATTTAGCTTTCCAAAATGATTTACCAATCTCTTAGGAGATGATCTAACGAGCTCCTCTTATGAAAAAAAACTAGCTCCTCCATGTTTGAGTAAAGTGCTATAGTTCGTCAATTAGGTTACACAGTAGCTTCGCCGTCGCCTATGGGAGTCCTTCAGGGCACGTTCCCGGCATCGGTTTTTGTGTGCACCACACATGCCCACATGTGCCTCCTGCGTCCTGACTTCTGCCCCGGCAGCGTCCTTGTCGTTCGTCGGCAAGTGGAAGCGTCAAGGGGAATGCAGCGCCAGACGCCCCGCAATTTCTCTTCGCTGTTGTCGATTGCAGTCGGCAGCGTCCCGGAAAAATATAAGGCTCACTCGAAAAACAAGAAACTAATGGCTCTCTGACTCCGTCTCCTTTCTGGCCTGGATTGCGACTAGGTCTTGAACGGCATCAGCGAATGACGGACAGGGCAAGGCCAACTGGCCAAGGAACCTGAACTCCATCCAGCCAACATAAGGTTACTGAAACTGGAATCGCTGCGGCTGCATCCTTGACTCTCTATCTCCTGAAGCAAAGTCAGGATCGATGGCTCTAGCAGACCACGTTTGACAAGAGAAGAAAACTTAGACTGATTTTCTAATTAAAATAAAGCTTAAAATTATTAAAAAAATATTTAGTATACGTAGTAAATCTTGAGACCCGTGATTTTTTAGGCCTTTTCGCTCACCCAGTCAACACGGGCCTATGGACGCCCCTATTGCCGTTGATGCTCTAGTAGTGTCGAAAAGCATCCTGTGGCTCGACATGCCCACAAAAGTGCAGGTTCTCGAAATATCTTGTTATTGTTGCTGTACGGTCTAACCCATCCTTACTTCCCAAAAAGTTTAGCTTAGGGCTTTCCTTTATTTTTTATACTATAAGTTACCTTATTATATATTTCAAGTATAATCTTCGTATACTCAGACCTACAAACCTTTTTGCATGTTAGGGCTAAATCTATTAAACTTTTTCTTTTTGCGAAAAAGAGCCAATCTATTAATTACTCTCCTAAAGGTAGTACCAAGATACATGGATCATGAACGATCCTTCCAGCCACTTGACTTCCCCTCTCTCGAACTCTCTCGTTCGCTACAGTTACGAAAGGCGAAAAGTGAGGAGAGTGTCTCCGCCGGCGGAGCTGGTGGTCTCCTCCGCCTCCAATGGCATGAGGGGCGTTGCCAGGTGGCGGACACTACTTTCAAGTGTCCGAGCTGCATCGACGGGTCGGCGATGGCGATGTCGCGATGGAATAAGTCCTCCCGTCGGTGCTCCGCTCCAGCATCGATGGCAAGCCTATGGATGAGGGTCTCCATGTCTAGAGCCCTTGTACAGGAGTCGGTCAGCGGTGATGCGTCATCTTTGGTGGCGGCGGCCGGAGTCGATCAAGTGTCTTGTCGGTGTCTTGACCCGAGGGCCTAGCACCAACGAGTAACTACGTGCTGCGTGCTCCCTAATCCGGATGGTGATGCAAGAAGAATACACGATTTTTATCCTGGTTCGGGCAAAGAAGGCCCTACGTCCAACGGGGGGGAGAGAGTTTGTATTATCTTGCACCGAAGTGCTTGTACAGGGGGAATACAAGCGAGCGAATAGGAACGTGGGGTGTAGAGCAATGCCTAAGCCTAGGAGCGCTAAGCCTATGCCCTGCAACTGGGGTGCTCAGATTTCTCTAAGTGTCACCCGATGCTTGTTAGAATGTTGTTCTGCCGATCCCTGAAACTAGCCCCAGGCATCCCATTTTATAGGCCAAGTGGAGGCTCAGGTGTACAGGAACACTTAAAGCTGTCGTAGGTGATGACGTTGAGGGGTTGATGCCGTTCTTGTCGCAGCCCCTGTAGAGGCGTGCACCAGGCATGGCTTGCCCTGTAGCGACGTGCTTGGAGTCGATGGCTGTCCTTCATGCATGTCACGATGACGCCCTCAGGTGGTCGGTGAAAGACCCATGCCCATGCGGGGGCGTGTGAATCCCTGTAGACGTCGTCTCGGGAGTCTTGGAGCACTGACCGGAGGCATCGAGGTCTGACTTGAGGGGTGGCCGAGGGGGGTCGAGGCCCGAATGGATAAGGCCAAGCCCCGGGAAATACGGTATAGATATTGGTAAATATGCTTCGAGGGGGCGCTTGACTGCGTACAATGCTCAGTATGGTGTCACAGTGTAGTACGAACCACCGATTTCTCTGGTATGGACAGTAAAAGGAGGATTTGACCGCTGTACCCGGTCACTGTAACCGCGCTGTAACCATGAGGTTAGGCAGGAGTTGGTGGGGGCATTAAATGCCTTGGATCCCGTACAGAAAGTAGGTGAACTGAAGGGGAAGTGGCAATCGATGGGGGGTCGTCTGCTCGTGCAGAGATCCATCACCCGACGGGGGGTCGACCGCCCGAGATGCACTCTGTCACTCCGACGGGGGATCGTCCGCATGGGCGAACGTCCGTCATTCGAGGACCCCCGTCGAACAGGAGACCGTCTTGACTTGGACGATGTTGCTCGTGGGCCGGCCTAGCATACCTCGACGTACGCTGGTGCACCCTTGTCTCTCCGGGCTGGTCGTGGGCTTCCTTGGTGATTTGGGTTTGATTGTTCAGGGATTAATTCTCCTAGATTGAGGTTTAGGGTACCCCTTATCCAGGTACCCAACAGTAGCCGCCGAGTCTCTGCGCGAGTGCTGGCACTCACGCAGAGACTCATGAACTAGAGTCGTAGCGTTTGTCATTCTCTAAAGGGTGCACGCGAGTGCACCCTTCGGGGGTAGCCCCGAGGCCTCGAGGGAGTAGGATACTCCTTCTGAGGGCTTTATGCATTTTTTGTCGAGGGGTGCTCGAGTGGTTAAGCCCCCGGGCGTGCATAAGCTTTCTCCGTCGAAGCCCACTCCGTGGTGGTTGGGTGCTGTAGGTTCTATCCTCGGGGACCAGGTATAAATGAACTGGAGTCCTAGCATCGACACTTTCCAATGGGTGCGCGCGAGTGCACCCTTCGGGTGTAGCCCCCCCGAGGCCTCGAAGGGGTAGAAAAACTCCTCTGAGGGCTTTTTAAATGTGCAATTGGGGGGGAGGGGAAGTTCAAGTCTTCTAGCCCCCGAGCACACTTGCCCCTCTTTTGTCGAGGGGTTCCACACGTTGTCGAGCCCCCGGGTGGTTGGTTCCTCTTTCGTCAAGGCCATCCAGTTGCGAGCAAGCCCCCGAGCCTCTTTCATCGAGGTCGATCAGGAACGAGCCCATCTTTTTCTTTCAACCCTCACGCACCTTTTCGATGGGAGGAGGGGTGAGGAGCGTCGTGCTTTCCTCGTTTGGGCGAGCTCCGATGTCCTCCGGGGAGCTGTTATCAGAAAATTCAAGTGAGAGCTCATGCCCCGTTTGATAGGGGTCGACAGGTGGCCATGGAGGCGCCCTCATTGGAGCTAACAAATGAACACATGGATTCCGATCCCATTCGATAGGGTTCAGTGGCTCGATGCCTCCCTTCGAGGGGATTCCGTAGTTTTCCTTTTGTTTCGCCTTGAATATGTCCGAGGGGGCTTCGAGAATTTGCTCTCGAGCAAGGGACTCGTGTCGGCTCACCCCGGTCATCCCTGACTCAGATACTCGAGGGCGGCTGTCGAACCCTAATCAAGGGCCAGCCTTCGCTCCCTTGAGATTTTTTCGTGGGGCCAGGGCCCGCGTTCCTTACTGTGGAAGGAATCATCTGTGAATAACTCTTCCTGTCCGTTGGGCGCGCCTTTTGAGGTAGGAGTCATAACGGCACAGTCATGGGGGCTGGGACAACGGCTCAAGACCGAGCATTCGACGGGTGTCCCTGTACCCGTAAATCGAGGGAGCGATTAGGTGCGGGCATTAAATGTAGGGTTTTACCTGCCTGCCTATAGGTTCGGGGGGTAGGTTTCCGCCTGTTCCCCATCTTGTCTTCCTGCTTTCATTGCTGCCGCAATCAGAGAGTAGAGTCTCCCTATTTGTGAGCTCAAGAGAGAAAAGAGAGAGATTGGGGACCTTCCCTCCCGTCCATCCGGTGAGCAGATCCACTTGTTGCCATGGCACCGGAACTTCTTCCTCTGGAGGATTGGCTCCCGTCGGCCTTGATAGAATAGGAGCTCGAGGAGCTGGTGGATGACGAGCTTCTTTGCCCCGTTGTCTCGGCTGATCGGCCGGAGTGGATGGTACCATCGAGGGAGGACCAGGAGCCAAACCCGTCGGAGAGGTATGTGGTGAGCTTCGTCAAGTACCACCGGATGGGGCTCGGGTCACCTCCGAGCCAGTTCATGCGGGTGCTAACCAACTACTACGAGGTCAAGCTGCAGCACTTCTCCCCCAACGCCATCTCCAACGTGGTGATTTACGCCGCCGTCTACGAGGGATACTTGGGGATGGAGCCACACTGGGAGTTGTGGCTCCATCTCTTCAAGGGCGAGCACTTCACCAAGCCGGTGTCACAGGGGTGAGGAGCATCATCCGTATCGGCTGCTACAACCTGTCTTTGAAGAGGACGGACCAGTTGATCCCGACAAAGTTGATTTCCAACCACGGCGGGTGGCACGCTAGGTGGTTCTACCTCCGGAATGACGGCGGCCTGCTGCCGCACTACACCGGGTGCGCCATCACGAAGTGCCCAGAGCATTGGCCACACGGCGTGGCGAAGGATCGTCAGGCGAGGCTGAATCCTCTTCTCAACATGCTGAGGACTCTGCGCAAGCGGGGACTGAACGCCAGGATCATTGTCTTGGTGTTTCATAGCCGGAGGGTGCGGCGCCCGCGACGCTTGGACCAGATGGTGCCCGGTGCATCACTCGAGGGGTGCCAGACATCGACCGAGGCGCTGTCCCTTGAGGACATCATGAGGTAGGCGAGGGGAGCAGTCGCCGGCGCCTTCGCTCCGGAGGACGTGAACAGCATCCCGATGCTGCCCGACAATAGCCACATCCATCTAATGTGTATGTTGTGATATCGCCCTCGAATTCCTTTCTTCCTTGACTCATCCTCATGTTCTTTGTCATGGGTTTGTGTACAGGGGGCCATAAACTTCAGGGTGTTAATGCCCCCGGTTAAGGAGGATGACCCCGATCGCCAGGTGAGACGCTTCACTGCCCAACAACTGAAGAAGAGTAAGAATCAGGAAAAGAAAAAGCGGAAGAAGAAGAGCCTCGAGCGCCTTGCGCGTGAGCAACGCCAGGCAAAGCAAAGGCTCGAGGGGGTTCCCGAAGAGGAATCTGCCTCAGAAGAGGAGGAGGAGGAAGACAAGGGCAGTGATGACGAAGGGGTGCAGGCGCATCTTGACTCCTTGGTGCCCCGTATGGCCCGAGCTGACACTCGCTTTATGCAGGAAGCGGTCGAGGCGGGGTCATCTCCTCAGGCCTCGAGGGCGGCCTCGGTGCCTGTCAGAAGTCGAGAAATGAGGGCCTCGGAGCAGCCCCGAGAGCAGAGACGAGTGACCCCTCAACTCGAGGAAGGTCATCGTTGCGTCGTACGCACGGCGGGACGCCTCCGGCCCTTTCACGGGGCGGGTCCAGCATGCCGCCGCCTCAAACCAGGTCCTCGACACTCAGCGCGTGGACCCAGAGCCAGTCGGCCTCGAAGAGGCAAGAGACACCGAAAGATCGGCGGCGGCTCCGAGCGGCTCTGGTTTTGATAAGGGCCCATCGAAGAAGGGGGCTCAAAAGCCCCCGAGCGGTTCGAAGGTGGGTAGGAGGGCATCCCTCATCCCCGTGGGGTAAGTTTTTGGTATCTTGGGACTTCCTTTCCCTTTGTTGGCATTTTAGGGGTTCTTAGCGTCTCTTGCTCATGTGTGCTCCAGAGTCAAGCGCGCACCGGAGACAGCGGCTCCTTCCCCCGCCAAGCGGCTCAAGATTGATGCCGTGGCGAGGGTGGCAGCGTCAACACCAGTGCTACTTCGATGTCCCGGGTGGCCGCAGTGGATGCCTAGATTGCGAAGGCCTGCGATGCTATGACTCGAGGTAGGCTGACGGACACTGCTTCCATTGCAGGCTCTAGCGCCTCAGGGACGGTGGTGGGGATGGACGCAGCCCGAAGCCAGGAGCAGACAGACGTGTCTCCCAGCGCCGTCGGGCTTAGGGACATAGCCTACGGCTGGGAGCCGGGGTCGACGGAGGAGGCCCCGATCACCATCGAGGATGGGAGGGCGGATCCCTCTGCCCGTGATGCGGAGGAGATGGCAAAGATCCCTCAGCAGCAGTAGCCATGGCCGACATGGCCACAAGGGCTACACGAGCTAGAGAAGCGACAGAGCAGGAGTGACTGCAGAAGCAGCAGGAGGGCGAGTGGCTGGCGTCTGGCAAGCCGCAATAGCAGCATCGGCATCAGCATGAGCAGCAGAAGCAGTAGCAAGGAGAGTAGGTGACGGTGTCTTTGGTCCTGCCGCAGCAGCAGGAGGAGGCGTTAACCGCGGTCTCGCTGCCACAACTACAGCAGGAGGAGTCGGCGGCCTCGAGCCTGTCGTATTAGCAGTAGCAGGGGAAGGAGGTGGAGGCCCTGCTGAACGCGGGGCAGGAGGATAGGTGGCCAGAGCCACTAACCTCGAGCCAGTCGGAGGGGCCGGCGGCCGAGCACGTCCCGATGTGGAGGAGGGTTGGGCAGCCCATCGCGTGGGCAGTCCCGGTAGATGCATCAGTGTCTGGGGTGGTTGTGATGGCACTGATGCCTCGCCCACCACCCACTGGGGTGCCGGCCACCCAAGGATCCTTATACGGCCTCGGCTCGCACGCCTTTGGCTATATCGCCCAGGGGGAGCGTAAGGCTAGAGAAGCCGAGTCGTCGGGAGCCGAGAGGGGGTCGAGTCGTTATTCCCCATCTTAGCTGATGGGGTGGTCCGTCATGGTGGCTCGACCAAGATGGCGGACAGCATCACGGTGGCTGTTCATGGGAGGGTCGAGGGAGGCCTTCCCTGCTGGGGTCGGGAGGCACTTCGACTCCAAGACCTGACAAATCCCGACGCGCCCCTCTTCAACATGGATGACCCGATGGAGGTCGAGCGCTGGGAGAACGTCGAGGAGTTCCGGGCGTGGCTGTAGCATGCCTTGCAGCTGGCCATCAACATCGCCATCGAGGACATGCCCTGAGCCCTTGCGGTACGTGACCTGCTCCTTGTTATGTTGGGACGAGGTTGTTTCCCTCCTGGTTTCTTAGCCTTTTGTGCTTCTTCATTTTTAGGACCTTATGATGCGCTCCCAGGCCAAGTCCTAGTTCATCCACATGATGCAAGGTGATGAGGACATCACTCCATTGAATGCACAAGATAATCCTCCGCTGGACATTCAAGGTCCAATCACAAGAGCTCGCGCACGACAATTAAATTTACAGGTGAGCTCGTTCTTAAGGAAGTTTTTTATGATTTTGAGAATAGATTGCTACCTAATGATTATATTGTACTTAGGAATCATGGAGAGGACCAAGGGATGCATAAGGGATGGCTTGGAGGCATGGAGGACCAGCAAGGGCGCCCAAGTCAAGGTGGAGGCCCAAACCGAGTCGACTTCGAGCCTGTTTCGGAGTCCAAGACTAGTGTGGAGTAAAGTGGACGCCCAGGACGCATCCGGACTCCGTTTTTGATGATCCACCTATGGATGGAAAGATAATTTCATAAGGAAGCCAATGGTATTGGCTTGAGGTCAAAATTCCTTTGGAGTCATCGGGAAACATCAAAATAAGTTAGCATTCAGAATCTGTTCCGGTGCTGCGTCACCGTTTTTGGTCCGTTGGGCCATGTATCGTTGTTGAGCCCATTAGGGGGCGCGTCCAGGGGTGGCGATGACCCTTAGACCTATATAACCAGCCACCACCTCTCTCGTTAGGTTTTGGGGTTTTGCTTAGATTATTCTGTTCACAACTATTTCGCCGCGCCGTCGGTTTGTGAGACCCCAACTCGTGAGATTAATCATTCATCTGTAATTGGTTGCATTCTTTCGTGTTCTTGCTTGTGTTCTTCGATTAGCAGGCAAAGGACTCAGCCTTCTTGGTGAGGTTGACTGTGCTTCGACGATCGATAACTAGAGAAGACGTGGTACTGCGATTGTGGGGTTCAGAGCCGAGTTGTTCGGAAGCCGGATCGAATTGTTAGAACCTTTCAGAAGATCGGGAACCCTAGTTCACATCAAGTGGTAATCAGAGCTTCAGGTACACTGTCAGGTTTTCCCTTACCTTAGTTTAGTTTGTTTTCACCTTCATCCTATAATCCAAAAAAAACCAAAAACAGTTTAGTCTAGGTTTTTCCCTTATCCCAGAACCACGTTTGGCCTTTGCATAGTTCTTGTCAGATTCCGTAGTGTTGAATTTTTGTCCTGGTCAGGGTCCTGTTGCTGGTTAGGTTGTGTTAGAGTCCAGTAGTGTGTTTTTTTCCCATTGTTTCCATTCAACGCTGTCCCCTTCCACCGTCCCAAACAAGTCGAATGCACCATATTACTCGACTTGCCCCGCTAGCCGCCTTGTGTCAATTCTCGCCGCCGCGCAAACCCTAGATAGGTCGTCGACCGCTCATTGTTGCTTGCATCGTAGCCCTCCTTGCATCATCAGCTGGATACCTACTGCTGTGATCGGTGTTGGAGTTTAGGGATGCTTCGCCCTAACTGCCGCCGCCGTGTTGTGCCTTCCGAGAAACATAACTTGAGATACCTTCGGTAAAACAGGCATAACTTTTGACTCGTTTATCAGAAAAATTTGAAATTTTTATAGCAGCTTCTTGACTCCATTTGGAGCTGACCCAAACCTGCCTTTGGCCTGTTTGGTCCTGTTAGAATTGCCAAAAAAATTCGGCAAAATAAAGAAAAAAATTGACAAGGTTCTTGCACGCTTTTTAGGGAACGTGCTGATTTTCTGTAGACCACATTCCACCTCTGTTGTAGGTGAAAATTTTTATGGTTGTATCTTTTGTCATACTTGTTCAGAGAAAAATTTGAAAAAAATAGTGTAAAAAAAGGTTTGTTCAGAAAAAAAGGAAAAAAAAGGAAAAACAAAAAGGAGTTGCTTGTTCTGTGATTGCGTGTACTACATTGTGCTTTGTGCTTCATTCATACTTGTCTCCCCATCACACTTGTGCTTCCTTTGTCCTTGTTCACACATTGGGTACTTGGAACACGTTAGTCCAGCAACGAGACCAAGTAATTGGGACTATAATTCAATATTACTTTCTGTCTTTGAATTGTGTACCACTCACATATCTTTTGGCCAGCCTTCCTAAGCCCCACATATACTTCTGGACAGCAAAAGTTGTGACACCCGTAATCTCAGCGCTACGTCTTTCAGGTATCCGTGCCTTGCTGGTAAGTACCGGTCAGAACTTGTTAAGGTGTTGCCTTTTGCTCTAAATTTGAGAGGCACCACTCCACATTTGTAGAGGATTATTAGGGATAACTTTCACCGTTTGCTGCTTGTGTTTTGTGTCTACAATGGCAGGTGATGCGGGAGAGAATTCACCCAAAGAGTTTTCAGAGTGTGTCAGCAAGAGCAACTACAATCTGTTATAAACAATGCTCAGAAGGACTTGAACGATACAGTTACCAAGGCTGTAACTGCTGCACTCATTGATCTCAAGATTGGCAACACCCTTGAGAGATTGGATAAACGATTGTCCACGCTGACCGATAGGGTAACTGCTTTAGAAGAACCGCCACCATCTGAAGAAAATAATGATGGCAGCAATGCTGGCGATGAGGTATATGATGCTGATGGTAATGTTGATAGAGCAGCGACAAGAGAAAATAGATTACATCATCGTCTTCGCACAAATACCATAGGTATGGGTGGCGCTCAACATTTCAACCGCCACCGAGGTAATCATACTCATGCTCCTGATGATCCTTATGCTAAGGTTAAATTTACTATACCTTCTTTTTCGGGACATTATGATGCCGAGGAATACCTTGATTGGGAGATGACAGTAGAGCAAAAATTCTGTGCCCATCTTGTGCCTGAGCAACATCGCATTAGACAAGCTACTAGTGAATTTAAAGATTTTGCTATCATTTGGTGGACTAGTTTAGTTGCAGATAATTGCCAACCTCATACATGGGAAGAACTTAAGTTTGCTATGCGTGATAGATTTGTGCCACCATCGTATCATAGAGACCTACGTAAAAGACTAATGCGTTTAGAACAGGGACATAAATCTGTGCAGGATTATTATGGTAAACTTTAGAAAGGTTTGATGCGTTGTGGCATAGTGGAGGGAACTTAGGATTCTATTGTTCGTTTTTATGCGGGTTTGAGGGAGGAAATTCAGGACATAGTTGATTATAAGGAATTTAACACTGTCAACCGGTTGTTTCAATTTGCTATGCTTGCAGAGAAGGAATTGCAGGGGCGAGATAAGCAGGCCAAGAGTAAGGCTAGCACCTCATACACACCACGCACGGGAGCATCATCGGGGTTTCCCAAGGCATCCTCCTTCCGCGCGCCTCTACCAGCGAACAAGAGGATGTCTTCTGCGCAACCTTCTGGTTCAGGTTAAAATTTAGTGCAGGAACCATCGAAGAGTGCATCTTCTGTTGCCTCAATAGGACGCACTCCTAGCATTCAGTGTCATCAGTGCCATGGTTACGGACATGTGCAAAAGGACTGTCCAAGTGGGCGGGCAAACATTGCTACAGAGGATGGGTACATCAGCACCTCTGACGTGGAAGATGATGATGAAGAACAAGATGTTCAAGAAGAAGGTGAGGTCTTTGGTAGCAAGGACACATTAGCCTACATGAGTGTCATTGTGCAGCGAGTGCTTAGCGCACAAGTACAACAACCTGAGAAGCTGCAACGCCACAATTTGTTCCAAATTTTCTTTGTCATCAACAACCGGCGAGCACGTGTCATCATTGATGGGGGTAGCTGCAATAATTTGGTGAGTTCAGATTTGGTCAAGAAGCTTGACTTGTCTACACGCCCACATCCCCATCCATACCATATCCAGTGGTTGAATGATTTCGGTAAGGCTAAGGTAACAAAAACTTGCAGAGTTTCTTTTTCCATTGGTACCTATGTTGATTTCGTTGATTGTGATGTAGTACCTATGGAAGCTTGTTCACTTTTATTGGGTCACCCTTGGGAATTTGATAATGATGATGTTCATCATGGTAGAAGTAATACATACACTTTTGTTTATAAAGGAAAGAAAATTACTTTGGTGCTAATGACCCCAGCTGAAATTGTACAAGCTGATAAAGAACGAGCTGCTAGTTTGCATGATGTTAAATCTAAAAATCAGCAAGTTACAAATTCTGTTTACCCCACCTAAAAAGGATAAGTTTACACCTAATTCTATGGTCAAGGAAATTAAATTGAAGGGCGGTGTTATGCTTGCAAGAAAATGTGACCTTCCTGAAATTTCTGATGATGATATTTGCTATACTTTGGTTTGCAAACGAGCTTTGTTTTCTCTTGATGATGTTGTTAGTTCGAGACCTCTTGCTGTCACTAACCTTTTGCAGGAGTATGAGGACGTTTTTCTAGCTGAGATACCCCCGGGGCTGGCACCTATGAGAGGAATAGAGCATCAAATTGATTTGATTCCGGGAGCGACATTGCCAAACCGTGCTGCTTATCGAACCAACCCTGAAGAGACTAAGGAGATTCAGCGACAAGTTCAAGAGCTTTTGGACCGCGGGTATGTACGAGAAAGCCTTAGTCCTTGAGCTGTTCCTATGATTTTGGTTCCTAAGAAAGATGGTTCTTGGCGCATGTGTGTTGATTGTAGAGCCATTAATAATAATACTATTCGATATCGTCATCCTATTCCTAGGCTTGATGACATGCTTGATGAGTTATGTGGCTTTGTAATTTTTACTAAAATTGACTTGCGTAGTGGTTACCACCAGATTAGAATGAAACTTGGAGATGAATGGAAAACAGCTTTCAAAACTAAATTCGTATTATATGAGTGGTTAGTAATGCCTTTTGGTTTAACTAATGCACCTAGTACTTTTATGAGATTGATGAATGTAGTTTTAAGGGCTTTTATTGGGCGATTTGTGGTAGTTTACTTTGATGATATCTTGATTTATAGCAAGTCTTTGGATGAACATATGGATCACTTGCGTGCTGTTTTTAATGCTTTACGCGATGCACGCTTATTTGGTAACCTTGAGAAGTGCATCTTTTGCACGGATCGAGTGTCTTTTCTTAGATATGTTGTTACTCCACAGGGAATTGAGGTGGATGAGACAAAAATTGAAGCCATTAGGAGCTGGCCAGTACCCCAATCCATCACACAGGTGAGGAGTTTTTTTGGTCTTGCAGGTTTCTACCGCCGCTTTGTCAAGGATTTCAGCACCTTTGCTGACCCATTACATGAGTTGACAAAGAAGGGCATGGTGTTCCAATGGGGTAAGGCACAAGAGGAGTCATTTGAGATGTTAAAAGATAAGCTTACACACGCACCATTGCTGCAACTTTAAAACTTTGGTAAGACTTTTGAGTTAGAATGTGATGCTAGTGGAGTTGGCATTGGAGGTGTTTTGATGCAAGATGGTAAATCTGTGGCATACTTTAGCGAAAAATTGCATGGTCCTGTTTTAAATTACTCTACATATGATAAGGAATTGTATGCTCTTGTACGTTCTTTAGAGACATGGCGTCATTATTTGTGGCCTAAGGAATTTGTTATACATTCAGATCATGAAGCACTTAAGTATCTTCGTTCTCAAAATAATCTGAATCGTCGACATGCTAAGTGGGTTGAATTTATTGAATCCTTTCCTTATGTTATCAAACACAAGAAAGAAAAGGATAATATAATTGCTGATGCTCTGTCTAGACGATATACTATGTTGTCCCAACTTGATTGTAAGATTTTTAGGCTTGAAACAATAAAAGAACAATATGCGCTTGATCCTGATTTTAAAGATGTGTTGCTGAATTGTAAAGAGGGCCGTACGTGGAACAAGTATGTGATAAATGATGGATTTGTGTTTAAAGCTAACCGTCTATGCATTCCAGTTAGTTCTATTCGTCTTTTGTTGCTACAGGAAGCGCATGTAGGAGGATTGATGGGCCATTTTGGTGCTAAAAAGACGGTAGCTATTTTGGCCACACATTTCTTTTGGCTACAGATGAAGAGAGATGTTGAGCGGTTCATGGCACGCTACACCACATGTCAAAAAGCTAAGTCTCGCTTGAATCCACATGGGTTGTATATGCCTCTTTCTGTTCCTTCTATTCCTTGGACAGATATTTCGATGGACTTTGTTTTAGGATTGCCTAGGACCAAGAGGGGAAGGGATATTATTTTTATGGTTGTGGATCGATTTTCTAAGATGGCACATTTTATACCATGTCATAAAAGTGATGATGCAACTCATATTGCTGACCTCTTTTTCCAAGATATTGTTCATTTGCATGGTATGCCGTCTACTATTGTTTCAGATCACGACGCCAAATTTTTGAGTCACTTCTGGCGAACTCTATGGAATAAGTTGGGCACAAAATTATTGTTTTCAACAACTTGTCACCCACAAACAGATGGACAAACAGAGGTAGTGAATCGCACTTTGGGCACCATGCTGAGAGCTGTTTTGAAGAAAAATTTAAAGATGTGGGAAGAATGTTTGCCTCATGTGGAGTTTGCTTACAATCGGGCGACACATTCTACCACCAAGGTAAGTCCTTTTCAGGTAGTGTATGGTTTTAACCCTCATGCTCCAATTGATCTTTTGCCTTTACCTACCAATGAAAGAACGCATAGTGATGCTAGTGCACATGCTGAATTTATTCGTAAGTTACATGAAACCACTAAAGAAAATATTGAAAAGATGAATGAAAAGTATAGAATTGCTGGTAGTGAAGGTAGAAAAGAACTTAAACTTGAATCAGGTGATTTAGTATGGTTACATTTGAGAAAAGATAGGTTTTCAGAGCTGCGTAAGTCAAAATTAATGCCAAGAGCTGCTGGTCCTTATAAAATTATTGAGAAAATAAATGATAATGCATACAAACTTGAGTTGCCACCCGAGTTCGGGGTTAGTCCTTCTTTCAATATTTCAGATTTGAAGCCGTATTTGGGAGAAGAAGATGACCTTGAGTCGAGGACGACTCCAATTTAAGAGGGGAAGAATGATGAGGACATCACTCCATTGAATGCACAAGATGATCCTCCGCTGGACATTAAAGGTCCAATCACAAGAGCTCGCGCACGACAATTAAATTTACAGGTGAGCTCGTTCTTAAGGAAGTCTTTTTATGATTTTGAGAATAGATTGCTACCTAATGATTATATTGTACTTAGGAATCATGGAGAGGACCAAGGGATGCATAAGGGATGGCTTGGAGGCATGGAGGACCAGCAAGGGCGCCCAAGTCAAGGTGGAGGCCCAAACCGAGTCGACTTCGAGCCTGTTTCGGAGTCCAAGACTAGTGTGGAGTAAAGTAGACGCCCAGGACACATCCGGACTCCATTTTTGATGATCCACCTATGGATGGAAAGATAATTTCATAAGGAAGCCAATGGCATTGGTTTGAGGTCAAAATTCCTTTGGAGTCATCGAGAAACATCGAAACAAGTTAGCATTCAGAATCTGTTCCGGTGCTGCGTCACCGTTTTTGGTCCGTTGGGCCGTGTATCGTTGTTGAGCCCATTAGGGGGGCGCGTCCAGGGGTGGCGACGACCCTTAGACCTCTATAACCAGCCACCGCCTCTCTCGTTAGGTTTTGGGGTTTTGCTTAGATTATTCTGTTCACAACTGTTTCGCCGCGCCGTCGGTTTGTGAGACCCCAACTCGTGAGATTAATCATTCATCTGCAATTGGTTGCATTCTTTCATGTTCTTGCTTGTGTTCTTTGATTAGCAGGCAAAGGACTCAGCCTTCTTGGCGAGGTCGACTGTGCTTCAACGGTCGATAACCAGAGGAGACGTGGTGCTGTGATTGCGGGGTTCAGAGCCGAGTTGTTCGGAAGCCGGATCGAATTGTGTCGCGATTCTACCAAATTGAGAGTTATTAGAACCTTTCGGAAGATCGGGAACCCTAGTTCACATCACAAGGTGGATGGGGGTAGGTCCCCAAGCTGCGAGACCAGCTCGAGGCTGCCCGAGACGAGACGGTGAAAGCGAAGGATGACCTGGCCAGGGCCTGGGAGGAGGCGGAGAAAGCCAAGGAGGACGCCTCGGCAGTTCAAGGGGAGGTGGCCCAGGCCAAGGAGGATGCCACCAAGGCCTGGGGGAGATGCAGAAGGCCCTCGAGGACCTCTCCCTGTCGGCGGAGCACATTCAAGGGCTCGAGAGGGAGGTTAGGGACTCCTCGGAGCGTATCAAGGGGCTCAAGGTAGACGTCGCCCAGACCTCCCAAGCTCGTGACGCCCTCAACATCTCGGTTGGGGAGGAACGGCGCCATGCCCAGGCCCTGTCCGCTGAGCTCGCCATGCTAAAGGAGATCTCCAGAAGAAGGAGGAGGCCATCACGCTGGCTGGCCTGGCAATCGAGGACCTGAGGGTGGAGAAGACGGAGGCGGCCGCACCCTGGAGGTGGCCAAGAAGGAGTAGGATGAGTACACGGGCCTTGATACCCATGCCACTGGTGAGTCTTCCTCTTTAGCTTTTGTATTTTTGCCTTTGCTGTCTTTCTCGTTGTGGCTGACCCCTGTCTTATATTTTAGATCTCAACGAGGAGTTGATCAAGGTTGATCAAGGCTTGGGACAACGCCAAGATGCTCCAGGACACCTACTAGGCCGAGGCGAGGTTGACCAACACACTCTACACCACGATCACCTCGGTCTGTGACGACTTAGGTGTTGATCCTAAAGCGGAGGTCGAGGATGAAGTGTGTGGGACCTCCCTCATCAACCAGTTGTACGAGCTTAATTGGGTCACGAGGGAGCAAGTTCGGAACGCGCTCTATGTCGAAGTGAAGCTGGCGATGGCGGTTGTCTCCTCCGGCTTCACCTACGACATGGGGGTGGTCTCCCACGGCTTTGTCTGCGACCCCACCAAGACTGACGTTGAGAACGAGGAGAGGCACAGGGCCTTAATCGAGGCTGCTGAGGTGCCCGACGGTCAGCAGGAAAAGCTGTTCGAGCCCGAGGTCCTTCCTCTAGGTGTTGACGAAGAAGAAGAAGTTGGCCTATGATCCAAATTTGGACAGAAGGTCCATGTAATAGGTTAGATTTTGTGAGCCGTGATGGCGTGGCCCTGATGGCCTTAAGACATTATGCAATAATGTATATATTTGCAAGTTCTAAGTCCCTTTCTTTCTTGCTAGCCTGATTATGTGTTTACTTAGTAAACTCGGTGCATGGTCGTGTCCTTCGAGGGGGGAGTGAGTGGAGGGACCACAATGCAGAGGCATAGGTGATCTCGCGGCTTGACAGCCCTTGACCCTTGGGGCACTCTCGCAGTGTTTTCGACTAAGTGAAAACACACATCGAGGCGCGTAAGGAAGATTGGACGTTGAATTTTGAAAAAACGTACGAGTTTTTTAGAAACTTTGGGGGGTTCCCCCTTGTAGCCCCCGAGGGAGGCTTGACTCTAATGAAGCAGAGTCGAGGCCACCTTATGCATGTGAACAAAAAGTTAAACTTGTAAATGAAAGTACTTCTTATTCATCCATGAGATGAGAAAAAGTACAAGGCTTCAAAGCCCTAGGGGTAAAAGCGACGTAGCTGTTTGATGTTACATGCGTTGGTGAAGGTTTCACCTTTCTCGTTGGATAGCTTGTAGGTTCTGGCCTTCAACACTTCTGCAATGATGAAGGGGCCCTCCCATGGTGGAGTGAGCTTGTGGTATCCCTTGTTCTTCTGCCGTCGGCGGAGGACTAGGTCACCGACTTGGAGGTCCCGCTTGCGTACGTGTTTGTCATGGTAGCGTTGAACCTTCTGCTGGTATCGAGCCAAATTGAGGAGGGCCATGTCTTGAGCTTCCTCAAACTGGTCGATGACATTCGTGAGGGCCTCCTAGTTCGTCTACTCGTTGTAGGCTTTCAGTTGAGGGGACCCGTACTCAAGGTCTGAGGGGAGGACGGCCTCGGACCCATAAACCATGTAGAATGGAGTGAACCCCGTGGCTTGACTTGGCATCGTTCTTAGGCTCCATAGGACCGAGGGCATCTCGGTGGCCCACTTCTTGTCATGTTTGTTTAGCCAATTGAAGATCCGAGGCTTGAGACCTTGTAGAATCATGCCATTGGCGTGCTTGACCTGGCAGTAAGTTCTAGGATGAGCGACTGTGGACTAGTTCACACGGATGTGATGGCACTCATAGAAATCCAAGAACTTCTTGCCGGTGAACTGCGTGCCTTTATCTGTGATGATGACGTTAGGGACCCCGAAGCAGTGGATGATGTCGGGGAAGAATAACACCGCCTGCTCGGACCGGATGTTGGTGATGGGTCGGGCCTCGATCCACTTGGAGAACTTGTCGATGGCTACGAGTAGATGGGTGTAGTCCCCGGTTGTCCTCTTTAGTGGCCCCACGAGATCGAGCCCCCAGACTGCGAATGGCCACGTAAGGGGGATCGTCTGCAGAGCATAAGCTAGGAGGTGGGTATGCTTGGCGTAGAATTAGCACCCTTTGCATGAGCAGACGAGGTTGATGGCGTTGGAGACTGTGGTTGGCCAGTAAAAACCTTATCGGAAGGCATTTCCAGCGAGGGTCCTTGGAGCAGAGTGATGGCTGCAAGCCCCCAAGTGTAAATCCTTGAGCAGCCTTCTTCCTTCCTCAATGGAGATGCAGCGCTGGAGGACCCTGGTAGGGCTCCGTCGATAGAGCTCCTTGTCCTCACCATAGAGGACGTAGGTTTTAACCCGTCGGGCGATGCGGCGGGCCTCGATCCGATCTTTTGGAAGCTCCCCTTGAATAAGGCAGTCGAGGAAGGGAGTGCGCCAGTCTGGCTCAGAGTTTGGTGGAGGAGGCGACACCTTGATCTCCATGACTTCGGTCCCGGTCGAGGGGGCCTCGGTCCTGGGAGGAGGGCCAACTACTTGCATTGCGATTCCTTCCCCCTTGCCTAGGTCGACGGAGGGCTCGTAGAGGTCCTTCAAGAAAACTTCAGGTGGGATAGTACCTCGAGTCGAAGCGATCTTTGCCAGCTCGTCTGTGGCCTCATTGTACCTACAGGCGATGTGGTTGAGCTCGAGGCCATAGAACTTGTCCTCCAACTTGCGTACCTCCTTGCAATAGGCCTCCATCTTTGGGTCGTGGCAGCTCGAGGCCTTCATGACTTGGTCGATGATGAGTTGCGAGTCACCACGAACATCAAGGCGTCGAACCTGAGTTTGGTGGCGATGTGCAAGCTGATGATGAGGGCTTCGTACTCAGCCACATTGTTGGAGGCGGGGAAGTGTAGTCAAATCACGTAGCATATGTGGACTCCAAGAGGCGAGATGAAGAGTAGGCCTGTGCCCACTCCCGTCTTCATCAACGATCCGTCGAAGAACATCGTCCAGAGCTTCGCTTGGATCTGAGCTGGAGGGAGTTGAGTATCGGTCCATTCAGTGATGAAGTCAGCCAGAACCTGAGATTTGATGGCTTTGTGCGGGGCGTAGGAGAGAGTTTCGCCCATGAGCTCTACCGCCCATTTGGCTATCCTCCCTGCAGCCTCCCGGTTTTGGACTATCGCTCCGAGGGGGAAAGATGATACCATGGTCACCGGGTGGATGAGGAAGTAGTGCTGGAGCTTGCGTCGCGTGACCACGATGGCGTAGAGTAGCTTTTGGATCTACGAGTAGCGAACCTTGGTTTTCGAGAGTACCTCACTAATGAAGTAGACCGGCCGCTGGACGGGCAAGACTTGCCCTTCTTCTTCCCTCGACAACTATGGTCACGCTGACCACCTGGGTGGTTGCGGTGACATAGAGCAAGAGTGGCTTGGCTAGACTCAGAGGTATGAGAATCAGAGGTGAGGTCAGCATAGCTTTGAGTTTGGCGAGGGCCTCCTCAGCTTCGGGGGTCCAAGCGAAGTGCTCTAATTTTTTCAAGAGGCGGTACAGAGGCAATGCTTTTTCTCTGAGTCGTGAGATAAAGCGACTGAGGGCTACAAGGCAACCCGTGACCTTCTGGACACCCTTGAGGTCTCGGATCAGACCCTGGTGACTGTAGAGACCTTCTCGAGGTTGGCCTCGATGCCGCGTTGAGAAACTATGTACCCCAAGAGCATGCCACAGGGGACGCCGAAGACACATTTCTTGGGTTGAGTTTGATGTTCTTTGCCCGGAGGCATTTGAACGCGATCTTGAGGTCATTGGTGAGGTTGTCGGCCTTCTTAGTTTTTACTATGATGTCGTCTACATAGGCCTCGATCGTTGGCCCGATGTGTTCGCCAAAGACATGGAGCATGCACCGCTGTACGTCGCCCCGGTGTTTCGAAGGCCGAAGGGCATAGTTATGTAACAATACATGCCAAAGGGTGTGATAAAGGAAGTCGCGAGCTGGTCAGATTCCTTCATCTTGATTTGGTGATAGCCGCAGTAAGCATCAAGAAAAGAGAGAGTTCCACATCCCACGGTGGAATCAACAATTTGATCGATGCGTTGTAAAGGGAAAGGAACTTTCGGACATGCTTTATTCAAACTGGTGTAATCTACACACATCCTAAATTTCCCATTCTTTTTCTTAACTAGTATAGGATTAGCTAACCACTCGGGATGATGAACCTCCTTGATGAATTCGGCCTCCAAAAGCTTGTGTATCTCCTCCCCGATGATCTTGTGCTTTTCTTCATCGAAGCGGCGCAAGCGTTGCTTCACCGGTTTAGACCCGACTTGGATCTCCAAGGCATGCTCGGCGACCTCCTTTGGTATGCCTAGCATGTTCGAGGGACTCCATGCAAATATGTCGGCGTTCGCACGAAGAAAGTCGATGAGCACTGCTTCCTATTTGTCATTGAAGGTGGCGCTGATCGTCAGCGCCCTCCCGTCGGAGCTGCTTGGGTTGAGGAGGATCTTCTTGGTATCTTCTGCTAGCTCGAAGCTACCAGCGTGGTGCTTGGGGTTGGAGACCTCGGCAATGAGACCATCAAGAGTCGCCACCAGCATTGCGGACTCCTCGACGGCCTCCCCATTTTCAATGCACTCGACATCACAGTCATACGCGTGTTTGAAGGAGGAGCTGATGGTGACGACACCTTCGGGCCCTTTCATCTTGAGCTTTAGGTAGGTGTATTTGGGGACTGCCATGAACTTGGCATAGCCGGGCTGGCCAATGATGGCGTGGTACATGCCGTGGAACCCGATCACCTCGAAGGTGAGCATCTCCTTCCTAAAGTTGGCGGAAGTGCCGAAGCAGACGGGGAGGTTGACGCGGCCGATGGGAAGAACCTTCCTCCCTGGTACAACTCTAGGGAAGGCCCCTGCGCTAGGCTGGAGCTTAGTCCTCGGGACCCCCAGGAGGTCGAGGGTCTCTGCATAAATGACATTGAGGCTGCTGCCTCCATCCATGAGTACCTTGGAAAGGCGAGTGTTGACGATGATGGGGTCTACGACGAGCGGGTGGACCCTAGGTCTGGGGATGTGGTCTGGGTGGTCTTTACTGTCGAATGTGATGGCCGTATCAGACCAATCGAGGTAGTGGGGGTCGCAACCAGCACGGAGAAGACTTCTCGATGCTCCCTCTTGCATTGGCATGGTGAAAGCCAAACCGAGGGCCTCCTGTAGATCATATAGCAGTCGTAGACCTTGAGGAAGCTATCCTCCTTGTCGCCGCCCTTGTCCTTGGGGTCTTCCTTCTTGTCGTCTTTCCCAAGGCCCAAGCTCTCGAAGTATTTTTGGAGCATCCGACAGTCTTCGAGGTTGTGATTGGTCGGCCCCTTGTGATAGGGGCATGGCTTTTTTAGCATCTTGTTGAAGAGGCCCTTCTCGGGGGACCTCTGGCCACGAGCTCATTGGGGGCGGCCTCACGCTTGCCCTCCTAGTTCTTCTTCTTCTTCATGTTGCTCTTGGCACCCTGGTTTGAGCTCTCAGGGTCGCCTTGCTTGGCCTTCCTCCTGCCCTGGTCGTCGTCGAAGAAGGCGTCGACAACCTCCTCTTCGGCGACATAACTGGTGACGACGTCCATCAGCTCATCGGCGGTCTTAGGGAGGGTTACGTCCTAGCTCCCATACCAGCTCCTTGCAGGTAATCCCAGCAATGAACCCCAGGATCACATTGTCGTTGGGGATATGGGGGTGCTCGGTGCGTTGCTTGGAGAAGCGCCGAGCGAAATCACGGAGGGACTCCCTGGGCTCCTGCTTGCAGCTTCAAAAGTCCCATTTGTTGCTCGGCCGTACGTAGGTTCCCTTGAAGTTCCCCTCGAACACCCTGACGCGATCGGTCCAGTAGCGGATCTGATCAGGGGGAAGCTCCTCGAGCCACCTTCGAGCAGTGTCTGATAGGAACAGGGGGAGTTGACAGATGATGGCATGATCATTACGCATCCCACCCAACTGGCATGCCAACCTGAAGTCGACTAGCCATAGCTCGGGTTTGGTCTCGCCATTGTACTTGATGAGGCTCATGGGGGAACAGAAGGGATTCGACAGCGGCGTCCTTCGAATCGTCTTGCTGAAGACTAGAGGGTCCAGCGGCTCGGGGGACTGGTGTCGGTCCTCGTCGCTGTCGTAACGCCCATCCTTGTGTGCGCTGTAGCCTCGCGCCTCGGCGTCCCCGCTCTTGCGCCAACGGTTCTCATTGATGTCGTGGTGCATGTCTATAGGCTCGCAGTTGTCATGGATGCGCTCATGGACAGGGATCGCCTTCTCGGGTCGGGGGCATCTACTTGATGGACCGAGCCCTCCCTCTCATGTCGGGAGGGTTCGGGGGTTGTTCCGAGACCGCCCCTCGACGTTTCGAGGCCGAGCTTTTGGCCTGCTGTGCGGCAGCTACCTCAAGGAGGCCCTGAACCTCTTGCTGAATGCGATGAGCTTTGAGATTCGAGGGGGCTGGCATGTTGCGGAGAAGCATGGTCACCGCGATGACATTCTCGCTGGCGCGGTTGAAGATGGGGTGCTCGACCGCACCCCCTCCCTCCGATGATCTGCCGGTAGACTTCTCAAGCTCTGGCTCGAGCCTTCCGCCAGGTGGATGTCCGTGCTCCTGCTCGAGGGTCCGCTCGAGCTGGCGCATACACTCTTGGTTCTCATCGAGCTTAGCTCGCATATCCCAGACTTGCGCGAGCTGGGCATCTTGGGCGTCCTGAGGTAACCGTGCATCGTTTTGTGCAGCTGGTGGCTGCTCCTCTCGATCCGCCACGATGAGGGTGCCCCCTACTGCAGCCGCAACTATGGCCCTGGCCATGGGGTCGATGGTGTCGCCGCTCGACGCGACGGCTCCATCGATGTGGAAGAACTCGCGTGTGGGATCATAGTTGTCGGAGTCAGAGTCGGGATTGCCGGAGTAGAAGATGGGGAACTGCCCCCGCCGCTCCTCCTCCAGCTGGCGTCGCATCGTGCCGAGGGTGTAGTGCCTCGGGTCAGAGTCTCTGAAGACTCTGGGTGCTCCGAGGTCGGCGTGGAAGTCAGCAAGTCCACGGTGGTGCGAAGGAGGTTCCCGAGAGGTCCTCATACACACTCATGTTGGTGCTCACCGAGGAGGAGTAAGACTTGGTGGTGTTGTTGAGACCGAACGAAAATGGTCGTCGGGACTTGAACAGCCCGTGCGGGAGCAAGTCGGGCTGCGTTGGGGCCGCGCCTACCGGGGAGACCGTACCCGGCACCCTCGGTGAGCGTGTCACAAAGATGAAGTCAGGGTCGCCGCCGAGACCTCCCAGCTCCTCCAACCCCAGGCGTAGGTCTGCTAGGTTCTCAACTAGGGATCCTGCATCCTCGGCCAACGGCGAGGAAGCTAAGGTGGATGTTGACTCGAAGAGGCGATGGTGGTTGCGCCGGCCACGCCTCTCCCGGGCGCGGAAGTGTGGTGACGAGACCGGTGAGGGGCCCGTTGTGGGTCCCCGGGACTGCTTGCTACCGGATCTCCGATCGAGAGCAGGACCATGTCTTGGCCGCCACCTAGCGACATGAACTCCAAGCTCCCGAACCAGATCACCGTAGCTAATGGAAGCAATGGTACTGAATTTGCCATCCAGAAAATGGCGGGAAACGCTGCTGACACGCAGAGCCCCTACCTGGCGCACCAACTGTTAGTGTCTTGACCCGGGGGCCTAGCACCAACGAGTAAGTACGTGTTGCGTGCTTCCTAATATAGATGGTGACGCAAGAAGAATACACGATTTTTATCCTGGTTCAGGCAAAGAAGGCCCTATGTCCAGCAGGGAGAGAGAGTTTGTATTATCTTGCACCGAAGTGCTTATACAGGGGGAATACAAGCGAGCGAATAGGAACGGGGGGTGTAGAGCAATGCCTAAGCCTAGGAGCGCTAAGCCTATGCCCTGCAACTGGGGTGCTCGGATTTCTCTAAGAGTCGCCCGATGCTTGTTGGAATGTTGTTCTGTTGATCCCTAAAACTAGCCCCTGGCATCCCCTTTTATAGGCCAAGGGAGGCTCAGGTGTACAGGAACACTTAAAGCTGTCGTAGGTGATGACGTTGAGGGGTTGATGCCGTTCATGTTGCAGCCCCTGTAGAGTTGTGCACCAAGCATAGCTTGCCCTGTAGCAACGTGCTTGGAGTCGATGGGTGTCCTTCATGCGTGTCATGATGACGCCCGTAGGTGGTCGGTGAAAGACCGTGCCCATGCGGGGGCGTGCGAATCCCTATAGACGTCGTCTCAGGAGTCATTGGAGCACTGACCGGAGGCATCGAGGTCTGACTTGAGGGGTGGCCGAGGGGGTCAAGGCCCAAATGGATAAGGCCAAGCCCTGGGAAATACGATACGGATATTGGTAAATATGCTTCGAGGGGGCGCCTGACAGCGTACAGTGCTCAGTATGGCATCGCAGTGTAGTACGAACCACCGATTTCCCGGGTATGGGCGGTAAAAGGAGGATTTAATCACTGTACCCAGTCACTATAACCGCACTGTAGCCATGAGGTTAGACAAGAGTTGGTGGGGCATTAAATGCCTTGGATCCCATACAGGAAGTAGGTGAACTGAAGGGGGAGTGGCAATCGACGAGGGGTCGTCCGCCCGCGCGGAGATCTGTCACCCGACGGGGGTCGACCGCCCGAGATGCGCTCCGTTACTCCGACGGGGGGTCGTCCGCATGGGCGAACGTCCGTCATTCGAGGACCCCCGTCAAACAGGAGACGGTCTTGACTTGGACGTTGCTCGTGGGCCAACCCAGCATACCTTGACGTACGCTGGTGGACCCTTGTCTCTCCGGGCTGGTCGTGGGCTTCCTTGGTGATTTGGGTTTGATTGTTCGGGGATTAATTCTCCTGGATTGATGTTTAGGGTACCCCTTATCCAGGTACCCGACATGTCTCGAGGATGCGGAGGTGGCTTTGTGTGCTGTGGATGCCAGAAGGACGGATCGAGCACGACGTTCAAATGCTGACGGTTTCCGTTGGTGGCGAGCTTGGATCTAGGGCCGAGGGAGCTTAGGGTGTGGCACCGACTGATGCATGTTCAACGTTGCTTCCTACTCATCCCTGGCGGTGAGTGTCTTCTGCGATTCGTTTCAAAGCCTATGTGCAATGGAGTTCCTTTTGGCTTCGAGTTCAAAGGCGGTGGTCGGAGCTGGCATGTTCCGACGGCGACGGCGGGGATTTGTGGAATCTTTCGCTTGCAAAGGGTCTAGGGATCTTGTTGTAATTTTCACTTTTCCAAGGACCTTTTGTGAAAGTAGGGCAGGGCAGCTATCCTCTGTATTCATGTATGGCATACTTGTACGTGTATGCGTCTTGTATGTTTTTCTTAACGACTTTTAAGGCAGGTATGTTTGATCAAAAAAAGGCACATGGATCATGGAGCTAGCCCATGTTTTAGCTATCAAATTGAAAATCTAATTAAACTTGGGCTAATTCTAGGCTAATAAGAGTTAATGAGGGCTAATTGGTGGTTAGAATCGATGAGTCCTTATTAGTCCATAATTAGCTCATGTTTAATCCATTTGCTCTGAGCTAATTTTAGTACTCAAGCCAGATTCATCAGATCCTCAGATCCTTCCCCGTTTCCTCTTTGATTTTCTTCTGTATACACACATGCTTCAAACTCCAGTATATTGACATGTCGCTCCTAGTTTCTAATAACACCATTATATAGTACAATAGAGACACGTACAACTCGCGCAGTCGCTCATACCAACGCACCTATTCAAATCCTATCTCCACAAGCATCTTCAAAGATTGGACCAACAAATGCTCAGGATTCACAAGGTCATCACATGTGTCTTATTTATGACAGAAACATCGCCTACCACTAAACTAACAATGTCGTTAAATCCTTAAATATTTGCTCCCACAGAGAGTCTAACATAGCAGAGCGTAAGTTGCTACTAATCCAGGTTCTTTTAACCAATAGGCCACAAGCCCTTCAGTTTCACAATAGAGTTTGATCGCAAGTTTTGAGCCTATATATAGGGAAAGTTTTGCAGCCATGCAGCTACGCAAGTCAAGCACAGCAAAAGCCCTGCACCATGGTGCTCAGCAAGGAGCATACAATTGCTGAGCAACAGCACACAGGCACTGAACACCAGGTGGTGCTGGACGCCACCATGGTGCTCAGCAAAGAGCAAAACAGCACAATTGCCGAGCAACAGCACACGCCAAGCAGCACCGAACAGCAGGTGATGCTGGATGCCGAGCTCCAGCTCTGGAACCACACCTTCGGCTACGTCAAGTCCATGGCGCTCAAGGCCGCGCTGGACCTCGGCATACCGGACGCCATCCACCAGCACGGCGGCTCCGCCACGCTCCCGCAGATAGTCACCAGGGTCACGTTCCACCCGTCCAAGACGCCGTGCCTGCGGCGCCTCATGCGCGTGCTCACCCTCACCGGCGTCTTCAGCGCCGTGCCGCAGCCGCACGACGACGACGACGACGACGGCGAGCTCCTCTACGGGCTCACACCGGCGTCCCGTCTCCTGGTGTGCGGCTCGTCGGGGCAGCAGAACCAGATCGTGAGCCCTGCCCCGTTCCTGACCCTGATGCTGGGCCCCATCTTCGTCCCGTGCTTCTTCGACCTCCGCGGGTGGTTCCAGCACGAGATGCCGGACCCATCGCCGTTCAAGATGACGCACGGGCGGGAGATGTGGGACCTGGCAGCCCAGGACCCCGCGGGCTTCGGCAGGCTCTTCGACGCCGGCATGGTCGCGGACAGCGAATTCATCATGGACGTCGTGGTGAGGGAGTGCGGCGGCGTGTTCCAGGGGATCCGCCGCTCCCATGTCGACGTCGCCGGCGGGCTCGGTGGCGCCACCCAGACCATCGTGAGGGCGTTCCCGCACCTCGAGTGCAGCGTGATGGATCTCCCGAATGTCGTCGCCGGTGCTCCCACTGGCACCGCCGTGAAGTACGTCTCCGGTGACATGTTCGAGAGCGTTCCGTCGGCAGACGCTGTCTTCCTCAAGGTACGTACGGCCATTTACGTCCTAGTAGTACTACACGTGTACATGGGAACAAGGTCAATAAAAACCATTTAGTGACATATGGCAAACGACTCATATAACTCTTTTGGTATTTCCCCTATAAGTCAGATGTCTACTATATACTATTTGAAGATAACACTATTGCACTACGTACCAATTCAGTAGTACAAGTAAACAAGTAAATTGTTATTTTTATGATTTATTATTTGTCTTTGTGTCATAACATATCAAATTTTTGCCCTTGTTTGACTATATAAAAATAATTATAAATTACTAAATTGTATTTCTGCCAACACATCAGATTTTGCAACGTTTGTGGATTTGTGTAATGGTTTTTTTCTAGGAACCAAATATTGCAAATTGTGTCTATAGAAATTGGAGCGAAACACAACTATAATTTTATATACAATAAATATGCAATAACTCTCGCCTAAAAGAAAAAACTAAAATTCAGGGACATGAAATTTAGCAAATCCTATATAAATTTATTATGATGCTAACTTATTTGATTTATGGTGGAATTCACTTTTAGTGGATTATGCATGACTGGGGCGATGCTGACTGTGTCAAAATACTAAAGAACTGTAAGAAGGCTATACCAGCTCAAGGAGGGAAGGTGATAATACTAGATATCGTGGTGGGATCAGGGTCGTCGTCGTCGGACCGGAAGAATGTGGAGACGCAATGCTTGTTTGATCTCTTCATCATGTTTATCAATGGTGCCGAGCGAGATGAGCGAGAGTGGAAGAAGATCATCTTTGAAGCCGGGTTTACATCTTACAAGATCATACCTGTTCTAGGCATTCGATCCATAATCGAGGTCTACCCATAGAAATCGTCAATATACTGTATGTAACGAGTACTGTATGAGTGCATTACAAGTGCACTGTCACGCCACCTGAGCGATGGCTAGTACCAAAATGAATTTATTTTCTGATGATATAATATGAATTATTGCGTATCTTTATTGGAAACCATTATTGTCAACGGAAAAATGGAATCGCTTTGGATGCCACATGGCGCAGTCGATATATATATATGTATGTTGTATGTACACGATGGAAGTGTTTTTATGCTTTTTTATTCGGATGGTTCTAGTGATAAATCAAAACGTACAGATATCATGGTAAGACGTGCAAGCTGGGTTTGCAAATGGTAGGATCGAGTTTATTTTGTATTTTTTTCCATTTGCGACGGTGGATACACGAGGCTTGTTTTTCGCGGGAGACCACCCAGACAAGTCGGGCCCTCGTTTAGTTCATAAAGTCAGGAGGTGTTACGATTCCTACAGTGTACTATAGTATTTTATTTATAATTATAAATTATTATCTAAATATTATCTAATTAGATTTAAAATATTCATCTCGTAAAGTTAAAATAAATTATATAATTAATTATTGATTTCATCTATATTTAATATCTATTTATAAGTTTGATGTGATATAAAAATTTTTTTGAAAGAATTAAACATGGCCCTGGGCATCGAATGGTCGAAATCGACGTATAGGAACAACTTGTACTAGGCATCTTTTCGTGGGCTGGTCTATAACCAAACACATCTATGCATACGAGATGGACAGTATTTTAAAAAAAATTATTTGTGTGCTTGACACCAGACACAGTGGTAAAAGCTCCGAGGAGCTGAGAGGGGCTCGGTCCCCCATCCTGCATCTGCCCTCCTCTGAAGCGCCCATCAGGTGGTGCTTTTCAAAAAAAGGAAAAGTATTTTTTATATTTTTCCTTTGCTATAGTGAACCATGCGTATGGCCGCACGTTTTTCATGTGCTGGTATTGTTGTGCTGTAGTGAAGCATGCTTATGGACCACTGAACATGTGAAGCTAAATAATTTCTATGGTATTGTTGTCACATGTGTGGTCTGAGGGCGACTTGTCGAAGCATTGATACCACTTTCGTACGTACTGTGCGTGTGGATGAAGTGGACATGTGAACGACAAAAACCGTTTAAGGTCTTGTTTAAATGCAAGAAAAAAGTTAAAAAATTTTTACTCAATTTTTATCACATCAATCTTTGTACGCATACATAAAGTATTAAATATTGATTAAAAAATAACTAATTATACAGTATAGTTATAAATCAAGAGACGAATCTTTTAAATCTAATTAGTCTATGATTGGACACTGATTGTCAAAACAAACAAAAGTGCTACTTAGAAAAATTCTATCTTTTCACCAACTAAACAAGGCATAAATAGTAGCCGTGTTGATTAAGTGCCGAGATTTTAAACTAAACAGTAGACGCATGAATAGTCGGACATGCTTGAACAACACTTGTGAACACAGTGTATTGAACAGTAGGAATGGTACATTCGTCAACAACACTCGCAAACACAGCGTATTGAACATTGCAATTTTGACCAACCATTTTTTAAAAATCCTTACATAAACTACTTATATATTATGATAGTATTTGTCATAATAAATCCAAAAATATAAATTTTATGAAATAAAACTATATAATTTTTTAAAAAATTTATGGTCAAAGATACACATTTGACTTGGGACAACTAAATGTGACACTTAAAAAACAGAGGGAGTATTATCGATGGTCACAGTCGATAATTCAAATTAGGAACCATGGACTAGAGAATATAGTTATCTTTTAATTTTCATAATTTGCTTTGAAAACCAAATTAGAAACGAGTCTCCGGCTTGTGAATGAATTTAGTCCAAACTACGTTTGCCGATTACCGTGGGTCTTCCTATCTCTTGGGCCGTAACAAGCCTAAAACAAGGACAGCAGAGCAGAACCAGCAACAGGCCAACATTGCCTAGGTAAGGGAGGGACGCAACACCAAGGCTCGTGCAGGCTGCGTTGCCATGGTCCTGTTTTCACTGAACTTAAAAAATATTAAATGTTATATGTGCATGAAGACTGCAAGGTAAACGGGATTTTTCCTGCACAAAAAACGGGAATTTTCCAAAAAAAAAAAAACTCTTCCCCTCTTTTCTTATCATGTTTTCGCAGTCTTCCCCTCTTTCCAAAAAAAAAACTCTTCCCCTATTGCCGTTTTATACTGAAATGAGTTGCCAGCCGGTTTTCATCCCTACGTGAAGAGAAGATGTACCCTACACAAAAAATTTGCTTCATAAACAAGTTGTAACAAGTGCAATGCTCGCTCCATAATTTGGCAAGAAATTGGGCCAACTTGAAGGCCCAATGAGAGAGCTATGCCGTCGTCGTCGCAACATGCCACGTCTCGCGGGCCCAAGACGCCGCGTGCACGGGAGAGGAGGGCACGGGCGCTGCCCCGCCTTCATGTATGGAGATCGCCATGTCGTCCAGACAAAATAGGAAAATAGAAATAAATAAAATTAGAAGCGGAGGGTCCGTAGGATTTCCGGTCGCACATGGACTAAGTCTTGCAAAGCCTATGAATGTAAACCCCCACATACTCGTGGTAATCAAGAAAGGAATAGGGGAAGCCCTTTACCCAGCTCCCAGCTCTTGGCTTCCTCTCTCTCCCCCACCTAACCCCAGCCGCCACCGCCCCCTGCGCCCCACGCCTGAGCATGCGTGCCACCGCCAGCGCGCCGGCCGGCCTCGGCCGCGCCTCGCCGCCGCCCTCCACCACCGCTCCTGCTGCCACGTGCCATCGGAGATTATTCCTCTTATACAAGTCCTCAGCCTTATATAACTTAGAACTAGGTTGAACCCATAGCTCCCCATCATGGCAGGCCACATTATTTTTATTTCCAAACTGCAAGAGAACCTATTATGATCATAGATAATTGAAGAGGAATTGGGGAAACATAGCAATAATTTAAGGAGAATTAGATGGAACATGGCAGGATTCTATTTTTGTCATGATTCCAAGGCTAACCTCCTTTGGCATTTTTTTAAAGAAAGCTTGAGCACATAAAATTTGTAGGTATTCACAATTTGACCTCAAGCAACATTTTCAAGAGTAGAGGGATCTTTCACATCTGGTTGAGGAGTTATTTCTCTTTGAAATTGACCAAGTGGTTAAAAGTCTTTCTTTCTACAAAGCACTAGGTCTAGATGGCTTCAACACTGGTTTCCTTAATAAATGTTGGGGAGTTGTATCTACTGATTTTCACAAGTTCTTTCATGATTTTCACATTGGCCATATTAATACGCAAAGTATCAATGGTTCTTACATTGCTTTGGTCCCTAAAAAAGGACAATGCTATGAAAGTGTCAGATTTTAGACCTATTTCTCTATTGAACAACTCCATCAAACTCGTTACAAAAGTTCTTGCTAATAGATTATAGTGGTCCTACCAACTTTGATACACAAAAAATCAATATGGTTTTATTAAGAATAAAACTATACAAGACAGTTTAGCATGGTCCTTAGAATGTCTACACATGTGCCATCAGTCTAAGAAAGAGCTCATCATTCTTAAACTAGGCTTTGAAAAAGCATTTGACAAAGTTGGGCATCAACTAATGATCTAGATTATGAAATAGAAAGGTTTCCCTAACAAGTGGCTAGTTTGCATGCAACAGATCTTTAGTTCAGGAACCTCTTCTCTCCTACTCAATGAGGTACCTTCTTCCACTGTAGAAGACAGGGATAAGATAAGGAGATCCACTGTCTTTTTTACTATTTGTGTGGGTTGTTGATTTCTTATAAGGCCTAATCAATGTTGAATACACCTCTGGTAACCTTGGTCTGCTTATACTTTGGGAAGTGGCCATAAAGTTCTTAGTGTGGTTGGCTAAGTCACTCGAGCGGCACTCCACAGGTCCTGAGTTTGACTCCTCGTGGGAGCGAATTTTAGCCTATGGTTAAAAGAACCCCTCACTCGCCCTAGGTGCTAAAGCACAATATGGAGATGGGCCCATTTCATGGGCCGATAATGTCTCATTGTGTTTGGATGGGGCAGGGGTTTGGGGATTTCTCGGCCTATGTGAGAAGGTCTTCTCCTTCAAGTCTGGTCCAGCCTAGTGGTCATGTGGGTGTGCATCTGTGAGTGCCGCATGGCCTAGGTTCAGCAGGCACCTAATGCCTGGGGGCGGCTTAACCCCCTGTAGGTTGAGTTTTTTATACTTTGAGAAGTGATTCACATTTACCCATTCTCCAATATGTTGATGACACATTAGTACTCATGCAAGAAGATTCCACTAAAGTTGTTTTTTTTTTGAAAGAACTGCTGACTTGGTGAATCTGCTGCTCTGTGGATTAATTGTGATAAGTCATTCATGGTACCTAAAATGTTTGATGAATTGGTTACCACTTTTAGGTGTTCCAAAGGATCTTTACTCTTTACTTACATGAACCTTTTCCTTGTGTGCCATTAAAAGTTGCTCTAATCGTCCATGCCCCTAAAAGATGGCTTTTACCATTCTTGTCTCTGGGTCTCAAAACTTTTCTCTCCCACGCCATTCCGTCTGTTTCCAGCACTAACGGTGTCAAACTGATTGGTCAAAAGACCATTTTACCCCGTAGTGAGGTCCACTTGTCAGTCACCCATATCTCTCTTTCTCTTCTCTTCTAGCTCGGTCACCATTATCTCAAGGCTGAGCACGCTAGGAACTGGAGCTCCCTTACCGGCGATCCCGGCGTCGGAGCCCTTGAACCCAGTGCCCAAGGCTACGCATGTCAGGGCGGTGCACGTCGTACGCCCGCGAGCCCCTCGCTACTGCTAAGCCTAAGGTCCAACCGCACCACGCCTGGGGCCAAGCCATCGGAACTCGCCCACCTCCTCCTCGGACACCACGACCACCGAGCCATGCATGATGGTCGCATGACCGCGGCGTCCGTCCCTGCGCGGGCCGCGTCATCACACCGTCAGAACTACGTGCGTCTGCCGGTGTCGGAGAAGGTGAACTTAAACCAAGCCTGGCCAGCATCGAAGCTCCATGTTTGCTGAGCAGGGCCCTCAAGTGCAACGTCAGCCATGGCATCCTCTGGAGGCGTCATGATGAGCTGCGAGGCCCAGTAGTGCCTCCTCCCCCACCGAAGTCCCCTGGGGGACCGCGCGCGGGACCACTTTGACAACGGTGGTGCGCGGCAGAAGGACAATGAGTGCGACCACAAGCTCGACTGCTGGCTGCCTCACGCAGACCGGGGCTAGGCCGGGCGCAAGTGCGGCATGGCGCGCGACATGGGAAGGGATGGGGCTGGAGCATGCGCTGCCCATCTGGTAACCAGGTGCAGCGGCTGCCCGGTTTCCCGTCCCGTGCGACGACCGGCGGTGGCCCAGCTTCCCGTCTCCACGTGTCCTAGGGAAATCCCATACTGCAGCGCCTACTCCTCTCACCCCGTCTCTGCCGCACCCACACCCATCCTCATGCTCAAGCGCCACCTGCGGATCGACGCTGGAGTCAGCGACGTCGAAGAGGTCAAGGAGGTGCTAGAGTGACTGCTCACGGTGGCCAGTGTGCCCTATGAGTACTCCCGGAGGTGGAGGTCGCGGCGCGCATGCACGCGGAGCTCACGGCGAACCGCGCGCGAAGGGTAGACTGTGGCGTCGGGGCTCTCCGCACGGGACTCCGACACGTCCGGCCACGGCGGCACGGGAATGGAGCTGGTGGGTCTACGGACTGGAGGGTCAGCCTTCCCGACGTCCTCCGTCCACGAGGGTGTCAACTGTCGAGTGCGTGAGGATAAATATGGAAGGGGTATTTTGGACTTTCTAACTGACTAGACCCACCAGCCAGGCATCTCAAACGCCAAAAAGTAAGCGGAGCATGGACGGAATGGCATGAGAGAGAAAAGTTTTGTGACCCAAGAGCAAGAACGATATAAGCCATCTTATAGGGGCATAGACAATTAGAGCAACTTTTTTAATGGCATACAAGTAAAAGGCTCTACTTAATAGCAAATTTTAGAGGCTCTTTTTGGTGGAGAGATATACTAAAACTGATGGATTCATTGTATGGCTCCAGTTACTATTTGGAGTGGTGATACTTGCTTCTTTTGGCTGGGTCATTGGGAGGGACAAGTTCTGCAGCTCTCTTATCTAAAACTTTTCTCCTATGATAAAGGTTCCTTCATCTCCATTTAGAAACTCAAGTCAACACTTGATGTCATTTCTCTCTTCCATTTGCTCCTATGCATTAAAGCATATGGCTAGTTTCAACAACTTAACACCATGATCCATAACCTGCAATTATCGACAACACCAGATCAGTGGAGTTATATTTGGGGTTCCTCTCTTTTCTCATCGAGAAAATCTTACATAACTTTGGCTGGCACCTCACAAGTTCAACAGATTTATAAGTGGTTATGGAAGTCATCCTTTCAAAACAAAGAAAGGTCTTTTTCTATCTCCTTAGATAGGCTCAGCACCAGAGAATTGCTCAAACGTAAAACAATGGCTCTTCAGGATTATACTTGTGTTCTTTGTACACATGTCATTGAGGAATCTCTTTTTCATCTCATGTTTAATTGCCCTTTTGCAATGGCCTGTTTGAACACCCTAGGTCTCCTAATACCGATTGATTCCTCACCTCTTCAAATATTTGAGGCTCTCAAGGATCAACTTCACAGACCTTTCTTTTTGGAGATGATAGTGACAATGTGTTCGTCTATTTAGATGGTTCAAAATGATGTTATCTTAAAAGGAATTCTAGCATCTACTTATCATTGCAAGATGATTTTCAAGTCTAAATTTGCCTTCGTTATACTCAGGGTAAAACCTCATTACCATCCATCAATTAATTTATGGCTAGATGCATATGTGTAATTGTTTTCATATTCTTTGTTTTATTTGTTGTTTCTTGGTCATTGTACTTTAGACCTTTCAGCTATTTTTAATAAAATAAAGCACGGTAGGGGCTTCCACCTCTCCTATTTCCCCTAAACAAAGAGCAACAACACACAAGTCACCAAGGTCGTGCTCCACCTGTCCAAGACGCCATGCTTGCCACCATAACTAAGAATAGTTATATGCACTTAAGTACACAACTGCAGGTACAACTACCCCAATAAGGCTCCAAGAGTATTACACCACTGGCAGATAAAATTATACAGAGAATGTGGAAGCTCATAAGGGGACTCCACTCATCAAAACATTTACTTGGAGGCTCATAAGACGGGCATTGGTGATGGGAGATAGAGCTACCAAACATACACATTGCATCAACAAACATTGCAGTACCTATGGACTAGTTGAAAATGATGCTCACTTGTTCTTCCACTATGACTTCGCTCATGCAGTATGCTTCTCAACTCAACCTCCTATTACTAACTTTGCACTGATTCTTTGCCACAAGAGGATGATGATGTCTAGCTTATTATTCTCTCCACTATTATTAGTGACTCAATAGATAACTCTTTAATGCAAAAGATACTTATAACTATGTGGTATACTTGATCAGTGCAACCGGATTGATGGGGAATAAATTGATCCATGCGACTTGATGAACTGATGGCACCAACAACTACTATAGGCAGCCACCTCTGACAAATGATTCCACCCAATGTTGATGGTAGATAACTATCATTTAACCATCAACGAAACATGGAAAATGACCTAAAAGCAAATACCACATATAGATATAGGGGGTACACTAACAGAATTCTATGAGTTTTGGTGAATGTCTGTTTTTGTAGTGTGTCAGCTGAAAAGAGCCAAGGAAGGCCCACATGTCAGGTTTACATAGAGATAGAGGGGCAATGCACACTTTTTTGGGACCTGGAAGACTCGACAAAACTCTAGAACAAATGGGAGGGCAAACCGCCTCGAAAGCAGGACGCCTGACCTCTTTCCTATGGCGGCTGCCCTGGCCAGACAACCAAACAGGCTCCGGCTTGCGGATTTCCCTTCACCACCTTTGAGGATCAATAATAATCATTCATTCAAGTTGGTTTGATCTAAAGACTGAGGTTCATCTAGGCTATATAAGCAAGGCCCCTGGCCCCTGGAGGAGGCATCCTTGAAACCCTTATTCATTTTCAAGTTAGGATTGGCAGAGAAGGGTCCCTTGAATGGATCATCTCTCCATGCTAGCCATCAAGAGAAGATTAGTCCTCATTAGGATCTAGTCTTTGCAATTAGAGAGATAGAGAGTGAGGAAAGAGTTGGATCGGTGGTGTCGGCTTGTCAGTGTTCCTTTTATGGCTTGTACTTTGGTGGATTCAGTCTTCTTCAAGTCTGCATCCAAGATACATCTGGTAATTGATCTCTGTTCAAGTAATTATCTTATTCTTTTGTTCATTATTTCATAGTTCTTATGAGTGCTCGATTTAGTTCTTGTTAACCTTTTGAATTATAGTAGTAATTGTTAGCATAGGCATGGTGCTTAGACCATTGGTTACATGTGTTTGTGCCCTATTCTTTGGTTGTGTGGTAGTAACGGGGAGTGAGGCTTTACCCCCATCCACACTAAATTAAGTAGGTTCTTAAATTAGTAGGACCGTAGTCACGTCGGTAGAGTTCTCTTTAGTAGTGCTGTCCCATCTAAGCGGTGTCCTAAAGTGAACATTAGAAGAACATTTGAATCATAATCTTGCCTTGCATAGGATCATTGTCATAGGAATCCTCTCTACTCATCATATCTTTAACCTTAATTGCTATCCCAAGATAAACTAGTGGTTAGGCGACTCACACACATTTCCCTGTGGATATGATACTTAAAACCCTCCAGGTGAAGACCACAATGGTATCTATGTGCTTACAGATTTATCTATGTGCATTAAAAAATACCAACACTCAACCACACACAATGTATCGATGTCTACCTAAACCAGACAACGATAGATACAAGCTCATGCAAATAACAAGGATATACAAGAACAAGTGGAAGAAAAAACTTCCAATCCTCAAGGGGGGCAACTATGGCACAACCCTAAGGACAAGAGCATTTGGCTTCTCTGGGTTTTAGGGAGGAGTGGGGATGCTATTTATACTAGGAACATCCCTCTTAGATGACCTGAATGGGTTGGTTTTGGCCCAGTTTGATGGAAACATAGTTCTAGACTAGAGTTCACTAAAACATGCATAACTCAGATTACAGAGCTCCAAATGATGTGCCCACAGTTGCTTATGAAGGTAGACTTCATCATCTTTACATCCATGTATAACACTTGGGTTGGAACCCTTGAGAGTACAGAACTTACCATGAAGTTTTTTGGACAGCCGCACATCATCTTCAACTTGCTTGTCCTTGAACGTTGAGTGGCCTATCTATCCATGGATTATTCTTCAAACTTGAGTTCAAGCATTGCACCTCTATTAGGTAGAAAACCATTCTTAGTCGATACATTCTCATAACCAATAAGGACCGAATTCACCGTATGTTGTAGTCGTTGCATTCTTTCCAGAGTCGTTGGACCATTGTTGGTTTGTTCAATACATGGCTGTGTAGCACAACGAGTGATGTCCTCATCAGTATTACTTCTACTTTTGTAGGCCACGACGCAAGACACAATCATACAGCAAGAGCACATGGACCAGCGGCCAATGCACAATACAATGCAGGCTACACAGTCAGGTATGAATCATTTTACTACAGGAAATGGGTCACTATCGTAGGCGTACAGACACATGACAAGTTGAACACAAAGATTCAATCACAACCAGAATAATCAATTTCTCCTAGAGTGAGATGGAGTTCTTCTACTGTTTTGGTATTAAAACTTTGGTAGAAACTTTCTCTACTAAATGTCTCCTAGTGAGATTTTCATGTGCTATGACTAGTGGTAGTGTTTTATTAGTACCTAAAAACATTTGGAGAATTCTACCATTTTGATAGTGAATGTCTCGCTTCCAGCATTGTTGGAAGGACCTCGATGATACACAGATGCCTCCACTATAACGGATCAGGTTCCGTCCACTCCAAGGAAGAAGCTAGGTTGGAATTGGAATATTCATTATCAATACCCAGGTACAACCAACTCAAAATATATACATCAAAGCAACCATGTCTAGCTTAGTCTCAGTCTTGATGGTTAAGGCAGTGGCTATGTCTCTGGCAGCGATTATTACAGTTTGATTATAGCTACAACATACAAAATTACTATCCGATATTCAGAGTTAGTTCAATTCTTCAATTCTGCTGAATACACGATCAGATCCTTTGGATTGGACAATCAAGCATCTGACTCAAATATTTGTCAACCACACTCAACAGAGAAGACATTCAGGATTAATAGGAGTCTAAACCAAACTGCTCATACACTCTTGCAAGGCAGGCATTTCAGGAATGTCAATCCATGTGCACACCTCCTATTGTTGCTTGTACTTGCTCCAACTTAGCTCATGTACATCAGTGCCCCTTAGTGGTGCTACTACATAATGCAACTGCATGTGAAAAAGCCATTTATACAGGCGGTAGATTATGTGGTCCGCCTCTAAAATGGATATATTTGTAATGACGGTTATTAAAGTCATCCATCTCTAGAAATATATTTTCACTGGCAGATTTTAACTATGGGCCCACATATTTATTTCTACTAGCGCTAGCTAGTTTTCAACCGCCAGTGACAAAAACAAGCACCGTCAGGAGAAATCATCATTGTACTAGTATATGGTCTTAACTGCTAGATGTTGTTCAAATGAAAAGACATTTTTTATCAAAAAAACAAAACACGTGGGACAGGAGATGGATATATTTTTTTCCCTTATGCTAACATTTTGGCCAATTTGTTTATAATGATAATATTTTTATATTTTTATTTGCTACGGTACGTGGAACGTGCTATAGATATGGTTCACAACGATAAACGTTATTCATGTGCTAACATTTTTCAGTGACCATATTGAACATGTGAAGTCAAAGCATTTCTATGGTATTGTTGTCATGTTAATATGCGTATGATGATGGCACTTGGTACGTACCTGACGGTGAACATTTTTCATGTGCTATCATTTTTCAGTGACCATTGAACATGTGAAAGTTAAAGCATTTCTATGGTATTGTTGTCATGCTATATGTGTCGATCTGATGGCACCTTGTCAAGCATATGGGATACCACTTATGTACGTACGTACTGTACGTGAGAGTGAAGTGGACATGTGAACTAAAAAAACATGTAAATAGCGTGCACTGCACACGTTTTTTAACTAATAAATAAATAGTAGACCCATGAATTGGGCATGCTTGAACAACACTCGGGAACACAGTATATTGAACGGTAGGAGGAATAGTACATTAAATAACAGTGGAGGCTCTGGACAGTGGATGCCTGTTTTTAGTTAATTATAAACAGTGAACAAGTAAACAACACGTGAGAACACTTGAACGGAACTTAAAGAAAAACTAAACAATGAACAAGGTGTGAAAATTACGTGTCCTTTCGCTTCTCCACACTGAAGTTTGTGGGGGCAGAGTTGGTGGGGCAATTTCAAACAGACTTACTATTAATAACGCGAGCAGTGAGCCTATAAATAGGGTAGTTTTCAGTCATGAAGCTACACAAGTCGAGTCGAGCACAGCAAGAGCCCTGCACCAGCATGGTAGTCAGCAATGAGCAACAGCATACAACTGCTGAGCAACAGCAGGTGGCGGTGGACGCCACCATGGTGCTCAGCAAGGAGCAAAAACACACAATCGCTGTTCCTGAGCAAGAGCACACGAGAAGCAGCACCGAACAGCAGGTGATGCTGGATGCCGAGCTCCAGCTCTGGATCCACACCTTCGGCTACGTCAAGTCCATGGCGCTCAAGGCCGCGCTCGACCTCGGCATACCGGATGCCATCCACCAGCACGGTGGCCCCGCCACGCTCCCACAGATAGTCACCAGGGTGACGCTCCACCCGTCCAAGATGCCGTGCCTGCGGCGCCTCATGCGCGTGCTCACCTACACCGGAGTCTTCAGCGCTCACGACGGTGGCGGCGACGCCGTCTGCGGCGACGAAGAGCTCGTCTACGGCCTCACGCCGGCGTCCCGTCTCCTGGTGGGCTCGTCGGGGCAGAAGAACCAGAACGTGGGCCCGTTCCTGAGCCTGATGCTGTGCCCCCTCTTCGTCTCGTGCTTCCTCGACCTCCGCGGGTGGTTCCGGCACGCGGCGCCCGACCCATCGCCGTTCAAGATGACGCACGGGCGGGAGATCTGGGAGGACATGGTCGCGGACAGTGAATTCATCATGGACGTCGCGGTGAGGGAGTGCGGCGGCGTGTTCGAGGGGATCCGCGGCTCCCTCGTCGACGTCAGCGGCGGGCTTGGTGGCGCCACCCAGACCATAGCGAGGGCGTTCCCGCACCTGGAGTGCAGCGTGATGGATCTCCCGAATGTCGTTGCCGGTGCTCCCGCTGACACCGCCGTGAAGTACGTCGCCGGTGACATGTTCGAGAGCGTTCCGTCGGCAGACGCTGTTTTTCTCAAGGTACGTACATACGTACGGCTACATACGTGATCGTCGTTTGCATGAGCGAGAACAAGAAGGTCAATAACAACCAGAGTGACAAGGCGACGACCAATGAGGAATCTATAATTTTGTATTGTTAAGTTTAGTCTCACATTGATAATTAATGATGAAAGAGCAGAACATATAAGGTACGGGTAGTGTCCTCACCTATCAAACTAGTCTTTTAATTTGAGTTAGGCACAAAGGCTAGATATATTGTGGGCTCTAGTGGACTAGACCCGAGGGGTTGTTGACTCATGGTACAGTGAGTTGGGTCATATTTTGCTACGCACTAACAAGTTTTTTTTATCCTCTATAGTTGTTTTGGACAAATAGATTTTACCTCAAAATTTTGTCTATAGATAAATTAATCTTTAAGCGATCAAATAGTCCACTGATCAGTGTGCCTACTCTAATTAACGAAGGGTATTATGGTCTTTTCTATTATATTAATATGTCCTAAACTTATTATGGATCTATTTATTCATAGACAGATGGAATATGTATTTATTATATGGCTACCTTATTTGATTTATTTGGTGGAATTCACTTTCAGTGGATTATGCATGACTAGGGTGATGATGATTGTGTCAAGATACTAAAGAACTGCAAGAAGACGATATCGGCTAAAGAAGGGTTATCGTGGTAGGAGCGGGCCCGTCATCCGACCAGAAGGATGTGGAGACTCAATGCCTATTTGATCTCTTCATGATGTTTGTCAATGACGCCGAGCGAGATGAGCAAGAGTGGAAGAAGATTATCTTCGAAGCTGGATTTAGATCTTACAAGATCATACCCGTTCTAGGCATTCAATCCTTAATTGAAGTCTACCCGTAGAAATCAATAAACTGTATGTAACGAGTACTGTGAGTGAATTACAATTGTACATCACGCGCCACGTGCTCGCTCTTTACCGTTCAAATGTTTAGCGATACCTGTATTGCCACAGTTCCCACATGGCCACATGCTCCTGGCTAGTGCCAAAATAAATTTATTTTTTTTAGATATCAATTATTGTGTATCTTTATTGGAAACCACAATGGAAGAATCCACGTGACACAGTCTGTATGTGTATGATGGAAGTGTGTTTTTATCCTTTTTTTATTTGCTTGATGCCAGCATGGTTTTAGTGATAAATCAAAAAGTACTGATATCATGGTAAGACGTGTAAATTGTTGTTTGTGCAAATGGTAGATCGAGTTTCCTTTCTATAGTTTTTCCTCATTTTGCGATGGTGGATACATGAGGCTTGTTGTTTCATGAGAAACTGGTCTAGTGTGCTTGCCCAGGCAAGTCGTTATGGCCCAGGGAACTACTTGGGCTATATAGGCACACCTTCTCTCAGCTATTTCACAACCAACACATGTGTGTATACGAGATGGACAATTTTTTTTTATTAAATTTGTTTGCCAATGGTGATTCTTTTGTGCCTGGACATCTAGCCCTGAAAGCTGCAAGCGAGAAAACGACGCCTGAAAGCTCCAAGCGAGAAAACGACCTGTTTTTGTTTTACAACAACTTCCATATATACTGGGTGGTTCTCCGCGCGTTGCTGCAAAAATTCTTAAAAAATACATGTTGGTTTTTACATGAAATGCAAGAAATAGAGATGAATTTTCCTACAGAAATTTAAGGAATGATTTAGACAAAAGAGAATCTGACTTATTTGGTTAAAGAATATGTAGAACGTACTATGTGTTGCTAAAACTGAAATCAAATTGGAAGGAATGCAAAATGCATAGAAGAGTTTTTTTTTTTATGAAATGGATAGAAGTGTTTTTGCTTTAAAAATGCAAAGAGCAGTCATATTCTCAGGTCTGGCTTGGTTTGGCTGTCTCTCTCCCTGATGCTTATCGTCGTACCTAAAGAACTACAGAAGGGTAGTGCAGCGTTGTCCTATATACTTTTTTAAAGAAGCAACTTGACATGTATTTGTACTTGCCAAAGTAGAAAATAATCAACTTAGTATTTGAGAGCACGTAGTAATATAATATGATCCAGATTGAATATGCCAAAGTAGGAAGGAATACAACAGTGCTGCCAAATTCCGATGTATACTCAGCTGGACACATCATTCGCATGCGCATACCATACAGGTGGTACACATCTCATATATGCTCTCGCAGATCGGGGCGCGGATATTGATCGCAGGGAATTGGTTGTTTGCTGCTGGAAGATGAGAAGACAGCCGGCGCAAGCAATGTCAGTGCTTTCGTCGACGTCGGATCGCTATGACCATGCACATAGGATGGCCGGACAGTTTTGGTTATTGGAGGGTGAGGAGATGATCGAACCCGGCGTTGCTGGTGCATTCATGCCCATCTCGGATGCACGCCACAGCCGCCTGGTACAATTGAGCCGGAAGCACATCGATAAAGGTCAGAACCGATAATTCAAATCAGGAACTAACTATATAAGATCATAGAAAGTCCAAAACATGTGAATTCATCATTAGTGCGTATTATCATATATAGAACCATGGACTAGAGAATATATCTTTTAATTGTCATGATTTTCTTTGGAAAGAAATAGATATAGGAAAGAAATGTTAACAAAATTGCCAAAATAATATAAGATTCAATGATCGCGTACCCTTTTTAAAAAAACAATCCTGAGAAACAGAAAATTAAAGAAAGATGCAACTATCACTTTTTGTTAACAGAAATCGTGAAAAAAAAAAAACAAAAAGCTAGACGCACATGTCGTGCGCCAGCCTGTACGGCTAGTATTCATTTGAATTCGTCTTGTGAATTTTTTTGGAGTGGTTCTCTGTACGCTTGCCACGTGGTGGTTGAGCTGTCACGGTCATTGTTTATTAGCTGAGGACTTCACCGTTTATCAGACGATGTGGCACTGGCTAATAAACAAATCCGTACGGCTTATAATTCGCCCAACGCCGTATGGTCTAGATTTGGGCCAAATCCATTGTAGGTCTGGGCCAATCAACGTACCGGACTGGTTTGGGTTCGCATTCATTCTTGGCTATGCCGAAGTCCAATCAAACAGAAAACAACGAAGGAGGCTTGCGTTGCCGAATCCAAAACCTTGGTTGCATCTGGGGCCCCAAGAAATCAGCGTATATTTGAACCTGCCTGCTTTTAGGCTACTTATCAGCTCGGCGTTAGATGAAGACTCAATACAAGAGTATTGTTCACTACTGAAATTAAGTTCCAAATGTACTTGAACTTAAGTGATTTAAAAATTCAAAAAATAAACACCTTGAGAATGTACTTATTAGGTTGGTGCAAGTACGTCTTAGTCCGGATGGTGTCTTGGTCTGCCAAATCCTTATTTGGTGCATGTGCGTTGTCACACCTAAGAAGCACGTGGACACACATCGACGAGGTTAGGAGTGGGCGATAGACGCGCGCGGAAAGGGTGGGAGGCGGTAGAAGTAGGAGCTACAAACACACAATGGGGCCTGGGCAAATGGACATCGGGGTTAGAACTTTGATATGGGAAAATTTCTAATGATGTCATTCGGCCCAAAAAGGATGGTCGTGGTGCGGCAGTCGGCCAGGCTTTGGTGGTGCTTCAATGGTGGGGAGGCGGATGACAGCGGTAGTGCTGGTCAGGCGATGCAAGACATCTGCTGGGTGGGGATTTGTGCGGGAGTTGTTCTAACCTGCACTGATGGCAATGTGACCCAAAGCATTTGGGATCAGATTTCATACTATCGCTAAATGCAAGTTGTTATAACTTGTATGAGCACAGTTTATGAGTTTAGGTCATGTTCATGATGTAAAGGGTGCAGGGGCATTTTGAAAAATAAAAAAGTTACCAAGACTGACTCAAAAACACACAATATAGATTCCAACCCATGGACACCCACAGTAGACCTTATTTGGATATGTACATATTCATATTCATGTTAATCCACATGTGTTGAAATGAATTGGAATATAATTAAACAAGTTTATTTCAATTCACTTAATACTTTTCAATCGAAGTGGATACACATATATCTAAACAAGGTCCTATTGAGCATGATTCCAAAACAGATGGTTGCAAAGCTCAAACACGTTTTGCTAGTCTATATATAAGATGCAACTATCCATTTCAGTTGAAAAAAATCTAGAAAAAGAGCAAAATAAAATGGTTGTCTTTCAGTCAAAACTAGCCATTTGCCTATTACCGTGGCCTTCCTACCTCTTGGGCCGCAACAAGCCTAAACCAACCAGAACAGAGCAGAGCAGCACCAGCAACAACACCGCGGGCCGCCGGTCCTGTTTTGACTGAAATAGATGGACCAAGGCTCATGCAGGTTGCGTTGCCATGGTTGTTTTGACTGAAGTAAAATAAATATTGAGTAAAATGCACGGCGGCCCTTAAACTTGTCTCGCTGCGCCACTTAGGTCCAGAAACTTACAAACACGTAATATGGAGCCAAGGTGATGTAATTGACTATAAGGATCTATCACCTTGGCTCCATTCTTTCTTGAAACAAGTCACAAACACCTAGGCCCGGTGGCAATCCGTGCAGTCCATCAGCGGCAGATCTGCTGATCTAAGGCCGCGTACTAGATTCTCCGGCCATGACGTCCACTTGAGGTAGGGATGCGGCGACGGCAAGAAAGTAGGGGTGCGCAGGAAGGAAAAGAAGTGAGGATCGATTTCAAAGAGAGACTGATTGCGGGAGGTGGCCTCTTCTCTTTTTTTTTTCCCCAAGTCCAGGATGGTCTTTGTTAAATTACCAAAGCCAAAGAGCCTGCCAAAATAAAACTTTGCGAATTTATGGACCTAAGTGACACAGCAAGACAAGTTTAGGGACCTAGATTTCGCGTTTGCGAGTTTGTAGACCTAAGTGGCACAACGGGACAAGTTTAGGGACCTAGATTTTACGTTTGCAAGTTTATGGACCTAAATGTCATAGCGGGATAAATTTAAGGGTCGGCCATGCGTTTTACTCTAAATATTTTAAGTTAAATATGTACATGAGTTTTGGCTTATAAGAGCCTGAGACTGCAAGGTAAAGAGATTTTCTCCACAGTAATTTTCCAAAAAAATTCCAATATTTTTTTAACATGTTTTTGCTGGTTTTTCCTATATGTTACCTATTTTCGTTTCATACCGAAAAAGGTGTGGGTCGGTTTTCATCCCTACGTGAAGAGGAGAGGTACCCTACACTAGAGTAAAATTTGCCTCATAAACAAGTCAGCGGCTCAACCTTATATAAATTAGAACCGGGGTTGACCCATAGCAGGCCATCATGGCCAAGCCTGGCCACATTATTTATTTTTATTTTATTTCCAAACCGCAGGAGAACCCACGCTAAAAATGCGACATTGACTTCGCCGTCCGGACCTACTCGGAGACGATCAGAGTAGTTGCTTGTCACTGACGTTGTGATCGAAGCTGACGATGAATGTGCGGATCTCCATGGGCCCCAGCTCAACAACAAGCTTGGAAGGATCCACAGGACCACCCCGGACCACGTTCTCGTCAGCGGCAGAACCTTGCGCCTTCCATTTCAAGCGCTTCTTCTCCATGGCTGTGCGTTCTTGGTTTGCCGATAGGCTTGTCTCGACAATCTTGCCAACCTGGAGTGAGGGATCAAGAACCTGAGTTAGGAATGCTGTTGAAGACTAGAAAAAGCGAAAATCAAAGAACAGTGTGTCGAAGAGGACCTTCTTCTCTGGGAACACTCTCTTGAGGTCGATACTTGCTAAAGTTGAAAGATCCTTGTCCTCCCCGGCCTGTGTGCACAACAGCATAGGACAAGACTTAGAAAAAAAAATAGGATTTACCTCACCTGGAACAAGTAAGGATAACAGTGCAAAACCTCGTATAGATGAGCAAACCGAAGGAGAACACTTCCATCTTCAAGTTCCTGTGTAATGAGCAAGCATTTGACAGATGTAACGAGTTTTATACAGGTATATATATGTATACTTGCAAAGAAATAAATCCAGACAGCAGCTCTGCACTTGTCGTGATATATATCTAACAGTGCCTGGTTTCATGTCGTTTTTTTGTCATGATCAACCCAATGCGCAGAACATACTAAATGAAGCTTCTAAATTCTAACAGCCATATGGGGCTTCTAAATTCTAACAGCCATATGGGAACATTAACATAACAGTTATGTACTACTTTTCACTTTTTAGCACATTATGGTGACAGTGGCATAAAGAGGTAGGTACCTGAAGGGTAAGCATTGCAACATTATCAGGCAAGCTGTAAGTTGAATCCATGGCAGAGAATTTTGCAACATGTGAATTCGCCCAGTTGCCTCCATCCTGGAAAACAAGTACTTTAGGTCAGTAGGTGCATGTTGAGTACAGGAATGACTTGTCGAGCATGTTAATATGGGAAGTTTCGCTCGCCCCATACCTGCTCTGTGAAAGCAAGAAAGAGAGGGGAGTATATTTCCTGGCCAAATGTCCGACGCCACCGAGCTCCTTCTCCTTGTGGATCTATTTTGACATAGTATTTTCCTTCTATCTGTTCAAATTTCAAAGAGGTACTTTCCATTATATTTTCTGCATGAAACAGCATGCTTGCAGTCACAATATAACAAACTGATCTGTTATGACACAATATTATCCTACAATATGACATATTATATTTTATCTAACCTGACAAGTGTGATGTTTTTCTCAGAAAAAAATGAGATGTATTCATTCTTATACCAATAAGTCTAGTTAAAACACTGACTTAAACTTCTATCCAAAAATAGTATCCGGACAATAGGCCCTTTTACTTACAATTAGTCCTTCACATTGCTTATCGACACAGACTGTTTCATTTAGCGCCTCATCGACGCCTCGCCCATCATCATGGAGTAGCCTCCTATACAGAGAAGACTGAGGGTTTAGTCACACACGGATAGACAAAAAAGGAACGTACCAGAGTTTTATAATTATTCTATTTTGCAGATGGACCTGTGTAGCATTAGTTCTATTTGTCCATCCTTTATACTGGAACCTCCAATTGACCTGTCTACCAATACAGACAACTCTTTGCTGCCATCCTCCACATAAATGCCAAGATTAACCTGAAAATATATACACATAATAACTTATCTTTTTACAAATTGCCCCAACAGTAATTACATGTCAGAGTTGGAACAGCATTCTAATTTCTTAAGGATCACTACCTCTTCTCACAACTACAGAGTGATGAGAGAACATGAAATAAACAGGTTCTGCACATGTTACGTTCTCACAACTTTTCATAATCATCAACCACCTTATTATGCAGAAAACTAACTTCTTTTGCCACAGCGCACAAATAGCTGTTTGAGCTAATATTTTATGTTGATGTTGCAATCTTTCAGTAAAATCAGTAGCCTTTGAACGAGACCAAAATAGCGAATAAAATTCTCTATGAAAAGTAACAGTATAATCGATTCAATACTAAATCAGCTGAATGGCAAATTCCACTAATGATTGCTTTCGGGAGTTGACTCAGATAAAAGGAAACCATTTTATTGATGTTATTGAACTTCTTCATTACAAAAAAAAAACATAGAGATAGTGAGCAAACAAAATCTCACAGGATAATAGTTTCCCGCAATAGGCTGGTGTACTTCAATCTTCCACTCCGATCGATAATCTCTTATCTGAAAAGAAAATCATGAAATAAAGCTTCACATAATCTTACACCATTATGCCATGTATTTTCAGCATTACATGTTCTAAACTAGAACAGGAATCACTAACAAACTCATTTCTAAAGAACTGTATATACAAAGAACAACAGAAATGCTTCGTTGGGAGAGAAAATGAATAAAAGGTTAAAAGTTCAAGTGCTGCAATACCCTTTTGATGAAATCACGTCCACTGGAATCAGTGTAAAATGTTTTGTTTGTCACCATGTTTGTAACAATTTCAGTTGCTAATTCTTTCCCATTTCCATCATCTACTGGTATAGGCCCAACCTATGCATGGGAACAATCAGTTCAGAAGAATTAAAATCTTATGCAATTATGCCAATAGAGACAATAGAAGAGGTAGAAGCAAACTGTGAAACAAAATGTAAAGTCTAAAAATAATCATCATCAGCAATGCAAAGAACATCTTATTGGTAGATAACTCACTATAAATTCAGTTTCCACATAGTCCTTCGCTTTGTAAACTCTGGTAATCTGCGGAAAGAAAAGAATTAGTAACAAGAGCATATTTGGTACCACTAGTTGATCAACCAAGATTCAAAAACCATAACTGAACTCCCCAGATTTAATACTGATAATCTCATGTTTCTTTCAAAGATACCAAAAACCATGTATATGAGTGAAATGTGCTTGCTACTAACAGGAAAATCCTACAAATTACTCAAAACAACTTGATTAAGTTTAAATAACATTACTAATGAGATGTAACCTTACATACTCAGTTCTGTAAGGAATGTGGATATGTGAGCTAGAAATCCACTACAGATCTTGGCGATGTTGAATAAGATAAAACAAACAGAATATAATAGGTGCATCGGCGATGATTCTGAAAAGTATTTCTTGTACGAATAACCTGATATATCCATGAATTTATATGCTGGTGCACTTCATCCAATATGGGTCCACGCAGAACCATGAGAGGAACCTTGAATTGGAATGGTAAAATTGAACAAGGCACATGCCAATCAGTTTAAAATACTTTGACAGATGCTGCAACTTAAAATGTTATTCCACAGAAAATTTGATCCCTTCATACCTGACCATCAGTCTTGATTGGAACTGTGCCATTAGGGCGGAATATGTATGCTCCAGAAGCCTTTAGTTCAGGATAAAAGGAATTAGCACAATTAGATATAAATCCTGTTTTTTTTGGTAAAAGGGGATCTTTAGTGCACCTGAGGATCACTTGCATTTCCATCCTGTCCAATGTAATACTTGTATTTCTGTTCAAAATTTTCTTGAACCTTGAAATTTTGTTGATGTAGTAAGTTAGCACAGGATATTTAGATCAATTTAATACAAAGCAATGTACACATGACCTGTTATGGAAAATAGCAGTTGGAGTCGAGACTACTAATGATAGGTCTATAACAATGGATCATGGCTAATCTTATGGGCACTCAACTTCATTTCAGTGGGATGAAAAGCACCAAATAAAAAGAAGTGCACACATCAGATCATCCACGGGCACATTACCAGAGTCTTACTATCGGAGTACAGGGATAATGTTCCAGCTGCATTATATTGAAGTTTCAAGTTGCCTTGACCAACTTGTAGATTACTACTTTCACTTCCTTGAGGTGAGTACTGACTGGACTTTGTAGATATATGTGCTGGATTATACATAGAGAATTAGAAAGATATTTCGAGTAATAAGCCTTAAGTAGGTTTGAACCAAGAAGAAAGGCCTCATACCTGATTTCTTTGAGTTTGAGACAAAATAAGTATTGAAACCAAGAGGTGGTATAGACACAGGAAAAGCAAGCCAAAACTTGGGCTTTGCACCTGGCGTTGTGCCTAGGTAAGCCTTGACATGCTTGTCTCTTATGTTCAACGAGGCAGTAGCTATAGGCAGAAGTTGTGATTCAATTTCTCTTCCTTCAGAATCATGAACAACAATGGAATCACTGAAAACCTGTTGATTCCAAATATTATCAGATTTAGCTTCATGGTAGAAAAATATATAAATAATAGAACATTAGATCACAACTGTACTGTCTTCTTTCAAAAAAATAGGAAAATTAATGCATACTGGTATACGAAGGACGTCTTCTCGTTTCCACCCAAGCGAGTTGTATACAAGAACAACCTATAACCAAAGAAAGAAAACAATAGCTGACAGTAAGTCTTTTTTAGTTAAAAGGCATCATGCATGAATTGGGAAAAAAAGTATTCCCTCCATTACAAATTGTAAGATTTTGTAGAATGTAGATATATAGCTTTTGTTATGCACCTAGATATCCATTATATCTAGACACATAATAAAAGCTATGTATTTAGAAAAGCCAGAACGACTTACAATTTGGAATGAAGGGAGTAATGTTTGAATTAGAAAGGGTCATGCATGAGCTAAGAACACTAACCAAGCTTTTTCCTTTCATTAATTCCATCTCAGACGGAGGGCAATATGTAACATTTAGCAGAAGACACTGAAAAAAAGGAGATATACAGATATATTATACTAGTACTTACTAGTAGATTCTAAATAAAAATAAAGAAATTTAGAAGTTAGAACATGATCCATATCCACCATTGTTTCTGATTTTAGGCATGTGACATTACATATTGTCCTAAACTAGGAAACATTAATCAAATACATTCTACATTTGGTCCCCATATGAGTGAGGATCCTGTTGGGGACTCCCCCCACCCCCCCCCCCCCCCCAATTTTTTATCTCTATAATTCAATGAAACGCAGCTCTCCTGCATTTTCAAAAAAATACATTCTACATTGCAATATAAGGACATGTATCTGCCTCCAACTGATATCAAAGTAGAATGTGGCTCTGCTTTTTTACAATGAAAGAAAATGGTAAGAAAAAGCCACAGACTAACTTGTGAAAATTTTGTCATTGGGGATGAGCAACGTGATTTTGAGCCTGATTCTGTCAAGCAACCAAGGGAAGTTGAAACAAGCTCCTGGGCCTGTAAAAGAAATTGGAACAAATGAAGCTATCAAATACCAAAAGAGAGAATGTCAAGCATGATTGCAGCAATTCTATCAGTGAGCTCACTTGTGTATATCCAATTGACAATCTCTTTGCATAATCATTTGCAACATGTTGTTTCTCTGTTCCTGTAACAGCATCATGGTGCTGCGCAAGAGCTAGAGCATCACCTAGACTATCTGTTGAGAGACCTGAGCTATGTCTCCCTTCAAAGAACTCCAGCTGTCTAGCTGCCTGAAAACAGTTGAATACTTGACTATAAGCCTTCTACCAAGTGAGTAAGTGGCCAAGGAATTTATGAATGCCATTAGGAACCAAAAGCCAAGCATATAGTCGAAAAAGGATGTAAACAGTACCAGGTAATACCCACTCATCATGCGGACATATCGTTTGAAGGCAGGTCTGCTTGTAAAGTAACCTGTCCAATAGGCATTTGGGTTGTCTGCATATCTGGAAGAAGAAATACAATCATAACCAAGTGCACAGAACAAAAGGCTAACCAAAACATATTGTTTATATAAGATAAAGAAAACATACGGGAAGAAATCATTGGTCTTGAGAGGCCACTGCTCATTTGCAGCATATTTCGCATCGGTATAAATTGAAGGTGTAGAATAAAGAGCATTGACACGGCCATCCTGGTTATGGTCCAAAACAACAAGCATGAGAGTTCCAACATTTTTAACTGCTTTAAGCAAGAGAACTTCATCATTCATATTATAATTTGCCAGTTTGGACCGTGAGATGCCTAAAAGAAACAAAATTGCGTTCATAAGGAGGAATGAAATAATTAAGCACATAATTTTTTAACCTAACTAAAAACAATAAAAGGAATCAAGGGTATCACGTGAACTAAACATATATATCATAATAAAAATTTGAGAGCATTGAAATGCATCAAATATGTTTCATACAGCTTAACTAAAAATCATCATGAAAATGGCTCAACAGATATGCAGATGCCATGACCTTTCATAATGGACTGAAAAATAACTGAACAGATATTCAGTTATTTGTAATGCCCATGTATATCCTAACCTTGTTCACATAGTGAATTAGTTTGTCCATATTTCTGAACCAACTCTCTGCGTATTGGTATTTGAAGTCTGTTCCCATCGTAAACATGATATGATTTGTCCTCGTGATATTTGCCTACAGAAAAGAAAGAAAGAAATATGAATCAGGATGTGAAGTTGACAATTTGTATTTCTGAGTATGAATATTTTAGTCCAAATAACCAATAACACGAAATTCAGATAGTTCAAACTTGAAAGTAGCAAAGAACTCCCTAGTTGCATTCTCACAAGTCATAAATTTTATCACTGAATAATCAAATGGGCAGTGCAGTAGCATCAACCAAAAAGCTACTGGTCTCTTTGCAGTGTATATAGCCACAAAGAAAGTGCATCGGCACAAAGATGAAAATACTGATAACTGAATGTACCTGCTCTCGTATACAAGAAAAAAAATGTACCTGTGCTATAGCTGCAGCAACAAAATCATTTACTCGTTCCTCAACATTATAATCGAAAAGAAGGGGATCATCCTGTGCAGAGGAAAACAAGGAATTGGCTCGTGCTAAAGGTTTGAATAATACACAGTAACTATAGTACTGAACTTCTGATTAATCACCTGGACAACAGGGGAACTATCATCAACTTCAAAATAAAATTCACCAGGAGGTGGTTCATAGTTTTTTGGAAAGATGCCGGCAAAGATCTGAAAGAAACATACAGATTTGAAACAGAAACAAAACAAAGTCTCAAAAATTTGAAGTGGGTTAGCACTTAGCATCTATAGCATCATAGAAGTATTTGTATATGCTTAAATGGAACATATATCGAGGTGCATTGTATACTTTTGAAAAAGAAACAAACCACTCACATGAGCTGATGAGCCCAAGGTCTTGGAGCCCCTCCAAACAACCTCAAGTTCTTTTGTTCCCTTCCGTGTATCACGGTCTTGGTAATCAATCCGGAAGAAATAGAAAGCATCAAATCCTACCTGACAGACAATAAAATGTCTAGTGAGACATCTCTCTTCTAGTAAATCGAATATGTTCCTTAAACACCACAGGGGCAACTGTTACTTCAGTTAAGAAATTGAGTTCGTTTTAGACAATAGTTCTGTGGGTGGTCAAACCGTGTCTTTACCTGTCAATCACACAAATATTAAGGGCTGTAGCAGAAATGACAATAGATAATTAATTTCCGATTCTCCATGGCTACATGTTATAAGTAGTTACACTGACAATACAATATCTAGTCCACAAAAGAAAAAGGTGAAATATCCAAACATTCAGGTTTCGAAATATTGAGCCTATTTCTACAATGATGATACAGACATTATTGTGGAATTGAAAAAGATCATCGTATCATGCAAATGGGATGAAACTTGACATGGATGTGGTAATAGAAATTACTTCTGCGCCAAGAAGGTAGGCCTGAACTGCAGAGTGCCCAAACGGATCAATCTGCCAGCCAATCCGTGGGATCAGGCCAAACTCGTCCTTGATGTACCTGTGCCCAAGTGTAGTCTGATCGATCATGTCAATGTAGTGTACAGCCGCCTCATCATGCATGCACATGCCGCCATTTCTTCAACACCAGAAGCAATATATCATTCACCACAGCACAAAAACAACTTCTGGCAATACAATCCACAAAGTGGCGGCTACAAAGCTTGATGGAACATACATTAATTCCAGCCGTCCAGAGCTGAGGAGCCCCTTCACCGTATCCTTGATAATGTCATTCTGGTTCCTCCACCATCTTTGGAAGAATGCCTGCAGTCGTACCCGTACATAACCACAGGTCAGAAAAACGAAAAGTAAACAACATGCAGTACTGCAGTATGACACGAATGGTTTGGATGCAGAGTTGTTAATCTAACTTCCATTCTCCAAGTCAGCAACAAGGAACAGAGACTGTATGTACTAGTTCCACAAGCCCAAAAATGCTCTCGGAGCCAACAGAATGGCCACAGGTGGATGTGCATTGCTTCCTATCATCCAATTTCACACACCAAGTTTGCTAAAACCCAACTTACGACGCACCGGAGGCTCGAAAGTTGCAAGTCACAACTATTTACCTGCTCGACATAGATGAATTTTCGGTTCTCGTCCTTTAGCAACGCCGGGATGAGCGAATCCAGCACGTTCTGCACGCATGCCCCCTTCAACCAGGAAAAAAACAAGCCAAATTAGTTTAAGCAAAGCAGAGCCAAGTTGACGAAGAGCAAACTCAGCTCACAGAATTAGTTGCGGAATCCACGAAACCGAAATTGTGGGGAAGCGATTAGCACGGCAATGCTAGCCTCCAAAAAACCACTCAAATTCCTCCGAAATTAGCGGGGAGGGGGGCAGAACCGCACGCGACGAAATCGGAGAGCAGCGGTCAGCCCAGCGCGGAAGAGCAGGCGCGGCTCACCTGGATGGAATTGTTGGATCCGACGTAGTACTGGTCGACGGTCTTGAGCCAGCCGACGTCGTCGTGGGTGTGCGGCACGAGGTGCACGTTGAGCTTCCCGGGCACCACCCCCGCCGACGTGTTGTAGGAGATGTACACCGCCTCGCCCACGCCCGCGGCGGCGAAGAGGATGGCGGCGACAGCGGCGAGGAGGAGGAAGGCGAGTCGAACGGGGCCCATGGAGGCCGGCGCGCTGGGAGAGTGGAGCGTGGAAGGAAGGGGGAGGAGGAGGAGGAGGTGCGGCGGTGGTCGCCGGGGAAGGCGGAGACTGTGATGAGTCACTGTGGCTGAAGCTAAGAAGAAGCGTGGGGAGCGGGTCCCACCTGGCGGTGGGCGACGACGCGCGGCGAGAAGTTGCGCAATCGCTGCGCCACGTCAGCGTCCCGCGGGGTGGTTTCTGCAAATGCTGAGCATTCTCTCCTTTTTTATACCGAAAATATCTTTTCGTTTTTGCGACTTTTTATGTCCGAAATATCCTGGCGCTATCCTTCCTATATAGTTGGGGGTCAAAAACGGATAGATAGAGAAAAAAAAAAAGATCACATAACATAAGTGACGAGTGACTGGCGTGGATATGGATTTACATATATGCAGTTCCTACAATTGTACCTGTCAAAAATGGTTACATTAGGCTATTAGTACTTTGCACCACGGCTATTTACAAAATAATACAACAGCATTACGTGACACGACCAGTTATTACATGTATATTTGTGTACACACATTTTCTTTTGTTTATAGACGAAATATATGAGATTATGAGAATTATTATTTAATGTACACACAGTTTTCTAATATATAATGTATGCATCCAACTTTCGAATCCTTGATTCTTAGCTCGTCTTGTGCTTACAACATGGTTGTATGATTATAGTCTTGGGGCGAAGCTTGAACAAATTCAGTAGGATACACTTTACGGTGTGGATGCATATATTTGTATCATAGAGATTACAATCATTCTTTCTTTGTTTTTTGGGTGGCCACACCCCTACCCTCTACATGGATCCACTCTTGTTATAAGCTCTGTTTTGACACAACTTGTTTTCCTTTTTTTATTAGAAAAAAAGAGCATAAGTCTTTTTGGCGATAAAAAGAGCATAAGTTGTGGGTGCCCTCAACAACGCTAACATATAGGTTGCTTGGTAATGATGCTAGGACAAAGCAACCTATGTTTTAACATGAACACAGAAAAAGCAACAACATAATATGCATAATGTACTGCTAAGCTAGCCTTTTTTTAAAAATGACTGAGTTTGTAGAAAAGTGCATGAAAATTTATGATGCTTAATTAATATCATTGATACACGGTGTAATATAACATATTTGAATAATATGCTCATTTCGTGTCATAAGTATTTGTTCGGTTTTCTCTAAACTTAGCCAAACATAGAAAGTTTCACTTAAGCAACTCTATAAAATTGATTTAATTTTTTATTTATTCAGACACAAAAGCAGTAACGTTCAAGAAATTGTACTCACACTTTGTAGAATGGGACAACATATCAACGATTTAACGTCATACGAAGCACTGTAACATATCCAAAAGGATATGTTTCGAAAGCTATTATATGACACATAACAATATAAGGATTAAATTAAAAAACAATGATAATCTAAGGTTTGGTATAGCTGTCATGATATATTATTATGATATATATATACATATATATATATACATACATATATATATATATTTATTTACCCGTACGTACGCTTAGCTTGGAGCCGCTTTTGATAACGAAAAAAGGTGCTGTGAACTCATGGACGAAATCGTTTGGTGCCCATGAATACAAATGGCAGCTTGTATACTAGCACTACTCCGTAGTATATTGTTAATTAAGTGGCTAAATGAATGCTGCACGTCACGGTGCCCAATAGGCCAATATACAGACAATAATGTGCACGTTAACGTAATTAGATCGGGCATTGGAGGGCTCCTGTGCAAAAAGGAGATCGGATAAGGAGGGTGACCGAAACAAATGAGAGCAACGTAGCTTGAAGAATCAAATCAAACCAAATCCGCCCAAAACAAGGAAGGACGCCGCTCCCGCACCCACGCCACGACAGATCAGAAACAAGCACCAACGACGACTAGCTAGGTAGGCTGTGTATGACGCGTGGGCCAGATCGCCGGTTGGTTCGTCGCCGTCAGCCCGTGACGCGCGGATGTCCTGTGTGCCCTTTCCTCCGCGACGCGATGCGTGCAGCGCGCGGCGTCATGGTTTTTTATTATTCTTATATTATTTTTTTAGTCTCTTTGATTTTTTTATACATATATTTTGTTATGTATTTAGATAAATAATACATCTAGATACGTAGCAAAATGAATGCATCAAAAAAGTTAAAGTAAATTATAATTTATTATCTAGATACATAGCAAAATACATACACCAAAAAAATTAAAATAAACTATAATTTAAAACGGATGGACTAGAAAAAAAAAAACTCCCTTGCAGCGGCATGTGCTTGTTTGTTTGTTGCGCGCTGGGAGCGTTCGAGGAACGGATTACCGTGGGACGGCACAGGGGCACAGGTTCCACGGGCGAGAATTGAAGGCCAGGGAGGACGAAACCACCGAGGCATGCCTACCTGATCGATGGTAGCCTGTAGGGTTGTTTAGCGAGGTAACCGATGCATTTTGTCGTTCCTACAACATCCTAGCGGCGAAGCAAGGCAAGGCCAGCGAATCAGCGATGCCGGCTTTGAGAACCTTGTGTGCCAATAAGAGCATGGGAGAATTCACGAAAGGACATTGGTCAATAATAACAAAAAGAAAATGGAAAACGATGTATGTACGCATGAGCTCCATTTTAGCCAAGATAATAATATACGGAGTATACTCGGTAGTATTTAATTATCTGAACATGTTTATGTTTGAAACTAATAAACGAAGAGAAAAGGCAGTTCACTTACATACCTCGATTAGTGCATTAAATAGTTGAGGGTGTTTGGCCCCCCAAAGGCTCTCTCTGATAAGATCGCTCGAGCAAGATAGAACTAGAGTTAACATTCGGCCCATTTTCAATCAACATAGTGCCGCTTGTCCTTTGTTGAGCCTTCATTCCTGGCTCCATCTATAGAGACAAATGTTGGCAACATGTTTTTCCTAAAAAAACTATGTTAGCGACAGTTAGTGGGATAGAAAAGATGGAGTAGAATAGATAAAGCAGATAGAATTTCATCTCCTCTGCATGTGTTTCCAGCTCCCCTAGCTGAGGAGATGCTTAGTACAAGAGTATATTTGAGCTTACATAATTCATGATCCGCTCCGATCAGGTCCACTAATATGCGAGTTGGGCCGCCAGGTTCAACATCCTCAGTGTGGACTGGATTATTTTATAATGCGAGCAATCTGGATTCACCTTCGTTGCCAGTTTGTGATTCTAGCTCATCAGGGTCGAACTTGTTGCCAAGAGACATCGCTAACAAGATATGAGTTCTCAAAAGAAAAATGTTTATTTTTTGCAATCAGGTCTTATACCTATTTTTCATTAAGAATAGTGGCCAAAAGAAAGGCCGGATAATCTATACAAAGGACTTACAAGTAATCTTAAGATTATCTACAAAATCTCATAGACACAAACAAACAAGAAGAAAAACATGAGGGGGACTATGTCTGTAGAAAAGAAAAAAATACATCCGCACAAAGGCCACCAACAGAGAGGGTGAAGCCATGATGACAACTCATCCACCAACATCAAAAGAAAAGTGTAAAAGTATAATTAATTTTAGAGCCCACTATGAGTCTACTAGGAAGTATATATGAGCTAATATCTACGATGGATCCAACAAGTGGCAATGCGTGTGCTCCCTATCCGACCTATACTTAATTTGCTATGGTTATTGGCCTTGCTTCGTTGGCCTTGTATCCTTGGAAGTCGATCCGTGGCATAACCAGCACGGCTAGCTTGGATCCTTGGAAGTCGATTTGTGGTAACTTTTCATTCATGAATCGTGATCATGATGACAGTAAGATACTTAGTGAAACAGTCGCATTGGTGCCCCGGAATGTAAAAGAGAAAGTTGGTGTGGTAGGTAGTTTCTTGTGCCTAGAAAAGGGTTATGGGAGGGAGGCCAATAATACGAGTGCTATGCACCGTTTGGTTCTCGTGTCTACGAAACGTACGCGATGTAACGTAATGTAATTGGATGGGCATGGGAAGGGGAAGGTCCCGCGCACGTGCAACACGGAAACCCAATGACAAAAAGGATAGATCCGGGATCCGCATCCGCCAGGCAAGGCAAAGTTCGTCGGCACTCGGCAGCATATTAAGCCATGGCCCTCCCGACAAGTTGTTCATTCGTCGGCACTCGGCAGCATATTAAGCCATGTCCCTCTCCCGACAACAAGTTCAAGATCAATTTCTCGTCTCTGCGTTGATGTGCTAACGTAGCTTTTCCTCAGACTCAGGCCTGCAGTTGAACTAGCATCCTGATGAGAATATCAGGCGAGAGATCAAATCAAAAATGAAAAGAGGAAACGAATACACGTATACAGTGCTCCAGTTACTGGCCAAGCACCCAGCGTGGCGTGTCGCTGGCACTCCAAGTGACTAAACGAACCTCGACGTGAAGATCGCCGGAAACAGAGAGAATATCACAAGGTTCAGATTATCTGCAGATCCGGCCTACCACGTTCCTGTTGCCTGCCTCAGGGAAGCTCCTGCCTGTCCTGTGTAGCTCAATCCAAAATCCAGCACAAGCAACAGCACAGAGGCAAAGACTGTTCAGAGTGTCTGAACAACCAACACTACTGTAGATAATAATTCATCCGCACAGTACTGTTTCTCGACACCAGCAAACTGATAACGACGAACATCATGAGGATGTTAACAACAGGACAGTTGCGCGTATACACGTACAAAGATGGTGCTGCAAGTGAACAAAGAGGAACAAACGCGCGCGCACACACACGGCAACGCTGGCGGGCGCGCAGCACACACCAGACAAGTGCTGACGTAACGGAAAAATGCTTCATCAAATGCTCTCCGTACATGCATTTCATCCCAATACACTTGGCCTCATTTCTCAATTATGTCATTTGCTTCAAAATACGAGACCGACACATCAGTTACACATGTGACTAAATACATGCAATTTTCATGAAATTAATTAGTCCCTTAATCGTGTTGTCATTTAATTCAAAAAACTAGTTTAGTGTTTAGATGCACTTTCACTTTTTCATTGTACATCGTGTGACCCTCAAAGGTTTTGTATCATTGTAATTAGTTTGATATGTTTCAAACTACCAGACAATGTTATCTGCTAACACTGTCAGTACGAGGCCTTGAAGGGGACTATATGCATACAAGTGGAGGAGGTCAAGGCATGAATCAAGCGAAAACACAAATGTCTGTCTCATCCAAGGTTTGTAAGAAACAATTTGGAGCGCTCAAGAGCATTATGCTAAAATAGTTCTATTATACTATATTCTTGTATATGATACAAATCAAACGGTCGTATGTAGGGTTGTGAGAGAAGTTGCATTTATAAAATTTTGAAGTTGTATTTATAGAATTTGGAGCCACGGTCATAGCAACTTTAGAGTTGTGATTATAGAATTTACAGTCGGCTTCGCTCAAATCTTAATCATTTATTTTAAATGGTTGTTTCAACATTTGTTGTGTTTCCATACAGTGCAAACTTATGTCAATGTTTCAATATCCTTTTTAATACCCAAGTAATGGTGTTCATAACAAGGGTATCATATTGTAACATTATACAGAGTAGCTCAATCTACTACTCCGAGCACAACGGAAAGGAGTTTATTCATTATTACAAATCATCTGTTGAATTTGACGTCTCGCGCCAAGTACTAGCTATTATATAATACGAAAAGAAGGATCTTAACATGACAGGAACATCATCGTCCCCAGATGCTACAGCAACGGCAAACAAGCAATCAACAAGGGGAAATACCTGCAGGGCTGTTACGATCTTAACTAGCAGCCAGCATGCATATTTAGTTGCCATCGACGACGAGCTTGCGCCTGGTGTACTTTACCATGAGGTTGCCCTTGACGCCGACGACCATGGAGTTCCACTCGTTCTCCGGGAACGGGGACACCATCTCCAGCTCGAAGTTCCTCAGCAGGTGCGCCCACACCGTCTTGATGTCGAGGTAGGCGAAGGACTCGCCGATGCACGAGTGCCTGCCGCCACCGAAGGAGATGAAGGACAGGACACCGGCCGCCCTGTCCTCGCTCCTTCCCGGCGCGAACCGGTCCGGGTCGTACGCGTCGGGGTCCCTGAAGACGTGGGGGAGCCTGTTGGCGACGGCCGGCGACGCCACCACCATCTGGCCCTTGGGGACGACGAGCTCCTCGCCGTCCCTTGTCGTCACGGCGAAGTCGGCGTGCGACCAGCGGAGCACCATGGGCGTCGGCGGCTGCAGCCGGAGAGCCTCCTTGATGCACCGTACAGGACGTCCATCTCCGCCAGGACGTCATGGTCGATGATCCTGCTGTCTCCGCCGTGACGACGCCTCATGACGTCCACCTGCTCCTCTCCGGCGGCCGCCAGTTGGCGCCGGAACTGGAGCAGGTAGGCCCCGGTCCAGGTGGCCGTGATGGAGGTGGTCTTGTGCGCGGCGAAGAGCACCTTGATGAGTAGCCCGGCGATCTCGTCCTCCGTGGTGGCGCGCCGACCACCGTCGTTCATGTACCTCTAGTCCATCAGGCACTGCAGCATGTCTTGCTCGGACCGCCCGGAGGCCTTCCGGGCCCTGATGATGGTGCCGAACATCTCTCTAAGCCGTTGGCGCGCCCGGTCGCGGCGCCGGTGCACGGGGATCGGGAGGTAGGGGAAGATGACGCTCACCGGCTGCATCCCGTTGCACAGGTCGTGTAAGAGGGTGGCAACGTCGTTGAAGAGATTCTCACGCACCTCCCTCCCCAGCAAGCATCGGCTAGTGATCAGTAGGATGAGCTGCTCCAGCTCATGCTTCAAATCTACCGTGCCGCTCTCTCCCCACTTTGAGAAGTACTCCTGCAAGTAATATAATTAATTAAAGTTAAAATGTTTAATTTAGAATAAAGATCACTTCACTGCTACATAAAATCTTTTAGGATGCATTTTCAATATTTTAACCGTGGCGGGAAGATTTTGAAACCGCCTCTCGGTTAATCGAGCTTGGCCGAGGTTGGGCTGTAGGGCCGACACCGCCTTGTTATTAACCAAGGCGGGTGATGAAAAAAACAGCACGTAGTATGATAAGTAAAAAAGAACGAGAAAGTATATATCACCTCGGCCTCATAAACCATAAGGTCTACGTAGCTGCGGAGCTTGTTTCGACGGAGCCCTCGGCAATGATTCAGATCTGCTCCATTCTCACAGAGTAGGGCACATCAAACGCAACCCCTCGGCCGAACGCCGCGGCGGTGAACTGGCCGTACACCTCTTGCTGGCTAATCTCGGACTCGGGGCCATTGAACAGGTGCTCCGAAACCTCGGGACCGATCAGGAAGGTGATCTTGATCTGGCCGAGGACACTGAGGGTGAACACATTGCCGAGGCACGTGTACTCCTCCCGGATCATGGAGATGGGGCCACGCATTAACCGCACTAGCCCACCGATGATAGGCATAGCCGGGATCATCGGCGGCAGCCACCGGTGGCTGCAGCCTCTGGAGCCAGACCGCAGGAGGAGGAGCTTCATTAAAACGATGGTAGTGACAAGCAGCATGGCGCCAGTGATGATGAGCCTTTGCTGGTGGTTATCCGCCGTGAGATTCATCGTTTTCTGTATGTACATGTCAATTGCCATTTTTGCTAGTTGATAATCAGTAGAATGGAATGCAAGGGAATGTCACGGACGGACTGGGGAGACTATAGAGTGCAGGACATGGACTTTATTGAAAGGTACCACCAGCAAAGCAGGATAGCATGTGTGTATATCTATATCTATATCTAATAATAAAATACAAAATTTCTGTCCATCATATTTCTTCGCACATCTTTTTTTCCATCTCTACCGAACAACTCATTCTTGCTCAACGTGCCCGTCAAGGTTACCTGCAAACTGAGATCAGGAGAAAGAGAAATAGAAACAAAGTCGGGGTTCTAGATGTTAAGATACAAGTGAGAAAGAAAAGATAGAAGAGCCTTTTTAAAATAGATTGGGGTCCCCGATGCAAAATGTTAGACTTATGTACCTAATAATAAAACACTAAAATTTTTGTCCACCGTATCTTCTGCCCATCTCTTTCTTTCGCCTCTACCAAACAACTCGGCCTTGCTCAGCGTGTCCGTCAAGGTTATGTGCAAACTGAGATTAGGAGAGAAAGAGAAATAGAAACAAATTTAGGATTCTAGATGTTAAGATACAAGAGAGAAAAAAAGATGGAAGAGCCTTAATAGTTTTTGAAATAGATCGAGGTTTCCAATGCAAAATGTCAGAGTTCCTGCCACATTCATCAAAAAAATATCAAACCAGTTTTGTTAGTTTCATAAAAATATGATCTATCCATATATATTGAAGCTTATAAGGTTATGTTTGTCTATCGGTGTGTTAAATCATTTTTGCATGTGTCACATGCATATAGGTTCGAATACGCAGAGGATGTCCTCGCGTCAGTGTCCTCTAAGCCTTCACTAACTTTCCGTTGTCTAGCTCCTGCCCAAAACAAGCCTCAGTTCATAATATTAACTTTTAAACATTTATTATGTTTGTCTCTGCATCAAATTTGAGGAGAAAAATTACACCATTTGTGTAATTTTGTTAAAAAACAAAACTTATTTCTACTAAAATATGGATTAATCAATAATACAACTAATAATTTTATGAACCAGAATATTGGGCAGTAGGTGTAATTCATGACAAAGGCTGCCATGTGAAAAAAAAACAAAGATATCTCCCGTAATCATCGGCAAAACAAACCAATCCTAATGCATCGACAAAAAAGTTACAGAAGTTGATATAATGCTTAAAAAGCAACAAAGGTCGATATTGAGTCGTAGAAACATAAGAGCAGTATGAAAGTGCTACACACTTATAATATATTTATATTTAAATAATTATACGCTTTGCAATGGAAGAGAAATAATTATACAGGTTTTAGGACATTGTTATTTATTGTGAGCATTAACTTATATTATGGATGTGATAGTCATTATCATTTTGTATGAATTTTAGTATTTTTTCTTCTGTTGCAACGCATAAGCATCTTTGCTAGTGAGGTATAAAATATAAATCAAATATAAAAAACCAATTACTCTCTCAGTTTTAAATTATAAGTTGTTCTATTTTTTTCTAACTAGAAACGGACGGAGTAATCATAAAAGAGAAACTGAGTTCGTTCTCACCTTGTCTTCTAGCTAAAAAGGGGTATTTTTATTCTACTAGTGCTCTCTACAGCCTATGCATGTATGGCCACTATACACCTTTACCGATAAACTCAAAACCCAGTAGCGGTCTTTTCCGGTTTTCAAAGTCTTGTTTGGCGAGAATGTTTGAGAATGCTTTTTTTTTTATATCTTCTCAGTGCGATCTTCAAGTTCTAGCAGTTAGTGGAAATTCGAAGGAATTTTTTAGAGCACATTTTGTGTTATTTGGATATTGTTATTTATTGTGAGCATTAACTTATATTATAGATGTGATAGCCATTATCATTTTGTATGAATTTTAGTAGTTTTTTCTTTCGTTACAACACATAAGCATCTTTGCTAGTGAGATATAAAATATAAACCAAATGTAAAAAACCAGTTACTCTTTTAGTTTTAAATTATAAGTTGTTTTATTTTTTTCATACTAGAAACGGACGGAGTAATCATAAAACAGAAACTGAGTTCGTTCTCACCTTGTCTTCTAGTTAAAAAGGGGTATTTTTATTCTACTAGTGCTCTCTACAGCCTATGCA
>CM041633.1:36713806-36781660 GCA_023333625.1 Bothriochloa decipiens | reverse complement strand
AAACTCAAAACCCAGTAGCGGTCTTTTCCGGTTTTCAAAGTCTTGTTCGGCGAGAATTGTCCTGTTCGCTTGGTCGTTTCTGACTGGCTGGTTCTGGCTGCTGTTGATTTTTTGAGAGAAAAATACTGTTAAATGGCTGGATGATTTGGCTGATAAGATCAAACAAACAGGCTGAATGTTTGAGAATGCTTTTTTTCTTTCATATCTTCTCAGTGCGATCTTCAAGTTCTAGCAGTTAGTGGAAATTGGAAGGAATTTTTCAGAGCACATTTTGTGTCATTTGTACATCTTTTATACTAGCCTTTATTTTCCTTGAGACATATAAGATATCTGACACTATTAAAAAAATATCATGCTTACTGCAGTTAATTCTCTTATAGCTACCTTGTATATAATTTTGTTTGATTTACAACTCAAGATTTATCTTACTATTAGTAATTAAAGACTCTGACGTATTAGTCCTCACAAGATATGTTAGAAATATAATCATAAAATGTCCGTCCTTTTCTTTGGTGGGCTTGGGCCTAGAGGATGAAGTAGGGTTATTAGAGAGCAATAATCATTACTTGTACCCTTCTAAAGTTGTCTTTATAGAATTTGCGGCCGCTTTTGTCAAAATCATAATCTCTCGTCATGGTGCTTCAACATCACTATCTAGAATTTTCTACGAGATTTGTCTAATCCTTCCAAAGATCCAAGGGCTACTGCGTGTAGCTAGGGGTATGAGATTCTAACCATTACATTGGTTATGCTATGATGAAATGGGTTTTGAAAAAGAAAAACTTTTATTCTCCTTCATAGGTCACCTTTAATTTTGGCCATGGATTTGTACCTCTGCTATCCTACCTAGCCACAATGTGATGAGAGAAATGAAGTTCAAGCCAAGTTAGGCTCCATGTCAAGTGCATGCATCAATTGCTGAATTTATCAAGACGTTTTTGGGCACATACTGATGACTCAAGTACTCCTATTGTCCCAAACTTAGTGTCGTTTTAGAACGGGCATGACAACCATGGAGAAAACAAAAATGCCAAATTTTTGTCCCTATAATTTCTTTCTCTTATATATTTTTGTCCCATTCATGAAGCGGTGCTCATCTCACCACCGGTCCACTCCGTGTCAAGCACCGCAAGGGAGGCCATGGCCCATGCCACAAGTCTTATCTACATCGCGCGCCGCCAGGGAGGCATCACCTGCTCACTAGCCGTTGCCTAGTCTGGGCGGGATCTAGTGATTCCGACAGCTCCATAACCCAGTCCACTGAATGTATGGCCAACATCCTCCCCGCCACACTCCCATGTGGCCTCTCCATCTTAGCCTCGTCGATGTTGACTGTTGTGGCATCGAGTTGCATAAGCATATTTCTTTTGAGCATCAGATACTTTATCACTTCGATTGCTCTGGTGCTCTGTGGCGTATGCTTTGCCGTTGCTAATGTTGGATGTTCGTCTCGTCTTCTTGGTGGAAGCGCACCGCCGATTCATTTCCTTTGTTGGCAACCATTACTTTGATGTAATCTCCCTTTCACAGGTCCCATCAGTTAGGTTCTGAGGCAGAGGGTCTCTTTCTTATCTTGTTGCTTTGGGTCGGTCCACTGGTCCAGGAATTTAGTTTGAAGTTTTGAAAGTTTAAAATTGAATTTTTTAATTTTCAAACGTACTTAGGTGGAGAAATAATTCAAATCAAAACCATAGATCAGAATGAGATAAATAATTTATTTAGAAAATATTGTACCAAAGTTTAGTTTATGATCATTTTAAAACTTCTTTCTGCGATAAAAATTACCTATCAATGATTACATTTAATATATAAAATTTATCAATGATCAAATTTAATATATAAAATTTTCATAAATAAATATCTTAAAAACTAAGTGATCTTGGCCCGTGAACCCTTGCATTGTCTAAATTAAACACCTGAACTACCAAAAAATGCTTTAATTTGACCCTGAGGTATTTTTGAGTGGTTTTGACTTGCTCTCGAATCAAAAACACGTTTCATAGTGGAGGTGTCAAATTTTAATAGTTTTTTAGTGGGTTTTAAAAATAGGCAAAGGCAAGAGTGGGTGGGCGCAGAATAGACGTGATCCTTCTATATACTAACATTTTTTATTTCTAGTTGATCATTGATGAATTTGGGTTTAATTTGATTATTTCTGAAAGGTGGTGAACTAAATACTTTAGGAATAATTAAGTCATTGTAGACTAAATGGTGCTAGAAAGGAGTTTTGCTAACCTGTAACCCGCTAGCTCAGTGGTTTGTAATCTGCGGCTATGGAGTCTCTTGTATGCGTGTCGTGCAAAACATCTTCTACTTCTTCTTAATGAAACATGTGTCATTAGGGCATGTTTGCGTAAAAATCATTGTGGCTAGTCTAAGCCAACTTATCTAAATTTAGTTCTCTGAAATCTAAGCTGTTTATCTAAATCATTGTCATGCCGTCCCAGTTTAAAACTTCATAATTATTAGAGAGTGCCAAAAAATTTTGAGCTGTGACCTGCGTGTATTTTGATATGTCGAGGTCGTGAGTGTGTTCCAATCATCCCGATGTAAAAATCTTGAGTTCCATTAAAAAAAGAAAGAAAGAGAAAACAAATCTTCATATTAATGCCAGCCAACAAATTTTCGTGATTGCTTGTAATAGTAGCCGTTAACTAACATCAGCCAACTAATTTCTTGACTATATACCTGGAATAGCAACAGTTTATTGCATTCACTAAATTAGAAAAGGATCGCTCGTTTGTTCTAAATTAGCGTGGAGATGAGGCGTAGACTGTGTTACAGAGCATCACTTGTTTGATATTCCGGTGGTCTCCACGATTCCAACGAAGCTTCATTCGAGCCTTGCAGCCTAGCAAAGTAATTGACGGCGCATGCAAGGAAACTAGGAAAGTAAGCTTCGTGGCTTGGATCATTCTATATCAATTAAGCATCTTGTGTGATCAGGAAGCTAATAAGATAACATATATGAACTAGTAGCTAGAGCAGTTTTGTCTTTGAAACGTACACGTATAAATTTGGGTCAATAAACCCTCTAGCTTCATTTGTGAACGATGTAATTATGTTTGCACATCAATAAATAGCACCACATGGCTTCCCTATAAAAAAGTTAATATCTCCCCCTCCAACCTTGAAGCAGCAACAGAGATTGCCGTTTCAATCAAGGCCTTGTTTAGTTCCTTGAATTGGGACCAGAATTCCTGTAGCAAAATTTTTATAGTATTTCGTTTGTATTTAGTAAAAATTGTCCAAACTTTAACTAATTAGGCTTAAAATATTCGTATCGCAAAGTACAACCAAACTGTGCAATTAGATTTCATCTATATTTAATACTCCATGCATATGCCGGCATTTTGACATGAAGGAGAATCTTCTTTTTTTATAGAGCCAAATGCTAGAATTAGGAGTCTAATTCGAGCATGTAAACAAGGCCAAAGTGTCTCAATACGACGAGACGTACGTTAGACAAAAACAATGCCTAACAGATGCAAAGCTTCCGAGAAAGCTTCCAAAATCTGCCAGCCACGCAACTCACTAGCCCATCACCGGCACCAAGTGATCAGGGCCAGAAAACCTTATTCCATTGCTGCGACGGCGTCATCACCTCGCCATAAAACCTACACGGCACCACCAGGCATAGATTGACATACTCCACCCAGGCCGAAACGGCCATCAGAACTAGTCTCACAAGCTAGGGGAGTGCAGCGGCCATCAGAAGCCATGGGAGTTGAGGATCTCGTCGGCCGGAATACTATAACCTGATCCTGACATCGCTTCCTTTTCACCCTCTGGAAGGAACCCTAACAGGGGAAAACGAGTGGTCATGTAGCCTCTTTGGTTCAACAGTGGTTGACTTCCTTAGGCGGTACAAATTTTTTTTTTTTTGGTGATGGCCTTATGGGCTTCTTGCAAGCTATAAAGCAGAGCTAAATTCCTGATAAACATACGCAACTTAAAGCTGGCTAAAATAACCTCTCCGAAGAGTGCACCAGTTTTGCTTCCTGTTAGGTTTTATCCAACCAAAACGAACAGGAGCACAACATACTCTAATATAGCCTGAAAAACATGGACTAGGCACATGCGTGTAAAACATCAGTAGATACTTAAGCATGAGTAATAGCAACAAAAAACAGTCACAAATGAAAGCCTGTTTAAACCACCGGTGATAGCATCATAGATAATTTATCTTCACAAACAGAGCAATCCTCCAAAAAGGTGCCACACACAGTAATAAGGATGAAGCTACTAATAGAAGACTACGACAGTGCACTCCATTTGAGTTATACTGCAAACACATGACAATACTTAGGTTCCCACCAACAATTAGAACTTCTAGTAAAACTTTAGTAGCACATTCAAACTTTTTTCTGCAAGGGACCTTAGCTACACAGCTGTGTTATCCTACGTGATAAGCAGCAGTTATTGGTCATAGCTTCATCCTCAGGCATTTTGTCCGAGATATCACACGAGATCTTCAGTCTTTGCAGCAGGAAAAAAAAAAACTTTTGTCAATCATGTGGTAATTCAAAATTGCAAATGAGGTTTTGTTTAACTACTTGATGCCTTCACAATGTAAAACCCAGAAAAAGTAAGTTGTGTTGTTCAGAGCAGTCATTTCTCTTTTTCAAGAATAAAAAAGTTAATATTCCCTCCGTTCCAAATTATAAAACTTTTTAGTTTTTCTACATATATTGCTTCAAATATGTATCTAGACACAGCGTACATAGTTTTTCTATGTATCTAGAAAAGTTAAAACATCTTGTTATTTGAAATAGAGAGTGACAATCACAGCAACAAGGACTACATATGTTAGAATGCTTCCTTTTATGTCGTAGTTTTCACCAGAAACCTTCTACATATCCTACGATTTATTTTCCAGGTAAATTAGTGAGAACAAGCACACACATGATGACATTCTGGCTCAGGATTCTGGAGCCCGATAAAGTATCTAACTGAAACTTGACACCGTATCTTTGTTATTGCCCTCAACTGTACCTGTTTCAGTTAGAACCAACCAATGCCTAAATACTAAATATTTGAATACGCAGTTTGCTTCAGAACAATTCTGAACCAAGGATCTAATATAACTGAGGCCCAAGATGTACTGGACTGCCATCAGAGCCTAACGTGGAGTATATATGTAACTATCTAACTATATACAATAAAACATTACATTAATTTCAGATGAATGACATAAAAGAAGCGTATACGAAATCATCCTCCAGGCTGAGATCTCATTAATATTTCTGCAAACAAGGCATCCAATGATCTATTTCAAAATCATGACTGTGCTGGTGGTGAGAAATGAGAATGCGTATCTGCAAACACGGCATCCAATGTGGAGTGAACTGACCAAACCCAATATGCATTTTATGCCTAGCTTTTTTTTTCGAAATCGTGCATAGCACGTATTGCTTTTAAAAGAAGTGGAAATGGCCAATATAGATAATACAAAAGGATTTACATGTAATCTTAGAATTACCAACGAAGTCCTTAACACAAACAAAAGTAAGAACATGAGGGGTGGGGAACCCTCCACCTAACGACCCCAGTAACTGAGCCTAATACAAAATAACTCAACACAATAGTAGCCATCAGTGATAGGAGCCGTAGAAGATATTAGCGGCAAAACATCCGCTAGAACACCTCGGTAGTAAAGCATCTGCTGAAAATAACATGACCTCGGTGGCAAAGCATCCGTCGAAAACACCTCGGTGGCAAAACATCCACTCGAAACTCGAATTCTGATAGCTCCTCCGAGTCACTAAGGGTCATCACCCTCCGGACCACGGGCGAGGAGAACTACCTGCAGAACATTGATGGCAAAGCATCCGCCCAATCATCCTCGGCGGCAAAGCATCCGCCGAAAAAGACCATAGCTACGGCTACAACACACACACAAAAGGAAAACCAAGGTGCAGAGGATACGAAGCCCGAGAAGGCACAACGCAGACAGCGACGATGACCAAGCAACGCCGAGGAGACAACCCCACACGTGCCATGGCATGGACTTCTACGACAACGCCTTTAAGAAGGACTGTGACGCAGAAGTGGCACCGTTTCCTACCATAATGGCTAGGATTTCACCTCGAATATCCACGCCGCCCGCCATCCCAGTTGCCGCCCGAGCGACATCAGCCTCACCACCATAGCGCTGCCAATGTGTTGCCGGGCGAGACTATGCCATCCATGCCACCATGAAATGACAGAACGCTAGAGCTGTTGTCCACACCACCACGATGTGAGCCACGGAACCACACAGCGCAGACTGGGAAGGGGGAACGTGGCCCACAGCGTCCGCGGCCCGGTGTAGGGAGGGCAGATCCGGGGCCCAGGAGCCCGAATCCGGTGGGCTCGGCCCACCCAAGCCACCGAAGCCGCAAGCGGAGGAGGCTGGGCAGGAAGCAGCCGCAGGCCACCACCAGCCTGACACCTCCGCGTAGGGGAGTTGGGCCGGTTGGCCGGCCGGCGCCGCCGGGCCCCGGGGACGCGAGATCCACCCACTGGGGGGCTGGGTCCGGCCGGCTACCATGGATGCCGGCTGCCCGCCACCAAGGAGCAGGGAGGGAGGACAGAGCCTCCAAACGATGTTTCCGGGCGGGGGAGGCGCGGATCCGGCCTGGAGAGGTGTGGATCCGGCCGGGCCGGCCATCCTCACGCCGCCATGGTCGCCGGTGGGATGAGGAGGAGGGGGACGGGAAAAGTTGGGGTGGTGGATGGAGGGCGAGCTCGTGGCGGAACCCCTTTTTGAGGGTTACCGCCGCTGGCCACCACCGCCGCCGCCGCAAGGAGGGGCGGTTACGGCGGCCGGAGGAAGGGCCGGCGATGGGGATGCTCGGAGGGGCGGTGCGACTGCCCCCGAGTCGCCCGCGTGCAAGAGCGGACGGTCGGGGAAAGGGAGAGGAGTCAAGATCCTACTCAAGTTTTTATGCCTAGCTTCACTTAAAAGTTAGCTTGATGATGCGACAAACAAGGCAGAATGGGTAACCATTTTAATCAAGTCACATTGTGTGAATAGAACATCTGTCATATGAAACTATAAGTACATAGAGCATGAATATGGGTGGCATAAGTAGTCACACACAGCAGACAGTAGTATTGTAGTAGTACGTGGCAGCCCTGCATGTATGCAGTGAAATCAGTAGCAAAGAGATTGGGCATAAGGTGCTGGGTACTTTTCAAAATTCCAGGACCTCTGAAGATCTCCTTCTCCTGTATCTCAACATCATTGACAATGGCGTACACGACGTCAGACTCGCACAGCACCGGGCAGCCAGGGGTCTGCCGAGGCAGCCTGAGGTCCCGGTACTTGTCCTTGGCCCAGATGTCTTGGATGCGGAACACGGCGTGCCTCTCTCCCACACGCCACCGCCGAGAGTGGACTTGAGGGTCCAGATGGCAACCCTGATTTGTCGCTGGCCCAACCTTCGAGGAGTCCCTCGATGGCGACGAGCTTGATCTGGCCGCCAATGCAGCGGGCAGAGCGGTACTCATGCATACGCGGGCGTGGGCGGGGAGTGCGGTGGTCGGAGTCGGAATTACATGTGCCGACCCCGGCATACTCGTCGGGCAACGGGGATGAAACGGAAGTGAGGATCTTGGTGCTCCGGGTTGTCGCAGATGGTGATGCCTTGGAGCAGGTCGACCCAGCACAGGCTGGAGGCCGTGGCCCCGAAGGGGAAGGTGGTGTCGGCGCTGAACAGGTGCCTGCCTAGTTACCGGGCCACCTCGCGCGGAAGACGGACCTCCTTCATGGTCCACTGCGGCGTGGGCGCGTCGGAGCACCACAGGTAGAGCTCGGAGTAGGGAAGGTCGCGCTGGAACGTGGATGCGAGCTCGGCGAGGAGATAGGAGGAGGAGGAGGCGCCGGTGCCGCCCGCGCTCGGAGGATGGCGGCACCGTAGGGGACTGGCGGCGTTGAGGTCGACCCTGTAGGGGACCGACGGCGTTGAGGTCGACCCTGTAGGGGACCGGCGGCACCGTGGCGAGGGGACTGCTGGTACTGGCGGCGGCGTCGTAGACCAGGTAGCATCCGCGCGAGGAGCCGGGGCCGTCGTACTTGCCGCCGTAGAGGAGAGCAGGCTCTCGTCGGCGCATGCTACGCTGGTGCCGTAGGCCAGCCGAACAAGATCGACGCCGGGCGTGGTGCGGCCCAGCAGGCCGAAGATGGAAATCCTGGGGGGGAGCATGGAGGCCGCGGTTGTCTGGCTTCAAGGAACCCAAGAGGTCCACGACTACTGGCGGATCAGCTGGACCCTTCTGGTTTTCGGCCGCCGCCACCGGCAGCGGCACCTCATCGTTTCCGTCTTCGATGAGGGCGGGCACAAGGCGTTGCAGCATGACCCAGGTGGGGGCCATGAGGGCGCCGGAGGACATGCTGGCTTTTCTCGACGGCGAGGGGACGAAAAAAGGAAAATGCTTGTCTCCTAAAGTCTAGATGAAAGGACGACGGCAATGGCGGATCGAGTGGGGAAGAGAATGCTGATGGAGTAAAAAGTGGGGGCGAAGACGAAGACGGCGAATGGTCGAGATCGGAGACACCGACCACCGAGAAGGACACGGATCGAGTCGAGGGCCGATGGACGACGGACTACCCCGTTCCATAATAAATTAATTTTTAGATTGTCAATCATTCTGAATACCACCGAAAAATGGCTTCGTACGTTTACAATCCGTTGATTTCGCAGAAATACCGATCGACGGCGACAGTTAGGAGACGAGAAACGTTGGACGAACATAGCGTTTAGGGTTTCCTGGTACAACTGTCAATGGACGGACATATAGCACACATAGAATTTGCATTAGGGAGGGAGCTTGATAATGGGAAGTGCAACATTTCAGGGGCAGTTGCTTTGAGGTTGTCTTGCTAACTGTTAAGTCTCTGCCTTCTGAAAGGTCTAGCCTTGGTTTTGATAGCTTTGAATCACTTTGTTTTGCTCTGAAGTTTTAGCTAGGGGTATGGCCCCCGTTCTGCCTCTTCTTGAGTACTAGCTATGTTTTGTTTGGTTGCGTCACGACGTTGTCTATGTCTTTGAGAACCAAGCAGACAACCAAACTTTGCTCACTTTAAATAGCAATGTTTCAACTTTTATTTGGCTTTTGGTCATTTGAGTGAGTTCTTCTATTTTTCTTTTGTTGTTGGTCCATCTCTATGTATTGGTGTTAACAATGCACTCATTAAGGGGGAGATTATGAGGTATAAAGTTGATATGTGCCCTTGTGTGTCAAGTTATGATGAATGATAGTCAGGAGACGATCAACGTTAATTGAGTTTGAAGACTAACCAGGGTATGTGTGTGCAAGTTGTCTCTTGATTGTGTTGATGTGCAGGTGTAGAGCACTATCACAGTCGACAACAATGAATACGACCAAGTAGAGATGTGTCATGCCACCGAACATGAGTCTTAGACTGAGGAACCAAAATGGCTGAAAGGACAATCGTGGGTGACTATCAACAAGCAAGTGAACATGTGGAGGATTAGACCATATTGACCAAGTCAAGCTTGTGGTTGGCCAAGTCAAGCTTGTGGTTGACCAAGTCAAGCCAATGGTTGACCAAGTCAAACAGAGGCGATGAAGGACCTGGTGATTGAACGGTCGAGAAAAACAGTGACACATGTCAAGACCATGGATGAGCCAAAGAGGATACCATTCTCCACATGTCCAGATGGAGGAGGTGCGGGGGTGTAAGGTCCTAGATGGCTAGAGGGGGGTGAATAGCCTATTAAAATTTCTACAAATTCACTAGACAAAGTTTGTTAGTAAAACAAATGGCGATAATCGTAGTTTTGCCTAGACTAGATTGTGAGCAAGCCTCCTAATGATAATTCTAATATTATGATCTCTTTATCACACAAAGGCTATGTCACTACTTCCTAATCTATTGAGCAATCAAGATAACCAATTCTATACAAGCTACACAATATATATATGTATAAGAAAGTAAATACAAGAGATAGGATGACAAATTCAATACCGACGGTGAAGTAAAGATGTTGCCAATCACCAAGATGATATTCAATCAATCACGATGACAACAATATATATATCAATGAAGTACCAATCACCAGAAGACAAAAGATGACACAATTATTTTTCTCCCGAGGTTCACTTGCTTGACGGCAAGCTAGTCCCCATTGTGTCAACCAACACCTAGATGGTTCTTTGGTGTGACTCGCAAGCCACTTGCCTCGCAAGGCACTCCCTCACAAGGGAACCGCAAGACACCACTCTCAAGTGCGGTAACTCAATGACACGAGCAATCCACTAGAGTTGGAATTTGGCACTTCGCTGGGGAACCACAAGAACCCCTCACAAATATCACCTTGATTGGGGGCGGACACAATCACCAAATCCCCTCACCAATCAATCAAACACCAACCGTCTAGGTGACAATAATCACCAAGAGTAATAAGAATACCACAATTACAATCACACTCCTAGTGCCATAAATATGAATCACAAATGCATGCACCTAGGGTTTCCCAAACCTCACACCAAATGAAACCAACCATGGAATGGAGAGGAGAGGGAGGGGATCCTCTTGGAGCTCTCAAATTGATCACTAGAGCTTGCTCTCTCACTTGATTGGGGCTCAAATCAAAGGAGTGAGAGAGGGAGGATTGAGAGCTTCTTGTTCTAGAGTTTGCAATGGGGAAGAACAAGAGAGAGGAGGCAGTTTCTCTGCGTTTTCATTGGAATGGAATGAATGAACTGAGAAATGGGGGTGAGACGGGTTATATACCCGATGCTCAGATGAACTACCAGAAGTTCCGGTTAACCCCCACCGGAACTTCCGGTCAGTCCAGATCTAGCCGTTGAACGCGCCAGATCTATCCGTTGTGTGCGAAGTCAACCCAGATCTGGCCTACCGGAACTTCCGCTCACCTAACCGGAACTTTTGGTCATCCACCGGAACTACACCGGAACTTCCACCGAAACTTCCGGTCAGTCCGAGATCCAACCGTTGTGCTTTAAACTAGGCTAATCGGAACTTTCGGTCAGAGTACCGGAACTTTCAGTGACAGCCGGAACTTCCGGCCGAAGATCGAAACCAAAAGAACGCACGCGGTCGCTTGCGAAATGTCAACTACCAGAACTTTCGGTCTGTTTATCGGAACTTCCGGTGACCACTGGAACTTCCACTGAAACTTCCAGTCGTGAACCAGAAGTAAATTAGGGCGCGCGGTTGCTCGGGCTGGACTGACCGGAACTTCCGGTCCAGGCCCACCGGAACTTCCGCTGGTCCAGCAACACCCCACACTAAAACGGGCATATCTCTTAGCCCCGAACTCCGTTTTCGATGATCTTGGACTCTATGGAAAGATTGTTCAAATGACTACACAACCACCATATCCTATTTATCCCAATCATTAGGGATCAAAGCATTTTTCTAAACCAAGACCCATCACCTTCTTTTTTTCAGCACAAGAGTTCTTCAAAACTTCTCAAGGGAATATCTCAACCATCTCAACAAGCCACTAAACCCCAATGCATATGTAAAATGAAATTCAATTTTAGTGGCACTAGATGAGTAACGCAATCATAATATTCCCCTCTTAATAGTACGGTTATCAAACCTAAATCACTCACACCCTCTATGGTGTCTTGAATACAAACCAAAAATGACCCTATAGATCATACATTTGCCATGAGCCCATTTTGTCGATCCTCCAACCGCCAAGCCTTTACATGATACGTGACACACCATGTCATCATGCAACCGTCTTGGTCCATCGATCTCGATAGTACTTGCTCTTCATCGTTGGTCGGTCCATCGATGCCAAGTCTTGCCCAAGCTTTACCATCGCACGGTCCTTCGCTTTGAAGCCTCAACTTGCCCTTCACACTTTCAACCGGTCCATCGAGCCAAGCCCATCTTGATCTTCACCATGGTTAGATTACATAACTTCATGTCATGCCTCAACATTGAGCTCCACTTGGCGTGGACTACCTTTCTCAAAATCATCCACTTAGAAACAAGGTTAGTCCTTAGGTTTCATCAATTATCCAAAACCAAACCGAGGACTTTCAATCTCTCGCTTTTTGGTAATTGATGACAACCTCACAAAGATGATTTTATAATAAAGGTTTTGAACTTGTCATGCTTGTCCAAGCAATTTGCATCATGAATAAGATTTGGACAATCATCACAAATTCGATTTTTGGTAGGATTAGCTCCCCCTACATATGTGCATAGAGTTTGGATTGAAAGCTTTGCACATATGTATGGATATAAAATTTATGGGAGATTAATTCTACCAAAATGATGCTAAGGTGTAAGAAATAGACCTTTGAAGCGTGATACCAATCGGAGTTGCTTTTACACCATCCTTAGCACCATTGTTGCACTATACATTCATCAAAGCTCAAGAACAACGTGAGATCAACATTATAACATAGGCTCTTGATCCACATATAAATTTAACTAAGTCTAGTTACAACCTATTCATGCTAGTATTTCATTTCACCATTCACATTATAGTACTAGCATACACCACGCAAGCATAAATATAAACTTTAAATACATGTGCAGTGAGCAAATCATATGTTAATGCACAAACAAATGCAACAAATTATTCATAAGCTTGCTCCCCCTATTTGTGTGCTTCATAAAATTTTAACTTACCCCTTTCCATTGGCATATCTTTATGATTTATCTCTCCCCTTTGTCATTGATTACTAAAAATGTATGGCCAAGTTGTGGAGAGTAAGTTACATTAGTTATTTTGGTGAGGTAGAATCAAATTTTATTAAATTTGGTCTCATCTAGCTTATTTGCCAAAGATGATCAATTCGGTTTGAACCAAAGACAAGCTTCTTTACACCTCACTAGAAGGGTTATCTTGCCTATGTTGAATTAAACAATTATAGCAAATATTCTAGATTCAACACTAGGATTGCAAACTCACAAACATGGCATATATCATCACTAGATCAAGTCACACATAGAAACAATAGTGATGCTATATATCAAATAAATTCATTTGATTTCTCATGAATGCACTTAGGATGCATCTTGTATGTCTACATGATCTAGCAAATCCTAATATCCCATGAATGACATGTCATTATAATTTTACCTTGCATAGTCGAAGGAGAGGCGTGTCAAGAGTGGGTGGGGTGCATTCAACTCATGTTTGAGAAATCAAGAATGTTCAACTCATTCCTTAGCTTGCAAAACCTTTTCTCATCAAGTGGCTTGGTGAAAATATTGGCAAGTTGATCATCGGTGCCAATGCTTTCAATTGAAATAGCACCCTTTTGTTGATGATCCCTTATGAAGTGATGCCTTATATCAATATGCTTTGATCTTCCATGTTGTACCGGGTTTTGTGTCATTCTAATTGCACTTTCATTATCACAAAACAATGGTATATTCCTGAAGTTGAACCCATAGTCCTTCAAAGTTGATTTCATCCATAGCAATTGTGCACAACATGCTCCCGCACTAATATATTCGGCTTTGGCGGTAGATATTGCCACACTGTTTTGTTTCTTTGAGGACCATGACACTAGTGATCTTCCAAGGAATTGACATGTTCCACTAGTGCTCTTCCTATTGATCTTACATCCCCCATAATCGGAGTCCGAATATCCAATCAACTCAAACTGTGACCCCTTGGGATACCATAGTCCAACATCTTGTGTATACTTCAAGTACCTCAATATTCTCTTTGCAGCCTTGAGATGACTCTCTCTAGGTGAGGCTTGATATCTTACACACATGCATACATTAAACTTGACATCCGGCCTTGATGCGGTGACATAGAGTAAGCTTCCAATTAGAGACCGATATTCCTTTTGATTCACCATGTTGCCACTAAGATCACTATCAAGACTTTCATTGGTGCCCATTAGAGTTGATATAGCTTTTGCCTCTTGCATTTCAAACTTCTTCAGCATGTCCTTGATATATTTTCCTTGACTCACAAATATGCCTTCCTTTAATTGTTTGACTTGAAGACCAAGGAAGTAGCTAAGCTCTCCAATCATGGACATCTTAAACTCTTTGGCCATCATTTTACCAAATTTTTTGCAATAATCTTCATCGGTTGAACCAAATATAATATCATCAACATATATTTGTACAATGAATAGGTCATTTCTAATCTTCTTGGTGAATAGAGTAGTATCAACCTTTCCCACTATGAACCCCTTAGAGATAAGAAAACTCCTTAGCCTCTCATACCATGCTCTAGGTGCTTGCTTCAAGCCATATAATGCCTTTTTCAACTTGTACACATGGTTGAATTTCTTCTCATCTTCAAAACCGGGAGGTTGCTCAACATATACTAGCTCATTGATGATCCCATTGAGAAATGCACTCTTGACATCCATTTGATAGAGCTTGATGTCATGGGCATAAGCATAGACTAATAGAATTCTAATTGCCTCCAATCTTGCCACAGGTGCGTATGTTTCTTCAAAGTCAAGACCCTCTATTTGAGTGTAACCTTGTGCAACTAGTCTTGCTTTGTTTCTCACCACTATTCCATCTTGATCTTACTTGTTTTTGAATACCCATTTGGTTCCAATGACATTGTGATCTTAAGGTCTTTCTACCAATTTCCAAACATCATTTCTTTTAAAGTTATTAAGCGCTTCTTGCATTGCCATGATCCAATCGGCATCCTTCAATGCTTCATCAATTTTTTAAGTTCTTTCATTGACACAAATGATGCATGTTCACATATCATTGACATAGATCTTGTTTGCACACCACTTCTAATATCACCAATAATTTTATCAAGTGGGTGATCTCTTGCAATTTGAGTGGGTTGGAGCACTTTATTTTGATTGCTTGAACTAGGTTGGTCATTTGATTTGTCTTCATGAGATGGTGAAATAGCATGATGATCTTGCATTTGAGAACCACTAGCTTGCTTGATGGGTGACGTGAGCACTTGATCTTTGTCATCAACATCAATCACTTGCCTTGCTCTAATGTCCCCAATGTCCATGTTTTTCATTGCTTCTACCAAACGAGGTCTACTAACATCATCAATATTATCTTCCTCATCTTGAGACCCATTGGTTTCATCAAATTATACATCATGGACTTCTTCAACTAGACCACTAGCATTGTTCCATACTCTGTAAGCTTTGCTTGTTGTTGAATAACCGAGTAGAAACCCTTCATCACATCTAGAGTCAAACTTTCCAAGTCTAGTGTCCTTCTTCAAGATATAGTATTTGCAACCAAACACTCTAAAGAATAAAATATTTGGCTTTCTTCCATGAAGTAGCTCATATGGGGTCTTCTCAAGCAATGGATGATAATAGAGCATATTGATTGAATAGCAAGCCGTGTTGATTGCTTCATCCCAAAACTTGTGACTCACATTATACTCATTAAGCATAGTTCTAGCCATATCAAGCAATGTTCTATTCTTCCTCTCAACAACACCACTGGAGGATGGATTGTATTTGGCCGAGAATTGATGTCCAATACCAAAGTCATCACAAAGATCACCAATTCTTGTATTCTTGAATTCACTCCCATTGTCACTTCTAATCTTCTTGATTTTGATTTCAAACTCATTGCGAACTCTGTTGACAAAGGTTTTAAATATGTCAAATACTTCACTCTTGTCACTAAGAAAGAACACCCATGTGAATCTTGTAAAATCATCAACAATAACAAATCCATATTTGTTCCCACCAATGCTAGAATATGTTGTTGGTCCAAATAGATCCATGTGCAATAACTCAAATGCCTTGCATGTGCTCATTGTGCTCTTCTTAGGATGTGCACTTTCAACTTGCTTTCCGGCTTGACAAGCACTACAAAGTCTATCTTTTTCAAACTCAACATCTTTCAAGCCGTTGACTAGATCATGAAAATAATTTCTTCAATTGTTTCATGCCAACATGACCAAGTCTTCTATGCCATAACCAACCCATGCTAGATTTGGATATCAAAAAAGTTGAAATAGATGTTTCACTAGCATTGAAATCAACTAAATAGAGGTTCTCAAATCTAAACCCTTTGAATATCATATTAGAGCCATCCATGCTAACAACCTCAACATCATTTGGTCCAAATATGCACTTGAAACCCAAATCGCAAATTTGTGCCACCGAAAGAAGATTGAAATCTAAGCCTTGAACTAGCAACACATTTGATATGCTCATGTCATTTGATATTGCAATCTTACCATTCCCAATAACCTTGCCTTTCTTGTTATTACCAAATGTGATAGAATCAATGCCACTAACATTATCATTGATAGAGTCAAACATTCTTGATGTACCAGTCATGTGTTGAGTGCACCCACTATCAATGATCCAATGCCTTCCTCCGGCCTTGTAATTCATCTACAATAAAATCAATGAGATTTAGGTACCCATTTTTGTTTGGGTCCTTGTAGGTTAGTAACTAAGCTCTTTGGTACCCAAATTGCCTTCTTCTTTGGGCCAACAATGGGTGTACTAACAAACTTAGCTTTCACACCCTTCTCACCCTTGGTAAGAACATAACAAGAATCATAAGATATAGCATTCACATTTTTCTTGTTCTTGTTCATTTTATTATAATTATGCTCTAAGTGCCCAACTTGCTTGCATCTATTGCAAAATCGACCATTGCTCTTTACAAAGCTAGGCTTTGGAGTTGCAAAGGCCGCCTTGCCCTTCTTGGGGTGTAGCCTAATTCCTCTTTGTTGAGAGAAAACCTTTGGCTACCCAAGCACTTTAGCAAGCGGGCCTCACCACCATAGGCTTTGCCTAAGGCGTGAGTGAGCTCATCCACCTCTTTCTTGAGAGTCTCATTCTCAACCACTAGTGATGCATCATCACTACTAGTAGAGGTAGATTGGGTGGTGGTGGATGAAGAGCTACACGAGAGGTTAGCATCATGAATAATAATAGGATGATCAATGATATCACAAGTTATACCTATATCACAAGATACAACAACCTCTTTATTTGCTTGTTGCCCAAGAAGCAATGAGTGAGCCTTTTCAAGCTTAGAATGAGCATCACCAAGTTTCTCATGGTCTTCCACTAGACACTCATGAGTGGTTTTAAGCTCACTAAGAGCTTTCTCAAGTATTGCTACCTTCATAGAAAGTTTCTTACACTCTTTGTCCTTGGCAATAGCAATATCTCTAGTTTATTCCATCAAGTCATATAGTTGTTCTTTAGTAGGTTCATCATTATCATCATCATTATCATGAGCATATTCTATTTCACATCATCACTACTATCATATTGTACCTTAGTCTCCTTTGCCATGAAGCATGAGTGTGATGTAGAGAATAATGAAGGCTTCTTGTTGATAGCAATGGAAGCAAAAGCCTTGTTGAAAGATTCTTCTTCCTCCTCTTCATTATCACTCTCCCATTGTGACCACAAAGGCACCATCCTTACCCTTCTTGAGAGTCATCCTTGCTTCTCTCTTCTTCTTCTCAAACTTGCCCCTCTTGTTGTTGTTCTTTTTCTTTTCAAAGGGACACTCATTTTGAAGGTGCTCGGTGCTATCACAATTGAAGCACTTCCTTGGTTGCTCATTTCTCTTGAAGTTGTTAAACCTCTTCTTGAAGCCTCTTCTCTTAATGAACATATGACCCATCTTCTTAACAACAAGAGCAAGTGCCTCATCATCAATCTCAAACTCTCCTTCTTCACCATTGCCTTCTTCTTCTTCAAAGATAGGAGCTTTGCTCTTGGAGGAGGTGGCCTTGAACGCCACGGTTTGCTTCTTGTTTTCTTCCTTCTTCTTTTCCTTCTCATTAACTTGCTTGTCATATTTGTCATAGGTCAAAACCTCTCCAAGCAAATCATTTGGCTTCATTGTATCAAGCCCATCTCTTTGTAGCACCATGATCAACATCTTGAATCTTGGGGGCAAGCTCATCAAGAATTTGACACAAAAATCTTGGTCTTGTGTCTTGTACCCTAAGCTCTTGAGATCATTCACAATCACTTGTAGACGATGAAACATCTCCAAAATGGTTTTATCATCCTTCTTCTTGAAGTTCTCAAACTCACCCTTGCGGCCATAGAGCTTGGCACTCTTCACAACCTTAGTGCCCTCATAGGTCTCACTTAACCTTGTCCAAACCTCATGTGTGATTTTCAAGTCCTTGATGCCCTCAAATATCTTAGTGTCAATGCCATTGTATATTGTGTTGAGAGCCATTCTATTGCATGTTCTATTTGCTCTATCTTCATCGGTGAGATTGTTAAGGTTGATAATAGCATAGTCATTCTCGGTGACCTCCAACACTCTCTCATGAATTGAGCCAAGGTGCATACTCATCTTTCTCTTCCAATGATCAAAAGAACTAATACCATCAAAGAAAGGTGGTTTGCTCCCCACATGATTGAACACAATTTGAGCCATTTTTTCAACACCGAAGGATGTTAAGCCTTGTAAATACGGTGACCACAGCTCCGATACCATGTGTAAGGTTCTAGATGGCTAGAGGGGGTGAATAGCCTATTAAAATTTCTACAAATTCACTAGACAAAGCTTGTTAGTAAAACAAATGGCGATAATCGTGGTTTTTCCTAGCCTAGATTGTGAGCAAGCCTCCTAATGACAATTCTAATATTATGATCTCTTTGTCACACAAAGGCTATGTCACTACTTTCTAATCTATTGAGCAATCAAGATAACCAATTCTACACAAGCTACACAATATATATGTATAAGGAAGTAAATACAAGAGATAGGATGACAAATTCAATACCGACGGTGAAGTGAAGATGTTGCCAATCACCAAGATGTTATTCAATCAATCACGATGACAATAATATATATCAATGAAGTACCAATTACCGAGAGACAAAAGATCACACAATTATTTTTCTTCCGAGGTTCACTTGCTTGCCGGCAAGCTAGTCCCCGTTGTGTCAACCAACACCTAGATGATTCTTTGGTGTGACTCGCAAGCCACTTGCCTCTCAAGGGAACCGCAAGACACCACTCTCAAGTCCGGCGACTCAATGACACAAGCAATCTACTAGAGTTAGAATTTGGCACTCCGTCGGGGAACCACAAGAACCCCTCATAAATATCACCTTGATTGGGGACGGACACAATCACCAAATCCCCTCACCAATCAATCCAACACCAACCGTCTAGGTGACAGCAATCACCAAGAGTAATAAGAATACCATAATTACAATCACATTCCTAGTGCCATAAATATGAATCACAAATGCATGCACCTAGGGTTTTCCAAACCTCTCACCAAATGAAACCAACCATGGAATGGAGAGGAGAGGGAGAGGATCCTCTTAGAGCTCTCAAATCGATCACTAGAGCTTGCTCTCTCACTTGATTGGGGCTCAAATCAAAGGAGTGAGAGAGGGAGGATTGAGAGCTTCTTGTTCGAGAGTTTGCAATGGGAAAGAACAAGAGAGAGGTGGCAGCTTCTCTGCATTTTCGTTGGAATGGAATGAATGAACTGAGAAATGGGGGTGAGACATGTTATATACCCGACGCTCAGATGAACTACCGGAAGTTCCGTTAACCCCCACCGGAACTTCCGGTCAGTCCATATCTAGCCGTTGAACGCGCCAGATCTATCCGTTGTGTGCGAAGTCAACCCAGATCTGGCCTACCGGAACTTTCGCTCACCTGACCGGAACTTCCGGTCATCCACCGAAACTACACCGAAACTTCCACTGGAACTTTTGGTCAGTCCGAGATCCGACCGTTGTGCTGTAAACTGGGCTGATCGAAACTTTCGGTCAGAGTACCGAAACTTCTTGTGACAGCCGGAACTTCCGGCCGGAGACCGAAACCAAAAGAACGCACGCGTTCGCTCGCAAAATGTCAACTACCGGAACTTCCGGTCCGTTAATCGGAACTTCTGGTGAGCACTGAAACTTCCACCGAAACTTTCGGTCGTGAACCAGAAGTAAATCGTGGCGCGCAGTTGCTCGGGCTGGACTGACCGGAACTTCCGGTCCTGGCCCACCGGAACTTCCGCTGGTCCAGCACCACCCCACACTAAAACGGGCATATCTCTTAGCCCCGAACTCCGTTTTCGATGATCTTGGACTCTATGGAAAGCTTGTTCAAAGGACTACACAACCACCATATCCTATTTATCCCAATCATTAGGGATCACACCTTCTCTTTTTCAGCACAAGAGTTCTTCAAAACTTCTCAAGGGAATATCTCAACCATCTCAACAAGCCACTAAACCCCAATGCATATGCAAAATGAAATTCAATTTTAGTGGCACTAGATGAGTAATGCAATCATAATATTTCCCTCTTAATAGTACGGTTATCAAACCTAAATTACTCACACCCTCTATGGTGTCTTGAGTGCAAACCAAAAATGACCCTATAGATTATACCTTTGTCTTGAGCCCATTTTGTCGATCCTCCAACCGCCAAGCCTTTACATGACACGTGACACTCCCTGTCATCATGCAACCATCTTGGTTCATCGATCTTGATAGTACTTGCTCTTCATCGTTGGTCGGTCCATCGGCGCCAAGTCTTGCCCAAGCTTCACCGTCGCACGGTCCTTCGCTTCAAAGCCTCAACTTGCCCTTCACACTTTCAACCGGTCCATCGAGCCTAGCTCATCTTGATCTTCACCATGGTTAGATTACATAACTTCATGTCATGCCTCAACATTGAGCTTCACTTGGCATGGACTACCTTTCTCTAAATTATCCACTTAGAAACAAGGTTAGTTCTTAGGTTTTATCAATTATCCAAAACCAAACCGAGGACTTTCAGGGGGGAGAGGGACTTGGTGATTTAAATTTATGTTTATTAAATTTAAATAAATGTACATGATGCAATGAGTACGAAATGTTTGTGCAGTTCAAGCATACAATAATTAGTTCATCATAAAAATTTCACCATAGTTGTGTCATAAAAATAGTAACTATGAATTATTCTAATTAGTTATAAAAAACATAGATTTAAAGCTAAAGCAAAAACTTTATACTAAAGCATACCATATTATATGTACTAAAACAAAAACTTACGTGGAGTCCAACAAAATTGAGTTTTATCTTTTATGATTTTTTATATGATTAAATATGGTTATCAAAGATTCTATAAAAATAAATAAATAAAAAGACAAAGCCACACCACTGTAGCAAAACCACTGTCAAATCTGCTTAAGGATTATTTGACCAGTTTTAAAAAGTTCATGGATAGGACGGCTGCCAGCATTATAGTTGTGGGGTCATGTAGTTTTTTTTACTTTGGAAACAGTAAGCCCTACAGCAATTTTTGTAAACAAAAAACTCGTGATAACGAATACTGACCCACAGCTTCCGCGGTCCACAGGAAAAGATCGCCATTTTCCCAAATCACCCCTGACCCCTCCAGGAACCGCGAATTTCCTCCCCGGCTCCTCTTTCTCCTCCCCCGTCTCGGCCGGGCCCTCGCGCGGCCGCCGTGGAAGGACCCTCAGCGATGGGCTCCGGCGAAGAAGACACGGGAGGCGGAGGCGGAGGCGGAGGTGGGGCGGTGCGGGGCGCGGTGCTGAAGGCGCTCGTGGTCGTCGGCGGCGTCCTGCTGCTCCGCCGCCTGCGCCGCTCCACCACCCGCTGGGACCACGCGCGAGCCGTCGCCGACGCGCTCTCCGGTGAGAAGGTGGGTGACCCCGCCTCCCACACTGGACTATTGCTTGCTTGTTTCCCGAGGCAATCCGATGCGGCCGCACCCGGAATTTGTCACCAAAATTCCGTCTGGCTGCGAGGAGAAAGCGTCTTTTTTGTTTTCTTTTAAGTAGGTAGAGGAAAGAAATGCTTGTGTCTTAATGCGTTTCCTGATGTACAGTTCTCGAGGGAGCAGGCGAGGAAGGATTCTGACAACTTCTTCAATTTGAGGTCAGAATTTTATTCTAACAAAAGCACTGCATTCTTCTTTGTTCAGATGCTACTGTTTCCACTGCCATTTCATTAGGCTTTTTTGTCTTTGGGTCTGGTACTCTGCTAGTAAGTATCTATGAACTAATTGTAGGCTTGTTTTGGGAGGGAGGAATATTCCCCTGCAAACTTTCTGTGTTGATCACTGCAATTCACATTGTCGATAAGCATACATGTTGCTGACCATGGTTTGTGATAATTTAGCTTTGACCATGAGTCTGTTTTTTTACAAGTTGCTGGATATCTATAAAGTGGTTTTAAAATGCAGCACATGTTACAGTTAGTATGAACACTGCAAACTGTTTTTGATTTGATCTCTTCTTTGTTGGGTTTTGGATATAAACGTGCTGTGGGATCTTGTAGTACCTATTGATATAATAGTCGATTGAAGGCAGCCATTCTTTCTAAATGGTTTACTTTTGTACTTTCTGCCTGCTGTCTGCCAGCTGAAATTTTTAAAGCACCATACTGAATCTTCTACCAATATGCAGTGGGAGCTGCACAAAACGATGGAACTCGTTAAATCATTAATAGTTAACAAACCTGTTGAAATTTTGTTGATTGCTTCCTTCATGGCCATTAGGGTATGCATGTGAAAATGCTATGTCGACTTGTATTTCAAGTTTTCAACCTTGAGCAAATTGTTTCTTAAACTATGTATCTGTTAAAGGATCCATGTTTATTGTAGAATTCATAAATTTAATCCAGTGTTTTCAGCCTTGGACAAGGTTTTTCTGGTTGATTCCTTGGATCAGTGACTGAATGGTTCCACTGACCTGTTATTGTTTTCTTTAACTGTATCCTTGATTGTTCTTTCTAATCGGTTGTAATCATCATTGACTCATTATGAATATTTTGCTTGGATGTAAGTTACTTGGTAGAAGTGATAAGCATTAATGATGCAGAAAAATTGCTGTTTACCTGCACTTAAGATGCAAAAAAAATGTTTACGCATGCATCATCACATAAATTTGCTGCTTTTTAATCCTTTTCAACTCTCTTTTTCCATGCATGAGACAAGTTTTTTTTTAAGCATGTGCTGACGTGTTTGTAGCCACATAAATGTCCAGTGTTGCAATTCATCCTTTTCGTTTTCAGAATGCTCACATGTCCTGCAACCGAGATGGTGGATGGCTCAAGGGTGCTTTACTTTGAGCAAGTACGATCACTATCTCTGTCCATTCTTCTTTATTACAGTGCCCTTTTTGGTATCTCAATTCTATGGTTTCCTTTCCAGGCATTTTGGAGATCTCCAGAAATGCCTTTTAGACAAGTAAGTAACTCTAAACTGTATTAGTCACTCTTACATGTCTCCTTTTTTGCACTTACCAATTCATATGGTGGATATTATTTCTTGTAAGTCTTGGGTTCCTGCACAAACTTGTATAATGTTATGCTAGTCAATAAATATATATTCTAAACAAGATAATATATATATTATCTGACATTGTAGATGCATAAGAATCTTCTTCCCAAATGCTCTATTTTACTCATGCACTATTTTGATGAACTTCCAATACACCCATGTGACTGTTTCCTGTTACCTTTAAATCCTTTCGTCCTTGTTAACCTAACAAGATTAAACATTTCTTTGCCAATGTGCATTCTGTATTCTTGCAATGTGTAATGCTTTTGTCTGCCAACTGTAATCATCTGATGATTCCATTAGTTTGGAGTATTGAGAATATGGTCCATTATTCTGCAAAGAAAGGCTTCATATGCCTGTTGATGGGATACTATTCAGATTAAATTTGGAATTCTGTTCTGCTGTGTCCATTCTATATTTCCAATATCTTATGTGCTCTAAGTATGTGCATATAATGATAAGTTCTGGTCTCTCCAGAGATTCTACATGGTAAAGCCCTGTCCGAAGGAGATGAAATGCGATGTTGAGGTGAGCTCAAATTTAGCATACTTCCTCTGAGATCCTGCAATGTCGTGAAGTTGATGTACTGAACGAACTAATTCATCCTTACTAATATTTATCAGAATTTACTAGTAGTATTCAGTTTGTTCTCCTCTACTTCTGAGTGTTGTTCCAGAAGGCGGTGGCGGCGTATGTCGTGTCACTGCGGTCGCTTAAAGATGCAGACGCCGCCTTCCGAAACAGCGCTTCTGAGTTCTGACTATGTCAAAAATGAGACCATCTGAGCAAATGGTATCTCTTATTCAACTATTAAGTAGAAACATATGCATCTGTTTCCAAAACATGATGCTACTTAAGGCCATTCCAACAGGTACAGTTCTGATGTTCAAAAAAGCTTGGTGTGATGCAACTTGTCCATAGTCGGAGCGTAAATGGTCTATTTAGAGCACACAGTATTTTGTACAGTGCTACTTTTATTTTGATTGTTCTTCTGCCGATTAATTTCTTACTTGTGGCCACTAATAACCTTTGAGTGAATCTATTAATATCAAGAATCACTACTTTTATTTTCTGGTGTTTACAGTGGCATTAAAATTTTGGTTGAAGCAATGCAACTTTTCGTCCATGTTCCGGATTTTAGGAAGACTGATTGAAAGATATTAATATTTTAAATCAATTTTGCAGGCAAAGCTAATTAAATAACATTTTAAATTTGTTTTCCAATGGACAGTTGAGTTCATATGCAATTAGGGATGCTGAAGAGTACAAGAATTTCTGTGACCGTCAAAAAGATCAGAGGCCACAGCCAGAAGAAGTAATTGCGGTATGTCATGTCTGAACGCGATCTTACTTTTCAGAATTTTTGCTTGAGAAGTTTTCCCCCTCATTTACTCATGACTGTTTAGGGACAGCTGAAAATTAAATGAAGGAAATATTTTACAACAATTAGGTAAATCTAACCAGCTTAATTATTATTCTTAGTCACCCTGTACGTACTAATGTGTGTAAAGGGAATTAGGGACCAGGTGGAGTTCATGAATGATTAAATCAACAGAATATAGAAATGCCATTGTTTGTATTATCAAGCCAGGGATCCCATCTGTCACCTGACCAAAGATGATGTGGGATAGTTCAATGGGTTTTCGATATGATTGATTGATATTGTATTGATAAGCCATGGATCACCATTTTTGCTTTTACTATTCATTTGCAGCCTTTGCTGTTTTGAATATGGACTTGAATGCTGTTGTGCTACTCCTGACCTAAATAAAGGCCATTATGTGCTTCACATAGTTTACTACTAGGATGACTGATGAGGACATATAGTTAAAAAGGGCGTACCCAGTGCCATAGGCTCCCGCACTGCGGGGTCTGGGGAAGGAAAAATAGCCAGCAGCCATCCCTGCACAAATGTGCAGAGGCTGGGGCTTGAACCCGGGACCTCTTGGTCACAGACGGTAAAGCTCTACCGCTTGCACCAGGGCCGCCCTTCAATGAGGACATATAGTTCTTGCATGGAAAAAGCAATCTCCCATTTTTTATGTGACATAACCACTTAATCGTTTGATGCATTTTAACCTATGCACTTAACTGTAAACCATTACATAGTAGGTTGTACATGTATATGTGTATTCACATCTACACTGTAACTCCATATTGAGTTGTGCGCCAACTGATATAACTTTGCATAGTACATTGGTAACTTAAGCTGTATACAACTTGAAATGCTTGTTTTTATTCACACAAGGTACAGTGCAATGTTACCCTAAACATCTTATATATCACTCTTATTTAGGTTTACTTTTGGTGCAGGATATCGCAGAGTATCTAACCACCATACACTTGTCACGATGTGGCCGTGGTAAACGGTGTTTATATGAAGGATCTACCCCGCCTGAAGGTTTTCCCAACAATTGGGTGAGATAATTGCTCTCATCTCAATCAGCACACAGCATATTCATTTCTCTTTCTGACTGAATAATTTGCAGACATCTTTTTAATTTAGTACTAGTACATCAGAACCCCCCTAGTGGTAATCCTTGTCCACAATGTTTTTGCTTGTTCCCATCTCAACATTGACATTTTATAGAGTGGTGCATCATATTGTACATCGGATTTGTCCATCCACAAAAACGGTGAAGTACATATCTGGGACAAAGGTTTTGATGACGAAGGAAACCAGGTGAGAAACCATGTGATTTTCTTTTACTCTTCATCATGAACTAGTGTTCCAGATAGCTTGCCAAGACTACTTGAAAGAGTCTCTTTTTGACAACGGCTCACTTACTCTCAGGTTTGGGGAACCAAGGTTGGCCCTTACGAGTTCAAGCCTGCCCCCAAATCCAAATATGACGATATGTTCTCGCCATTAAATTTCTCCGCCCCTTTGTCACTAGAGAAGAAGCTAGATAAAGCATATGTAATCGATGACCAGTAGAGCCTGAGCCCAAAATTTTGTTTATAGGAATGCAATAAGTGAATAGCATGTATGTATATATTGTACTCATTATAATGCATTCTTCTTTTTTTTTTTTTTGGACTAACATGTGCATCTTGGTTGTCCATGGTTAGTATGGTGAGGCATGATACCTAATCTGAACCGGTTTAGGTCAGTACATAACATGACATACAACAGATAGTGTGTTATGATACTGGTATCATGATTCCTGATGTACGTGGAATTATTTGGAACCCGTGGTTGATTGAACTACCTTCAAAAAGAGTCCGCATAATATTCGGTGATTGGGTAGTAAAAGTCATAATGCAACCGCAGCTTACAAATGTTTCTTTCTCGTGCTCATGTCTATATTTTTGTTTGGAGTCTTGGGGCCTGTTTGTTTGAGCTGTAGATTTTGGGCTTTTGATTAGCTTAAAACTTCTCAGAACATGCTTTTCAGTTTTATTTTTAATTTATTTTCTGAGAAGCTAGTTTTATAGTTTTTTTAAAAGCCAGCTCAACAGCTAGGCTGTTTGTTTCAGCTTCTGGCTTTTGTCTGTCCCTTCTGCCTGCAAAAAAATTAGTGATAGTGCAAAAATGGTAGCTAACTGAACAACTCGAATAAAATCAAAGCAGTATCAACCCATGAACATATCATCTGGTTTGAGGTCCATACCGTTGGCACCTGTGGTATTCTACTTTACAGCTCTTTAGCAGAGTTGTATTTTACCAGCTGATGGGCTTGCTAATACGTCGAAAAACTGAAAACACACCCCGACAAAAAACAGCAAATCATATAGTATCAAATAGACAAGCAAACACAAGACAGGATTCAAATTTATTTGGTCAAAAGTTAAGATGGAAGCACTCTATCAAAGCACTGCATATGAACTTGGGACACTACAAATAATTTCTGTGAAGCTCTGGTGGTGTCCTTTTTAATCTTGGCCAGTCTCACGACTACATCACTCATTGTCATTCTTTGGTCTGGCAAGTCACTGGAACACCGTAAACCTATCTCAAATATTGGCGCTAGAAAGTTACCCCAAGAATTGATGGAACCTTGCGGAAGCCGGTCATCCACAATGTCCTTTAAATTTGTTGGAAATGCTTGACTAACCCACTTCCTAAGGGTTAGTTCTCCAACAAACATAGGGTCTGTCGGCTTCTTTCCTGTGAATACTTCAAGGAGCATGATCCCTTAGCTGAATACATCGCTTCTTCTTGATGCTCTTCCAACTGATCCATACTCTGACCGAAATTTTTCAAAACATAGAAGCAAAGAATTAGCTATAGTAGTATTTGATGTACCAAGAAATACATCAAGCATGTGAAAGTGGAAGTACCTGGTGCCATGTACCCAATTGTCCCAGGCATGCTTGCAGAAACCATGGAGCTGTCATCTCCATATAACAATTTTGCAATTCCGAAGTCTGCCACATGGCTACCATGTCTTCGTCGAATAGAACATTGCTGGGCTTTAAGTCACAATGCAAGACTACCTCAAAGTGATGATAGTGTAGATATTCCATTGCCAAAGACACATCCAACATAGTGTCCAACCTCTGATGGTATCCAAGGTGCACTGCATCTTCAGTGTGTATGAGTGTCTCTAGGTTTCCATTCGGCATATATGGAAGCAACAAAGCTCTGAAGTCCAGGTTTGAACAGGTGTTGAGTACTCTTATCAAGTTGCAATACCAAACCGTGCGCAAGACCCGGCACTCGGAGTCGAAGCTTCTAACCGCTTGTTCCAGCTGCATGTTTATAGTTTTTATTGCAATCACCATACCGTTTCTTAGTTGACCCTTGTAAACTTTTCCAAAGCTTCCTGCCCCCAGCAGGTTTGTCTCGCTGAATTATCTGTGGCGCGAACAATTTCATGGTACGAGACTATGATGATATTGTTGTTATTGTTGTTGAGCGATATTGTTGTTATTGTTGTTGAGCGTGCCAACCATGTCTGGAGAAACCACCTCTCCTTCCTGCTTCTTGACACTCTTCCTCATCATCATGTATACACCACATGTGACTGCCCCAACTGCTATGATGACGGCAGGGAGCAAGAACCTTAGAATATGGTGAATATGGTGCTTAGGTGAGCCATGACTGCTTTGACATGGTGAAAGTTTCAGACGTGAAACGCCACCACAGAGAGCCATGTTCCCTACCAAAGATTGTAGGCTGATGTTTACAAAGGCACCTCCTGTCGGTACCGGACCATAAAGTTTATTGAAAGAAAGGTTCAAGCTAGTGAGAAATGTAAAATTGGCCAAGTATTGTGGGATTGGACCGGACAGATTGTTATACGACAGGTCTAGTGATTCCAAGCTAGCCAACTTGTCCAAAGTGTCTTGAAATGAACCGTTGAGTGCGTTGTGTGACAGGTTCAGATAGGTCACAGTTTGCATCTGTCCAAGTGATGTTGGGAGACTACCAACCAAGAGATTGGCTGAGAGATCTATGGAGTCAATTTGTTTCAGCTGGGGTATATATGCCGGTAATTCACCTTCCACTGAGTTTTGAGACAGGTCAAGGGCTATCAGGCTAGGGAGCTCAAATACACTTGCTGGTAAGGTTGATGATATCTTGTTTCGAGAAACGATGAGGGACTGTAATTTGGTCAGATTTCCAATACTATTTGGTATGGCATGAGACAGATTGTTGCTGCTGAGGTATAGACCCTGTAGATTATATAGCTTAGAAATCCAATCTGGGATGGGGCCAGATATGCCATTTTTTGAGAGGACAAGATACAGGAGCTTGTTCATCGTCATCATTGATTCTGGGATTATACCACTCAATTGGTTTTCTGAAACTTCTAGCAAATTGAGGCTGCTCAAATTGGATACGGAAGCAGGAAGTTGAGCGGTTAACTCATTTTGACCGGCGAAGAAGTACCGCAGCTGACTAGAGAGGTTTCCTACATATTCAGGTTGGAGGCCACCAGTGAAATGATTGTCAGAGACGCCAAGAAACCACAGCTGCTTACAATTGGAAAGAGTGGCTAAGAAGTTGAGGTTCCCCTGTAGGTGGTTTCCTACAATATTAAGGAACTCAAAAGCTCCAGAGTTACCAAGTGACAATGGTACCGGGCCAGTGAAGTTGTTGTCAGTCAGCGTGAAGGCCAATTCTGAAAAATTAGCAACAACAGTGGGAAAGGTTCCTGTCAGATGATTATCGTTGAGGTACAGTTCCCTAATTTTCCTAGCATGTAACAACCCTAGAAATCCGGTCATCGAAAATACGGGCTTTTAAAAATTTTTTTAAAGATTACCAAAGTACGGTGGATGTCATATAGGAAACCTGCCAATAGATGCACAAGTAGCACCCAACATTAGCCCGAGCATTGCATTTAATTCACCAGAGCTTGATTCGCATTTTTTCCGATTTCATGTGATGACCGATGAAATCAAATAACCTGTCATCGCATGGGTGAACATGTGTCGACTAACTCCGGAAATGGATGCGTCATGGCCTGGAGACCCTAGTGGACCCACCATGGTGTATACATCATGGTCATTAACCTCACTAACCTAGGGTTGTGGCTAAATTGGTTGCTTGGCAAGAAATAGAAATAGAAAAGGATTTAGGAAATAAAAAGAAAAAGAAAAGGGAAACCAGCCCGGAGCAGCTTCCAGCCCAACCCAGGCCGGCCGGCTGCGCTACCGCCAGCCTGCTCGCCCACGCGCGCGCGGCCTGCCAACCGCCCGCAACACCCGCGCCCACCGCGGCCTGCTGGCCCAACAAGGCGGCCCGCCAGCGCCGCGCTCGCCCGTGTGGCCGGCTCCGCTCCCGCGCGCGCCGCCCGCCCGCTCGCCGCGCTGCCGAGGCCCAGCAAGGCCAGTCGGCCCAGCAAGACCGCCCGCGCGCCCCCGCCCGCTGCTGTGCCGCTGACACCTGGACCTCGCCTGTCAGCTTCTCCTTTTCCCTCTTATGGCCGCGCGCGCGTCGCGTCCGCCGTGCCAAAAATGGCAACGGCGCCCTCCACCGTCCGCCGCTCGCCCATGACCCGCCACCGCGCCTCGGATGCCGTCCATCCTCACCTGCCCGCGCCGCTCCTTTCCCCGAACCCTAACCCTAACTCCGGAATGCCCGCGACCGCCGATGCGCCTCGCCGCATCGTCGCCGTCTGCCACCTCCACGGCCGGCCGGCTGCTTATAAAAGAGGAGCGCCCGGCCCTCTAGGGTTTCCCGTGTCGCGCAGTCGCCTTGACCGTGCCCGCACCACTCGCTTGCTGCTGCTGAGGAGAAGGGGTGAAGTGAGGAGAGGAGGAGGCGGGGAGGAGCTGCCGCCGGGAGTAGAGCGTCGCCGGAGCCGGAGCTGCGCGCGCCGCTGACGTCTGTGCCGCCGGAGGAGGACCCGAAGCCGCTGCTCGACTCCACCAAGCGAACCGCGAGCTCAGCTTCTCCTTCCTCGAGCCGAACCACGAGCTACACCACCGCCATCGGGACAGCTCGGTGAGCTCGACTTCCATGGTCGCCGCTAGTGCATCGCCCGCGTTCCCACTTTGCTCTCCCCCTTTCTCTTCATTAACTCGATGGCTAGCTCCGCGTCGTCCTAGAACGCCTTTAGGGAAACCTCTTGGGGCCTGGCAACGACCATAGTGGGGCTACGCACCTTTGCGGCCCTGGTCGCCATGGCACCCCAGCCGCTAGAGCGCCGCCGTGACGCTCGTCGTCGCGCGCGCTTCGCCGAGCCTCCACTCACCACGGTAGGTAGGTCCAGGAGCTCCTAGCTGCTCCAATCGAGGAATGGAGGGGAAGATGGAGGGCAATGCCAAGTTTCGCCGGCGAATTAGACCTCGCCGTCACCGCTGGCCTCCACCGTGCCTTGCTGCTCGCCACCGGCCTGGGAGCCGCTTTTTCCAAATTAAAGCAACCGCTATGCACGTCTTGGTCTTGCGAATCCTTTGCGCTTGCTAACGACGCGTCTCGCGCGCCGTAGTGCCCTGCTGCCCCGACCTCGCCGTCGGCCGCCGCCAGAGTACGTGCGCCGGCGAGCCAAGCCCCGCGCGCGCCACCGCGACCCCACCAGCACCTTTGTCGTGCCCTTGCGCCGCCCTAGCCGCTCGCCTGCCGAGCTCGTACCGCCCGCAGCCGCCACTTGCCTGCTCATCGCTGGCCGACAGGCCATGCCCATCGCGTGCATGAGGAAGATGGGGAAACTTTCCCGTGCCCGTGAGGACCAGGCCCACCACGTGGATCAGCTTAGCCACTCACAAGCCGCCATCTGTTCACCCTGTCTTAAGTCCATCATGGACCGAGTCCACGGACCAGCAAGCTGTGGACCAAGCCCAGTTCGAGTCCAGTCCGCCACGTGGCCTGCCTGACGTACCGACACATGTCCGGGCCGGGCCGGCCCAACCCGGCCCAGATCCAGCCCTGCCCAGGCCTGCCGAGGCCCGGTCGAAGCCCGGTCGGCGTTGACCGTTGACCGGTCTGGCCCCACCTGTCAATGACCAGACCCGTGGGCCCCACCTGTCGGCCGCTGACCGAGCTGACGTCAGCATGACGTCATTCAAGCCATCTGACCCCGCGTCCGTGCTGACATCAGCATGACATCAGCACTGCGACAGCACCTGTGCCCACACGCCACGTGGCCCAATCAGGAGCTGCCACGTGTCGCGTCCAGGTTAATCTGCCTTTTTTCTTTTTTAGAAAATAGAATAAACTTTAGAAATTCATAACTTCTTCATACGATCTCCGAAAAATATGAACTAAGTGTCCAAATTTTCATAAAAATGAGCTCTACATCATAGGCTTGTGTATGAGTGCATTTGGAGTTATTGAATTTTATTGCTTCTTTGTGTTGACTCTATAGGAGCTGCTAACGCAGCTATTATGTCTCGTTTCAAAGGAGGATCAGCTTGAGGAGGATGACTACGAGTACGAGGAGGAGCTCGGAGACGACTTCGCAGGTGCCACACCCCACCCAACCTCGTAGATCCTATCACGCATGGCATAATATCTAGTCTGCTAGTGCTATATTTATGAATGTTACCTGATGATAGGTTGCATGGTAGAACTGCTTGATGAGCCTTCACCTTGTCGCAACCTTACTCCTGCACACCCGCTGATAGGCTAGACACATGCTTATTTACTTATGATGCTTTACTTCGACTACGCTTGTATCTGTGTGATGATGATGTGTGGTGGAGAGTAGGTTTATATGGTTAAGGCAAGTGGTGCCACTTTACTCGGGGAGAGTGCTGCGTGCGTCTTGGGTGTGTGGTGAGGGTTGAGTCGATTGGACAGGATTCTACGACGAGCCATGTGGGCGAGTCTTGCCGGAGAATGTGTTCTGGGCATTCCCGTGTGAGGTGCTTGTGGCGGGCACATTGTGAGGTATAAGGAGATCCCGGGGGTGAGAACCTTCATGGAGCGAAGCCCCGGGTAGGAGGTGCTGTTGTAGCACGGACTGTTATATTCCCTAAGGGAAGATAATCCTGTCTGATCCCCCTAGGACATGATATCTCTTGAGGACCGGAACCTTGGGACTTACGTGCTCACTACTCGCTCTTGTATGGGCGAAAGACGGATGTCTGACTAGCTAGGACGGTGCCACTACTACTAGGTTGTTAGCAGATAGTGTCGGGAGGTACGGGCGTGGAGACCCACACCCTCCTTAGACAGCATAATGACCACGGGGGCCCAGTATATGTCTCACAGTCTCAGTGTGCCGGTGATACCTATCCGGGATGTCCCAGTACTGAGTGGTAGGGTGGCATCGCACCAGTTAGAAAGCAGCCGGAATCAGCTTAGGCGGGGCACCGCCGATGATAGTGATCTTGTGGTTACGGGAGTACACGCTTTGCAGAGTTTATGAATCTATATATATAGTCCACGAGTCACTGGTATGGCTTTTTCCTAAGACCCACGCTTCTCGGGAGTAGTGAGATGAGTCCTTCTATTCTCCCTCAGGTGTTACCCTTCCGGCTGCGAGCCGCTGAGATAGGCTCCGAGAGGGAGTTGGACCTGTCGACTGAGCGCGAGAGGGTGAGTTCTGTGTGATGGTGAAGGAATGGGTTAGATATGTGGAGGAGATGGGTTAAAACTTGAGGAATTATATTATACAATATTGGTTACTGCTTGCATAGAAAACTACAGTCATATATCAGGCCGATTTGATTATACCCTTTGCATCCCACCAAATACTACATAGCAAAAGCAAAGCATAGGGTGGGAGATGTGGCCAGTACAAACCGTACTGAAAGTTATTTGGCAGGTGAACCTGACTACGACTTTGATGACGAAGAGGAGTAGATGTCTCGTTCCTACGCTCAGGCTTCTTTTGAAGATTTATTGTACTTTCGCCTTCCGCAGCTATCCCAGACGCTGCAGCTACTCTGATGATCCCGCCAGTGTGGCGATGAACTATTTATGTAATCCCTTCTAAATGTATTCTTTTGTTTGAAGTATGGATTACTGTATTCACTAACGCTGGATAATATGATGGTTTGAGCTTCAAACTATTGAATTATTCGTCATTCTGTGTATTTTTCCTTCGTGGAAAATTGAGGATGTTTCATGGCCCCTCCGAGTTCAGGGGGAACCTGCCCTGTTAGCATGCAAGCTGAAAGGTCCAGAGACAAGATTGGTGAGATTGCCAAGAGCACCTGGGATAGGTCCTACAAATCTGTTATAACCTAAATAGATGATAGATAGGTTTGGAAATTGGCCTAACCATGCTGGCACTTGTCCCTCGAAAAAATTCCCCGACAAGGAAAGTGCCCATAGATATCTGCATTGCAGAAGCACCGATGGGATCTCACCGGAGAAACTATTGTTAGAGAGGGAGAGCACTTGTAACATGGGAAGGTTAAAGGTGTTGGTGGTGGCAGGGAGTGTGCCGGTTAGGTTGTTACTTTGTCTAAGGTAGATGTACTGGAGTGTGGACATGTTGAAGATGCTTGGAGGCATAGGGCCAGAGAAGTCGTTGAACTCGAGGGCTAGGTACTCGAGCATGGGCAAGTGACCGATGGAATCCGGGAGTGTTCCTGATGACAAGCTGTTGTTCCCAAAGTTGAGATAGCTCAGGAGAGGAGTGTTGTTGAGCTGAGCATTTGGCACGGGCCCGGTTAAGTAGTTTGCCTGAAGATTTATTTGTCTGAGATTGCTCAGCTTGTGCAGCAGCTCCTTGGGGATTTCTCCTGAGAGCTGGTTGCTCCATAGATCCATAGACTCGAGCCTCGCGAGGTTCCCCAGCATAGACGGGATGGTGCCGGACAAAGTGTTGTAGCCGAGCGCAAGAACTCTAAGGCGACGCAGCCTCCCGAGACCCAGCGGGATGGAGCCCGTGAGCTGGGTGCTGGTGAGGTTGAGCACGGAGAGGAAAGAAAGGTTACCGAGGTGAGGCGAGATGCGTCCCTGGAGGGGACGCCGCTCAGCGAGAGCACGGTGACGCGCTGCCGTTGCCGGCGGCCAGAGCACGAGACGCCCAGCCAGCTGTTGCAGAAAGGTGTGCCGGCCGTCCAGTTGGCGCCAAGGACGCCAAGAGGGTCCGAGAGCTCGGCTTTGAAAGCGAGGAGTGCAGTCATGTCGGTGTCGCTGCCGTCGGCGGCGGTGACGGCCGGAGGAGCCGCAGCTGCGCTAGTATTACTACCGGCCGCCGACGGCATGCCAACGGCCAGGGCCAGCAGCAGTAGTGCTAGCGTTAGCATGGTGATGAGGATGGCCATTGCTGCCGCCGCTGGAGTGTTCCAGTGGCAACAACGATCAACGAGTTGAGCGGGACAAGACGAGACTCCAACAGTCACTCTCAGTTAGTACGAGAAACGAGTGGTGTGGTGTGTGAATTCATTTCATGGCTTTGATTTGTGGCGGCAATGAGCACTGCTACATATAGCCATATGGGTGCATTTTTTTTTCAAGGCAGCAATAAAGTGCGCGGCTTGACTTGTGGTACCAGTGCATCCTTCCTCTAAACCAAACTATGAATGTGTTAAGTCTAGTCTTCGGGTATCACAGTGCACCTTTTTTTTCTTTTGTTTAGCCCACTTTTGGTCTAGTCTTATGAAAGTGAAATAAGACTTTCTACGTTTTTGGTCCTTCGTAGATAAAGATTGATCACAAGTGAGATTCTGGTTAGACAAGTGGTTAGCAAACACGCCTTTGCGTGAATATCCTTGCTTATATACAACATTGCTAGACACAAGCAACACACTATAGCTCGTCTCCTTCAAACATTTCATGGAGGCGTGGTCTAATTGGGCCGAAATTATAGCTTGTAATTAGCTTCGTCCTCGCATATTAATTTGGACCTGAAGGGCTAGTTCTCGATTAAATTAAATTATTCGGCATAGTGGTTTAAACAAGATCATTTAGAAGATAAAACCCCACTGAAGATAAATACTTCTCTTTGGTTTCTTGAAAGGGCAGTGATTGTAACAAATGATAACTTAGACAAACACAATTGACAAGGCAGTGAAATGTGTTGCTTTTGGCATAAACATAAGGCAATTAAGCACATTTTCTTTGAATGACTCTTTGCACGTGCGATTTGGAGTTGCATACATGTTGCTTTATACCTTCCTCAACCACGTAGTTATAACACCTCTGGTGTTATATTAACTAAAACATGGTCGGTATCATCAAATCAAGATTCGCCCGGAAGATATTCCAAAGACTGCCTTTACCACTCGATATGGTCGGTATGAGTATTTGGTCATGTCTTTTGGACATACCAATGCACCAGCTTATTTCATGTACTTGATGAACTCAGTGTTCATGCCAGAACTTGATAAGTTTGTGGTTGTCTTCATTGATGATATATTGATATATTCCAAGAATGAAGAAGAACATGCTGAACATCTCAGAATTGTTCTGCAGTGTCTGAGAGAACATCAATTATATGCTAAGTTTAGTAAGTGTGAGTTTTGGCTGAAAGAAGTAAAATTTCTTGGACATGTTTTATCAGATAAAGGTGTTGCTGTTGACCCTAGTAAGGTACAAGATATACTTGATTGGGAACCACCGAAGACTGTGCATCAAGTTCGTAGTTTTCTAGGAATAGCGGGTTACTACCGTCGTTTCATACCTGATTTCTCAAAGATATCAAAGCCCATAACTAAGTTGTTAAAAAATGATGTTAAGTTTGTTTGATCATCCAAATGTGAAGAGGTATTTTATAAATTAAAGAAATTGATGACTACTGCCCCTATCCTAGCACAGCCAAACATTGAGAAGCCGTTTGATGTTTATTGTGATGCTTCTAGTATTGGTATTGGATGTGTATTGATGCAAGAAGGGAGAGTTATTGCTTATGCTTCTCGACAGTTGAAGAAACATGAGGAGCATTATCCAACACATGATTTAGAGTTAGCAGCTGTTGTCCATGCATTGAAAATATGGCGACATTATCTGTGGGGCAATAAATGTAATATCTATAGTGATCACAAGAGTTTGAAATACATTTTTACTCAAGATGAGTTGAAATGAGGCAAAGAAGGTGGTTAGAACTAATCAATGATTATGATTTAGAAATATATTACCATCCTGGTAAATAAAATGTAGTTGTTGATGCACTTAGCCGAAAAAGTCATTGTCATTGTTTAACAGTGAAGCCCTTGGATATCTCTATGTGTCATGAGATAGAGGAGTTGGGTATAGAGATGGTGCAACAAGGAAGTTTGTCTAACCTTGCTGTTGAGTTAACCCTCAAAGATCAAATTATTGCTGCTCAGAGAAGTAATAAGGGGATTAAGCATATCAAAAAGAAAGTCAGAAAAGAAAAGATTTCTTGTTTTACCCTTAATGAAGCAGATGTCTTATGGTATAAGAATTGTCTAGTTATACCAAAAGTTCCTGAACTACGCCAAAAGATCCTAGATGAAGCCCATCTTTCAAAGTTTTCCATTCACCCAGGAAGTAATAAAATGTACCATGATTTGAAATAGAAATTTTGGTGGACCAAGATGAAGATAGAAATTGCTAAGTATGTGGCTCAGTGTGATACCTGTCAGAAAGTCAAAGCTATGCATTTGAAGTCAGCAGGAGAACTTCAGCCATTGCCTATTCCAGCATGGAAGTGGGAGGATATCAGTATGGACTTTATAGTGGGTCTACCCAGAACAGCAATAGGTTTGATTCAATTTGGGTCATAGTGAATCGACTTATAAAATCCACACATTTTCTTCCAGTTCAAAGTATAAATTCAGCCTCGTAATATGCCAAACTGTATTTTGAACGTATTATTAGTCTTCATGGTGTACCAAAGACTATTGCGTCTGACAGAGGCACGCAGTTCATCAACAAATTCTGGAAGCACTTACATGATTCATTAGGTACTGATTTTTTACACAATATAGCCTATCATCCTCAGACAGGGGGGTCAGACTAAAAGAGTGAATCAGATACTTGAAAATATGTTGAGAGCATGTGTTCTTAATTTTCCAGAAAAATGTGATGAGTGTTTGCCTTTAGCAGAGTTCTCTTACAACAATAGTTACCAAGAAAGCATCAAAATGGCACCATTTGAAGCACTATATGGTCATAGATGTAGAACTCCGTTAAGTTGGTCTAAAACTGGAGAAAGAAGATTCTTCAGAGTTGATTGTAAAAGAAATAGAAGAAAAGGTTAAGCAGATATAACAAAATATTAAAGTGGCGCAGTCTCGTCAGAAAAGTTATGCGGACAAAAGGCATCGACCATTATGGTTCAATAAGGGAGATCACGTATATCTAAAGGTGTCACCCATGAAAGGAGTTACTCGGTTTGGAGTCAAGGGTAAATTAGCACCTCGATACATTGGACCATTTCAAATTATAGAAACGTGTGGACAATTAGCATATCGTCTACAATTGCCTGAATAATTATCGGCCACACACAATGTGTTTCATGTGTCCCAACTCAAGAAGTGTCTTCGAGTACCGGATAAGGTTGTCGATGTCGAAGGAATTGAACTTCAACCTGATTTGACTTACTCTGAGTATCCAAGTCGAGTATTGGATCAAAAAGACCGTGTTGCTAGAAGCAAAACAATCAAGTGGTACAAGATATAATGGAATCAACATTCACAAGAAGAGGCTACTTGGGAATCGAAAGATTATCTGTTGGAGGACTTCCCGGAATTCTATGCTTCCATCTAAGTTCTCTTTCCCTCTGCGAGTTGTAGCTATTATAGTGTGAGTTGTAAAACTCTTTTTCTTATGTACTTAGTTAAAGTGTGTTTTCTTGACACATTTCCTTTTCCATTACTTTACTCAAGGCTTTAAATCTCAGGACGAGATTTCTTTAAGGGGGAAGGGCTGTAACACCTCTGGTGTTATATTAACTAAAACATGCCACGTCATCATATGCATTACAAAGCATTCATGTTTAGGTCAACCTGAATGTGTTTCTGGAATGTTTTGTCACATGAAATCATAAAACCCTACTTTCGAATGTCATCCCAAATACTTAGTTTATATTTTATGTACTTGAGTTGTAAACTGTGTTTACGCTAGTGTCAAGCATAGTATATAAATCTAAGTCCAACTCTTAAAATGATTTCCATATTTGAAGTTGAATTTGGATTTCAAAGCTTATTCCCAAGTTTTGCAATTCAAATCTAAATTCAAATTAGAAAGCTATAAAATGCTTTTCAAAAGTCAACTTGGTCAACCAAGGGTGTCATTGGGTCATTGACCTAAAAATGTCTTTGGATGAGGTTTGTGATCACTAATGACCAACCAATTAATTTAGAAACCAAATCGAGTTTGAATTCGTTTTCAAAAACCCTTTTATTTTAAATCCTATTTTATCCCTCTTTTCATATTTCAAAATCTATAAGGAATTTGGAGATACTCTAAAAAGATGATTTGTATATCTTAACAAGACTTACAAGTTTGGTATTCAAATTTTTTCAAGTTTCCAAAAAGAATTTCAAATGAATTTGAAAATACAGTTTTCTACAATTTGCCCCCTTTTGATTTTAAAACCATAATTCAATAATTATGCATAATTTGGGAAAAATTTATATATGAAAAATGTTTGGTTTGAAAAGTGTAACATTTCATAGTTTTGAAGATTTTCAAGTTTTATTGAAAAATCAAAAGTAATTTTAAATATTTGTTTCTAGGGTTTTATTCCCCTTTTGAATTTGAATTCATATTTCAAAAACTAAGCAGAATTTGAAAATGTTTGTTAAATTAAAAAGTATATCTTGAAAAGTTATGTAAATGATATTTTAGGATATTTTCAAGTTCCTATGTAAATTTTAGAGTAATTTGCAAAGTTTCAAAATGGCTTCAACTGCTACAGTGCCAAGACATATGGGCAGCCGCGCCGCCGTCCACCGCCGCCCATACCGGCATGCCACGGCTGCCAGCTCATCTCTGCATGCGAAGCTTCGCCGTCCACGTGTCTTGAGCTCGCACCTCGCCCCTGCCCTATAAATATGCGCGGCCGGCCGTCGTCGTCTACTTTTCTTCCTGCTTGCCACCACCGACAACCGTCCTCCGCCGCCAAAATTCGCCACCACCAAGTGCACCCCACCTTCATTTTCTTCTCCATCACCTTCGCCTCGTTCTTGCGATCATGTAGAGCCTAGAAGTGCAAGCTATCGCTGCTCCTAGCGCCTCCGCGCCATCATCTTCTTCCCGGCCGGCAGCCGGAACATCGCGAGCCCGCCACCGTCGAACACCGCCGTTGCTGGTCATTTTTCTTCATCCTCTTCACCATCGTCCTCGCCTTGGTGTGCTGCAGCTCATGCGCTCCTCGATTTTCTCTGTGATGCACAGGTGACGCCGTGACACCGGAGCTCGCCGCCGCCACCCTAGTTCACGTCGCGCTCGCACCTCCGCCGTCGTCAAGTTAGCACCGCCGTGTGCATCGTGTTTGGGGTAAGCTCCTGGGGCTATTGATGCCTTTGGTATGATCCAATTCACGCCCGTGCACCGTTGGGCAGCTTGCCGCCGGCGAGCTACTCTGCTTGCCGTCGCCGTGCATAGCCGATTAAGTTAGAGTCTAGTTTAGGTCGCGTTTTCGTGCGCGTTGCATCCGTAGGGTCGTATGAGGTCGGGTGCTCGTGTCATCGTCGCTGGAATCATGTCCAGTCACCACTGTTGTCGCGTCCGCGCGCCGCGGTGCCGCCATGACCGGCGACGAGCTAGCCGCAGCAGCCCCGCAGCCGTGTCCTGCCCACCATTGGCTTCGCCTGCTCGCATAGGTCGCGTAGGTGCTGACCGTGTGGTCAGAGACCTCGCCGCCGGCGAGTTGTGGCCGGTCAAAATCCGGCCGCCGCCGGTCAACGTCGGGAACGAATTTCCCTTTTTCCTTTTTCTTTTTTAGAAAATCATTTAAATGCTATTTTCTTTAGAAATTCATAATAATTCATGTATAGCTCCAAATGATGTCATCTACCTAGAAAAAATATGAAATGCCAAATTTGAGTACTTTTTGCATAATTTAAAATTAGATCTTTTAATTGAAAAATGCTTCTTCTATGATTTTTAATAAATAAAATAATTGGCTTTTATTTCTGAAATTTATTTTGCCATCTAGTTAGACCAAGATCTTTTCAAAATAAAATTTTGAGCTCAATTATATAACTTTAATTTTATACATTTATTTTATGCTTTTTAATTAATTAATTAACCCATTTAATCATGTTTAATCATTATAGGGATTGTTTGACTTTGGGATTGATAGATGACCTTGGATCATTAGCCCTAATGACCTTTGGCACTTTAATTAATTATTTGCACTTACCTGGATCATGTCATTAGGATTTAATCAATGTTATTTTATGTGTTTAATGAACTTTTTTAATGACGTAGTTAACCCTAATGAACTTAGTAAGTAAGTTTTGGTTGGCTTGCAACTTTATTATGAAGAAAAGTCGTACTCAAGTCCTTAATTTGGTTACGCATTCATCAAGCATCATGTTTACTATTCCATCATGTTGAAGCATATCATGTTATTGTGTAGCTTCCGTTAACGGAGAGTTTAACGTTGTCGCACCAGATCCCAAGGAAGAGCAGGCTCAGGAGTTGGGTGTTGATCCAGAGCTCGAGACCGTCTTCCCTGAATACCAAGGCAAGCCCCGGATACATTTAAACCCTTCCTTGATTTTATAAAAGTTTTATCGCTTCAGTTATGTTATGTTGCATTAAGTACTAGGAGTTGAGTGATAACCCACCAATTGCAATACCTATCTTATTTCCAAATTCCTTGTTACCTGATTTTGGAAAATGCGTAGTAATGCTTAGCCCTGCCTAATTAGTTAGGTATTCAAAAAGTAAAAGAATAAAAAAGATGAGGTTGGCTTTTCTTGTTGGAATCATGATAATAGTTAATAAATCGAGTCCGGACGGATAGCTTGCATTGGGAATGGAGTCCCTCTATAGTGTTTCCGTCTGTTGATGCCCTAGGTCCCATCCGATGGTGAAGTGGTGATATCGAGGAACTAGAAAATCCACATGCATGAAGTGATATACAGTGGGCCAGAGTCCCCACATATGTCATAGTGTGGTATACTATGGGTTTAAATTCCCACGTATATCGATACACTGGGTCATAGTGCCCACGTGTATCATGTGGTGATATATGGCTGCGGTTGTTATCCCGGTATATCTATGATCTGGTATGCATCAGAGTTAAAGTTTCCGATATCCCAGTGATCTAGGTCCCAGCTGGGTATGAAAATGGATTCGAATCACCGTTGCTTCTCGGAGAAGAAGACTCGATCAGTGTTCATCATCGTAGTAACAACTTGAATGATGTTTAAGATTTAAGAATGAAGTTGGTTGGTAATCTTGATCTAGAGCAAGACAACTTTACTTTCTACCGAGCTTTCTGCAAAAATTTCTTATCTCCTGCAAGACTTACCTTGTCCCTCTAGCCTGCATTTCCTAAATCTTCACCCCTCTTTTTCATCGGGTCAGTCTTGTTGAGTACCTTTGTACTCAGGGTTTGTTGAACCCTTGTTGCAGGTGAGTCTCATTGGCAGGAGTGCTTCGCATCCTGCTGCATGACAGTCATTGCAGAGAGTGACGACGAGTAGGATGTTTGGCTCTTGGGCAGAGCTCATCGCCTGGTATTGTAATAAAGTTATCTATCGCTACTCCACTACTATTATGGTCTGTACAAATTGAACTTATGGTTTGTAAGGTTTGAGCTAAATGGTTTATAAACTTATGTTATTGTAATCTTTCTGCTGTTTTACTCTGATGTATCTTATTTGTATAAAACTGTTATAATACTGCAATGTCTCTTTGTAATGATTGATCCTGCTCGGAGAATCATGGATGATTCGGGATTTACCCGATAGACTTTTTAAGTCTTATGGAACACATTCATGGTTATTAGGAGTCTATTTAGACAATAATAATGCATGTGGGCCATATGATTTAGGAGGTTCTGCACAGTAGTATTTCTCACTTGTTTGGGAGTTGAGTTCATGGGTTCAAGAGGGACTTAAAACCATTACTTTTGCTTGGGGTGGCAGCTACATGTTGATTGTTTTGGTTATGCATAAGTGATTTGGTATTTGATAAACATATTTATTCTCCCTTGTAGGTGGTTCATTCATTTATCCATTGGCTCTTCACATGGTTATCCTTCAGAAGTTTTCTACACAGTTTAGTTGTGGTGGCATCATGACACTTGACGCAAGCGGTCGTGGTGTTTTTCTCCTGGGCACATAGGTAATGATTTCATCTTAGAATTGATTATCATTAGCGTGCCATGCTTCCCTATTTTTTTTTGTTTTGCTCAGGCCACTAGTACAAAAAGTCGCATCAAGTGCGGTTAAAATAGGTTTTAAGGTACGGTTAAAAAAGACAACACAGGTCCAGCGATTGTAAAGATAGGCTGTTTTTAGCATTGAGCTTTTGACTGACTCTAAAAATACATAGGGGTGGTTCGGTCAAAAACTCCATCCTTGAAAATACTATTTTCGGAGAAAGTGAGTTACGTGAACCAGCTTTGAAAAAAAATTTTGCCATTAAAAAAGGCTCGCTGTGGCCGCGCTGCCACGACGGCTAGCATACGAGCCACCACCATGCGGGTGCTCGCTGGTGCTACTATAGAACTCGTCGGTGCTTGCACGTGCTGTTGCGTTGCGCAACTTGCGGTGGCCATCCATCAGGTCAGCTCGTCGACGTAGCTCGTCGTCGATGTTGATATCGCCGCAGCTTGCCGTTGATGCCACCACTGGCACGTCGTCGCTACCTGCAGCTCATTGCCAATGTCATTGCCCTACAGGGCATTGGCAATGAGCTACAATGTCATTGCCAATGTCGATGTCACTGTAGCTCACTGTCGATGTCGATGACGCCAGGCTCGCCTCTGCCCACAGGATCCACGAGCCACCGTAGGCTCGCTCCTATCGTTGGCTCCACCTCGCCGGTGCTGAGCCATGCATCCGTATATTGTGTGCTGGCCTCTACTCCAGTAGCGGTGGTGACACACGAATGGAAGCAAGACAAGGCTGTTGAAGAGAGAGACGGGAGAGAGAAAAGTTGGAGGAGCCTTCCGGAGAGATGGAGATTTTGAGAGATACTAGTAGAATATAAAGAAGATAAGGATGCTCTCGCTGGTAAGGACTGAGGAGCACGTGGTGAGTCCTTGCACCTGGGAATGGACCAGTAGACGACATTCAAAGCAGCACTCACCCAATTTTGATGTATAAGCGCACAGATTTAGAGATAGAGAATCCAAAGCAAAAATTTTAAATTGCATGCCGCGTAGTTATTTTTAGAGCCGGTGCTCTTAAAAGATCCGTCTCTGAAAACTTATTTTCAGCCACCTCATCCACCTCAGAGGCGGATGTCTTAGGAGAGTCGTCTCTAAAAATCAATTTTCAGAGACGGTTTTCTTATGAGAACCGTCTCTCAAAATCATACAATTTTAGAGGTGGATTTCTTAACGGAACCGTCTCTAAAAATTGATTTATAAAAACGGTTATATATCCCTCCCACGAAGGTTAGTGACGGTGTGCTATGTCAGCCGTCTCTGTTGGAAATTGGTGGCGTTACTGATGTCAATTTTTGTATTAATGGCCTGTGTGCCCGGCCATTTTTGTAGAAGCCAAGAATGGGATCATAATTCTTGTATCATCTCGATGTAAAGATTATGATTTAATAAAATCCTCCCTTTATAATCAATTAAAATTCTTCTTTTAATAAGCAAAGGCACGTTCCTAAAAGAATAAGCCAAAGAGACATAAAACCTTGGATTACGAAAAGCTCTAAAAAAACTAGAGTTTTAACCAAAAACATGGTTTAGAGACTATAAGATTTATTGCATCCAAACATCTAGTAGCTTTTAAAAGTCAAAGTATTTTGTAAAACCACAGTATTTCTCCACTACTTCAAAAATACTTTGCATCCATACCTTTATCAAAAATAGCCTGAATTAAAGCTTAGTTTTTCGTCATGGCCTGCAAAAGCAACTACTAAAACACCAAGTTTATTAATGTCTCATCGTTATTCATGGCATGCTTCAGAACCCAAATTCAAGTTCGGTAAAGCAAAGGATATCAAAATTATCGACTCTAAAATGTATGAATGCCAGTGTTTGCATAATATTTATAAATGAGTATGAATGTGTCCATCACTTCTCCATGGGATCAAAAGCTCACTTCTCCATGGGATCAAAAGCTGAGTAATATCTTGCAAGATTTTTGTGCTCGGTCAAGTCAAACCTCAAATTGGGCAAAAGTCTTAATCTGAAATTGGACAAAAGTCTTCTATCCTGTTTAGCAAAAGGTACGTTAGGCCACCAGAAGTCACAAAAAGATAACTTCTCCAGTGGATGATTTCAGACCTAATACAGTGCACCTTGGTGAAAGTCCTTGTGCCCTTTTCAATGTTGTTGGCATGTGTGGACGTCACTCCCTCCTTGGAGGCGACGTTGTTAGCCACCATTATCAGATCCGCTCCAACCTTTGTTCTACCTGTGTGTGCTTCATCTTCGTCTTCGCTTTGGTCTGTCCACCTTGGGTGTTGGTGATGACGTAGTCTTCTTCCAGCAGCTACCTAGTCGTTGGCGGACCATTTTTGGTGCATACTTTGCCACCATGGCTCCCTGCTATTGGCGACCTTTGCACGGATGTATTTTTCTTTGACAGGCGACGGTTGGTGCTTAAGGTGGACGTTTTTCCTTTGTATCTTTGGGCCTTGGTATATGTATTCTACGCCCCCGAAGTCCAAATACGTGGCCATGGGTGTTCTGCACAGCCGGCGATTCCATTCTGATCCGGGGATACAATTAATGGACAAGGCATCTAACACGAGATAGCCGTTAATTGGCGGCGTCTTAGTATTTGTATTTGCACTCGTCGCGCCTGGTGAACCTGAACGGAGGGAGTAATATGCAAGTATGGTAAGTTAAATGGGTTGTATTAAGTTGTTTTATGCCCACCCAAGTTCCGTTGGGCGGTGCTAGGCGGTCGCCTAGGCGGGAGTAGTCAGTAGGCGAGGCCCTTCACCGCGACTAGGGGGGGTAGGCGGAGCCCTAGGCGGGCGGAGGTCGCTGGTGGGAGAGGAAGACCGGCGGACGGCGAACGGAGGTCGCCGGTGGTGGCCGAGGAGTGGCGGGCGCCGCACGAACTAGAGGAGACAGAGAGACAGGAGGCAGGGGAGTCCAGATGACCGGCAGATGGCGGGCGTAGGTCGCCGGTGCAGGAGGACCGGCAAGGTGCGCGTGCGTGCGAACGGCGCACGAGTGCGTGCGGCGGCGGCGGGAGTGCGGGAGAGTGAGCTGAGGAGTTAGGGATGGAGTGGAGATATGGTTTGCGGACTTGGGCTTTGGGCCGTGAACGTTTTATGGGCCTTTTATGTTCACTGAAGTCCACTTGTCTCCCTTTTCTTTTTCTTTTTTATACATATATATATGTGTATATACAAACGCCTAGGAAAACGCCTAGCAACGTCTAGGCGCGATTCATCTCGCCTAGACACTAGGCGGAGGGTCAGCGGCTAGAATCCACCTAGCACCTAGCGAAACTTGGATGCCCACAAAATGTTTAGGTTTTCTAAGAAGTATTTATATGATTTTTGTAAAAGATAATTGTTCTGTGAACCCATCCTACCAACCAAATGATAGCACGAAATGGTTCTGATTCATTGTCTGAAACATTTGTTGAGAGAATATTTCAAGATGATTGATTCTTTGTATTTACCAATGAAGCATTCAATCATCACTAGAATCAAGCCTAATTGTTATTAAGTTGTTAGTCTATGATATACTTGGCTTATATTATGGCATGTTCGTTCTGAGATTTTTACTAGCTTCTGTGCCCGCCAAATGCTAAAACCTAAAAGAAGCAGTCTTGTAGTTAAGCTTGATTTATGGAAAGCTAAAAATTTGGCTTAACCTGAAAAAATCGTATTTTGAGGGGTTTTTTGGCTTTTGGTGTGCTAAAACGCTCAAAATTTATTAAAGAAGCTAATGGAAGAAAAACAAAAGCCAGAAAGCCACCTTTGGGCCTTTTTTAAAGTTATATTGGACTTTTTGCTCAAAATTAGTTTTCTGTCTTTTTGGCTCAAAAGCTGACTTTCTGACTTCCGGTTGTCGTTTTTTTACTATTGTCTGTAGTAAGAAATTTCAGTTTTTTAGCATATCAGAAGTTAAAAAGAACTTTTGAAAACATGTTTTTTAACTTTGAGTTTATTTACTCGTAAGTCCGAATTTTCAAAACCTGGCTCAAAAGTTGGGCCTAAGTCCAGAAACTGATTGCGATTGCGACCAAGCTCAGGTTAGCTAGAAATGCTACACCTGCCCGAGAATTTATCCTAGCTGAAAAGGATAACGGCCCAAAGAAATGATCAACTTAGTAAGTGGATTGGGCCAGGCCAGTAATAAAAGTGGAAAGTAGACTACAATGGGCACATATAAATGTACTGAAAGCCCACCCTGGATGTAGAAAATTATTAATAGCAACGTGTTATTGCATTGTATTTTGTGAAAAAAAAATAGGCATTTCTATTTTTGAATGATTTTTTTGTATACTTCCTAAAAAAATCATATACCTTGATTAAATCATAAAATGTTGGGCTATTTCAAAAACATTTAAGATAACCCTGCACTTTTTTTCACTTACACATAGTAAACTTATATGTGCATGAATCCAAACATATGAATTTTCTTGAATTGCATTACGAGTTCTTAGACTTTTTTCTAATTCTCACCAAGATCAATGTGAACTTATTTTCACTCATAGGTCCATGAACTTCATCCTAGCTGCCATTCAAAACAGTTCACATAGAACTTTGCCGCCAACGTGGCGCCGATGTGGTGTCACATACTCCTTTTTTTTCATAAACTAACTGAAACTTTTAAAATGGTATAAAAAAGTATAAAAGAGTTTTGAAAAAAGGAAAATGCAGTGTTGCTAGACACTCCACATGAGTAGATCTATGTAGCAGATATTTAATATATATGACATGCTTTAGTTTTCTTTTGTGTGGTTGTAGATCTAGGTGCCGCTGTGTTTAATTCATAACTACAGCTCTTGTGCTCGAGTTACGGGGGGAATTTTATGGTAGGCTAGTCATTACATGCTTGAGCGAGCTATCGTAAAAAAAAAAGTCGCCTTGAGTGTAACATGCATGATTAATAATTGAGTTAGTTAATAACGTAATTTTGGACTAGCTCTGGGCGGTTACGAACAGAGGCCTCTGCCCTCCTCTTTTTGGCTCGTAATAAAATGAAGGAACCAAACAGAAACAGGCGTATCGTCCGGCGATCCTCAGGCAAGGTCTCGTGTCGCCGCCGGAAAGCCGCCGGTACGCGGCGCCCTCGCCCGTCCGTTTTCGCCGGGCACCCGGCAAATAAAGCCTACTAGGCGCCTAGGTAGGTGGCTAGGTACCTACACCTACCTACCCGCGTCCACACGACCACACCACACATGTTGCGGTACTGTGCAGTACGTCTGTGTACTGCCCTCGCCTCGTACGTAAAGGGCCCTCCAATTAATAGGAGTGGAGCAGGAGCAGGAGCACTCGCTTTTCCTTTCGTCGCTTGATGATTATTGACACGAATGTCGGCACGGCCCCCATGGCCATCCCAAAAGTCCAAGAAATACATGGTCCATGGGTGTACTTACAAGTTACAAACAACAGTTTCTGATTTATACCTATTTCATTTTCATTTGCAGACAGACGTAGCTCAAAAGAAGGGGGGAAAATAGTGTATGTATCTACTAAGGTCGTATGCCACACTACTATACGTACGAGTAGCTAGTACATACTCCAAATCTGTGTGTCGAAAGAACACAACAACCACCCCTAGGTACAAACTTGGCTCACCATGTGCCAAAACCAGCAACTGCGTCTCTAATGTCAACGACTCGATCACAATGCTTGCTCTGGTCAAATTTTCGTGTTAGGTGGAAGATTGGGACTATATGGGCGGATTATTACGCATGCGTGTCACCCAAATGGGATCCTACTTGTTTGACATTGGGGCACGGTGAGCTCCCATGTCTCTCCGGACAGCAACAGCTAGCGTGTAAGGAGTACCATCCAACTGGGTCGTCCATTGGCGCATATCTAATCTAATCCTCCTCTACCCGTACCTGCTTATCCTTATCATAATAGCACAACATGACCTCTGACCAGCACCACTCAAACTCGTTAATCCCCTCTCCAGGGAACAAACCACGCAGCTAGCGTACCTGCTCAAATATCTAAAATTCAAGAAAGAGAACCGTACTGTTTGTTAGTTGGTTTTTTTCTTTAGAAAGAGACTGGTTTTCATTAAATCGAAACCCCTTTAACAACGGAGACCTCAATATAAATAAAATTACATTAAAACACACCGCTAGGTCTTGAATCTCCATCTTCCTCGTGTTCGGTGGCGTACTCTTCAGGAAACTCCATCGAAGCATACCAGATATGAAACCGAGAACCACAGTCCCTACCAACAGAAGACTCTATGAACATGGAGACGGGCTCCGAGAGCACATCGGTTGTGTCTTCTGAAGGTTGAACTGAACATCAGATCCGACGTTGCTAGCATCACCACCAGCAACCGGAAGGACAGGTCCGCTGCCGCCAGTAGCACCGGCGGCCGAAAAAAGGATCTCACAGAAGGGGAAAAATAGATCCAATCCCTCCTCGAGAAGAATTATTCAAACATACCTCGATCTCAGGCACATGCCATCATCGGAGATGACGACGCATCCACCAACGATCTGGTACGAAGCAGAAAGCCGAATCGAAGACACTGAAACGGCCAATCAAAACCTAACCATAATTATTATGGTGGAAAGGGAAACAACTAAAAAAAACCTAATAAAATAGTAAATCTACTAAGACGATGGACCCCGTTCCTCCTCTCCGCCGACAGGTGGCCAGAGGCGAGAGGAACGGGGGCCAGGCGGAGGCGGAGGCGGAGTCGCCCTTGGGAGAGGGCGACAGGCAAGAGGCGGCTGGTGCGCGGGTCCCTTGGCTGACTCTTTGTTTGTTGGTTTTATTAAGGTTGTAACGGTGAAAATGTCTCTATCAAGGATATCTTCGGCACATCGTATCATTTTGTCATATCCAAGGTACGCGTTAAACAAATATGTAAAAGAGCTACAGCAATGCGTTATAGTTTTTCCTATGTGTGTGCTTGCGTCCAACCATGAAAGTAGTACACATGTTTGTGGGTTCCAATGAGAGAAAAAGAAATGTTTATGCCCTGTTAAGTTTATTTCAAATTAAACTAAATTCTTGATATTTTTTCTCTCAATATAAACAAAACATGAAAATATTTGATCATAAATATAGCAAAACTTCAATTTTCATATTGGCAACGTTAAGTATCAAGTTATGGCAACCTATATAATTCCAATATCCGGTTAAGTCAACAAGGACTTAGTTGCTGCACCAATGACTAAGACGGTAGACTATCTCGATATTCCACTTGACGACGGCCTTAGCCGGTGATCACATTGATGCATCCATGCAGAGACACATTCATTTAGACCGGGCTTGACAACAAACCGTTCAAGATCTCATTTCACGCTTTTATTAGCCGGACCATCAGGTAAGACTAAGTTTTTTTTTTTTTTGAAAGATCAGATAGATTAAGTTTTAATGAGACAAGATTTGTTTATCAACAATTTAGTCTCATAGAAAACTCTCAAGCCTTGAAACACGCATATTAGCTAGCAAGATGTCCGTATATATTGTTGATACTGTCCCTGATGTACATACAGTACACAGGAATGCGCGCACAAGGAAGGCCACGTCCCACGTTTTCTGAAAGCGACGAATGCCACACATGGAAGGGGTCTAAAGATACTCTATCGCGAAGCCACGGCGTGACCTCACGACGAATTGAATATCAGCCATTGTATTTGGAGATGAACGATGTTCCTCTCTCCTCCCATGTCATATATATATATATATATATACCGGTCCTAATTCCAAACCCTAGCTTAGCCGTCCGCATATCTCTTATCTCCCTCTTCCTCCTCCCTCTCAGCGGCGGACGCGTGCGTCTGTTGAAATGAAACCCGACGTCGGTCCGGGCATGATCCGGATCATTTGCGCGCGAAACTCAAAACACCACTCCGGTACACGGCACATGCACTTGGGTCAGTGATCTGACGACTGTGCTAATGATAGCACTGTAGACCGCTAGCTAGCTACTAGTGCACCAGTGCTCGAGGAAGGCAGGAGGCTAGCTAGGGCAGCCGTGCGTCGACGTCGTCGTGGCCCCGGGCGGACGAACGGATGCCGGACGTCGTGGCAGTGGGAGGGGAGGGTGGAAGTGGTAGTGGAGTACCACTGTTGTTTGTATGTGGACGTGACACGGACTTCCTCCTCCAGCTAGCAGTCCAGGTCCAAGAACCACGGACGACGACGACACGCACGCACGCAGCGTGGTTTATCGATCTGTAAAAATGACGTCCACGTACAAGCATCATGAATAATATTCTGTGAAATATTCTCCGGGCCAGATACTTACTGTGCATATCTTCGGACAAGCTAGCTAACCCACACACGTGGACGAACCACGGCGCCCCACGCACGTCGCTTTCCTGCGCCTCATGCTCACGCTCGGTGCGGTAATTAACTAGCAGAGTTACCGCGATCGACGTGGACGTGTGGGACGAGCCACCTTGACCGATCGACCACCACCTCTGCACGGACGGGGACTCCGGGTCCGGGAGTACGTACGGCGACACGACACATCCGCCGTCCGGGTGCCGGCCAAGCGGCGTTACAGTAACGACGCGTGCGTTCGAGTAGAGAGCACATGCACCGTACGTTCCCTGTCGTATCGTATTCGTATCGACGTCGTATGCACGTACGTATACGGTACAGGGTATACCATACCCGCGTGTGTGTGATTTGGTCTTTGGCGGTTTAGATACCAAAGTTGGTGTACCAACTTTGTATAGTAAAATCTGTTAAACACTATAGTAATTTTATTTTTATTTGATAATAATTATCCAAACATTGATTAATTAGGTTTAAAATATTCATCTCGTAAAGTACAATAAAACTGTGTAATTAATTTTTTATTTCATCTATATTTAGTATTCCATACATGTGTCGGCATTTTGATGTGATGAGAAAATTTTTTTTTGTATAGTAAAATTTACGGTGAAATGCGAGCGCCAAGCACTGGTACCGTGAGCGGCGGAAGTGGAATCCACTGCGTGCACCAGCAGACGGAAGCGGTGGGGCTCGGGCGCTCGATCGGCGATGGAAAAAAGCAGTCAAGGCATGCCATGCAGTGGCAGCGCAGCCCCGGGGGCAGCTAGTCACTCACAGTCACCGGTCAAGACTGGAGGACCAACAATGCAACGTCGCGCATGTGATGGGTGGGCGCCGGTTCCACCAGGCCAGACGCCACGGCGCCAGTCAGTCCAGTCGTCCACCCGCGTGCCATGCCTCCCAACTCCCATGCATGCGTACGTACAGTAGGCGTGCGCGCGCTCTCTGTGTCTCTGCACTCTGCTGCTGCCCTCGCGCACAAGCTGCTACCGTGCCGGCCAGTCCAGCTGCAGCCGGTCGTGCTGAGGCTGAGCCACTGTACTGACACTGCTGCCCTGTTGATGACGGTTTGACCACTGCAGGTGGTCTCATTAAAAAACTAAAAAACGGGAATCAGAGGCGGCCGAGGCCGACTCGGCCGCCGGGAGCCCCGCCCGTCCACCGGTGACACTGTGGACGGCAGGCCGGCCGACGTGCGGATGCGGCGCCGTCCCATCGGCCAGCGGCGCCACGCCAGGGACCAACCAACGCCGTGGAAGCCAGGCGCACGTGTCGCGCTCCGGCGTCGCCTCCGCTGCGGCCGGTGGTGGCCCCGAGCGCGCCCCCGCCCCTCTCGTCTCGTGAGATGGTGAATCAACCGCGGCCCGCGTCCGGCCCGTCCACCGGTCCCTGGCCCCCCTCACGTCACAGGCTCGCAGCGGCCGAGGGTACCAGCCCAGCGGGGACGGTGGACTCTGCGCCCGCTGCTACTTACTGCAGCGGTACCATGAACAGACCAGAGCACGATGGAACGAAACGGGGGCAAGCACGTACGGAGTACGAGTAGTAGTAGGGCGGCGGCGGCGGGGCCCGGCGCGCCAGGGGCTGTCTGTCGAGCGGGCAGGCCTGGGGGGAAGAGGGGGCAGCGGGGCCCGCCGCAGCGGCCGCGTTGCCTGCCGCGCGGGAGGCACGCGCGGGGCCCGCCACACCTGCCACCGGCTGCAGCAGAGCATCGCCTTTTTCCTTCCCTTGCCCCGTCTCTCTCTGCACTGCAGCAGCCACCCAGCAGCAGGAGGAGTGTGATGCGCCCGGGGAGGTGTGCCGTCCAAGGTTGGGTTCCCCGATCTCCCACCTCCCGCAGACAATCGATCGCCACCGGACTTTGGGGTGCACGGTCGGCCCTTCCCGTGCCCTCCGACTCAGTCACGGGTGGGTGGTGGTGGGTGCCTGGCGGTGGCGGCCGCGCGCGTGCCTGCTCTGCTCAAGGGCGCAAGTGTGAGCGCAATGGATTCCGTTTCGGACCTCGGCCCGGCTCATCGGAAGGCCAAGCAACCACAGGCCAGCGCCGGACCAAGCAGCGTGTGTCTAATGTGTGGGACCAAGCGTGTGGGACTCGTGGGTTGTATACGTACTACTCGTGCGTACAGTACGTTCCTTGTCGGATGCCGGTTCTGGGAGTTTGTTTAGCCAGCGGTACACCGTACCGGCCGCCGCGTCGTCGCGTGAGTATTGCTGTGTATATTCCCGTGCCCGTGCCCGTGCCCGTGCCCGTGGCCTTGGCCAGACGTGATGTGCTGGGCTATGTTTTGTCGCTCAGCCTAATGGGTCTAACGGTCACAAGTAGCACAGTGGTGGTTTCGTCTAGCGTGTAAGGGCAAATGAGTAAACCACTTGCGCCTGAGTGTCCTAGGGCAAACACGAAAGATCGAAATGCCCCTGCGTAGCTGCTGTATAAATACGATCGCCACCCTCCAGGATCCCCATCTGGAATACACACTTCCAAACGCTAGCCGTCACTTTGTTCCCGAGTTTGAGCTGCTCTCTGTCGTCTCCGGCCCAGCTCCTTGCGCACAAGGGGTTTGGGTGAGCAGGCCTCCGAAGCTCCGTCCGTCAAGCGTACCTGCATGGGTAGACGGGCGATATAATTTTTGGGGAGCGCATCTACGCGACTGCTCGATCTGCTGCTGTTCGTCCCCAAGTGTTCGTGGTCTGCACCGATTGTAGCAGGCCACCATGGCGCCGTGTACCCGGACTGGTGGTCATGCTGCCGACGATGGTTCGCAGTCCTCCAGACTGGGATCCAACCGAAGGTATAAACTGAACTTCTCTCTAATACTACTTGTGATTTATACTATATTGTTCGGTTTAGGAAACTCTACACGTGTCGGCAGTGTATTCCGTTGTTCGATGTTAAGAACTGCTACAATGAATGTCGGTAGCAGATTTTCTTATTCGATAATTATTTGTTTCCTGCTGCTATGCTTACTGTCGTATTTATGGATTAATGCATTTCGTAAAATGACTAAATACCTAACAATATCATCATGCATGTTCCAAAGTGGCAAAGCCCAATGACATCTTTTATTTTTTTTAAAAAAGGACAAACAAAAGGGCCATGACAATGGTTATTGTGGTGCAACAGTTCTCATGGCGAAAACTGCATGCATTGTTATGGTCGACAATTATCATTATTGTCAGCGAAAAGGACAATATGACGGTGTTTTCTAATGAAAAGTGGACAAAACGCTTATATTATTTTCGCCTAGAGGAGCCAAGCTACTATACAAATGTTGTGTTTATATACACACACGTAACATAGTAACCACTATCTAAGGTGATCTACATAACCCCCACTGAATTTTGCACTATTCATCGGCGGAGTACACAAATAATACTCCAACGCCCAGCTTGTTGCTCATAATGCAGGGTCCAGTACTGAAGTCTGAATGGGAGTAGTAGTACGGACTACTGTCGTTGACTTCAGGGTTGTGTTGAATAGCCATTGATCCATTCGACGAGAGCGAGATGCCCCGCAAATTCACCAGAAATTACTCCCACTCACACGTCCTCGGTCCTCCACACAGCTGGTCACGGAAAACCGCGCGAAAATAGTCTATGGGCATGGCCGCATGGGCATGGGCCTGCTGCCTTATTAGCTTTTTTAATTTCTCAAATAAAACATGTGTATTAATCCGTTTTTACAAGTTGTGAACATATCACCACGCATGTTCCAAAGTGGAAAAGTCCAATGACCTTTTTTTTGAAAAAAAAGAAAAACAAAATGGCCAACAAGTATGGGCATCCATGTGGTGCAACAATTTTTATGGATGTATGCTAACCGAGGTAGACCGCATGCATTGTTATGGTCGACAAGTATCATTATTACTATCAGCAAAAGGGCAATGTGACGGTGTTTTCTATTGAAAAGTGGACAAAACACTTGCATTGTTTTCACCTAGAGGAGCCAAGTTACTATACCTACAAATACAATATGGCGTTGTTTTTTTGATGAAAGATGGATAAAACTCGTGCATGGTTTAATTTCATCAAATAGAACCAAGCACTGTACAAATGTTAGTGTGTGTATATACATACATATACATAGAGGATGTATCATAACCGCTATCTAAGGTGATCTTCATTGCCTAGACATTGATTTTTTTTTTTCGCACTATTCACCGGTGTTTGATAATAATACTCAATTATTATATAGACCCGTCACTCGTAATCCGATAGTAAAGCTCCACGGTGTGGATGGCTGTACTACACTGTTACGAGTAGTAGATGGCTGATGGTGCCTATCACTAGTTGTATGCAGCGCATGCTGCATGTGTGCTACTACTGTTACATCATAGGCAATTCGATGACACAAATTACACATGCGTACTAGAATTGTACTAAATGGTCATCTTTGCTCAAAATGCAAGGTCGCCTATTGAAGTCTGATGAACCGAAGTACCGTTCACTTGAGGGTACATTCGATGAGAACGTGATGGCCCAACCGCAAACTCACCAGAAATTACTCCGTGATTCAGCTCGAAACCCCCACCGCCGGTCACGGAAAACCGCGCGAAATAGTCTGGCCGCATGGGCGGGCCTGCTGCCTTCCCAAGTTCCCATCCCATCCCATCCCTGCTCGCAAAACGCGGCCGCAGCACACAAACACACGCCGTTCGCCGGGTCGCCGCGCAGCGGCCGGGCCCCACGGCGTCACGTGCCCCGCGCCAGCGCGCCCGTACCGCCCTGCCGCCCTTGCCCGCAGTAGTGCCCTGTGCCCCACCCGCACCAGAGACCCCCCGGACCCACACGGCGATGGCGAGCCGCCCGAAACGGCAGATCCCGAGGCGTAGGCTGGCCCCGCAGGCAGCTAGCCCGCTCCGTTCCCCTCCCTACTCCTGTGCACGCAGCGTGCAGGTCCAAGCGTCCCGCCCAGCCGCGAGCAAACCGATCCCGCCGCGTCACGGCGGCTTGGTGGCTTGCAGGCGGCCGCTGCCCGTCGCGCCGCAGCGGATCCGGATTTCGGATTAGCAGCCGTGATGACGCGCACCGCCCCGGGAGGCCGGGACCACAGGGCCGGGAATCCAGGCCCACACGTCATCGACGGAAGTGTGTAGGGAGGTGGGCCCTGCCTGCCTGCCGTCGTCCGCGCGGCGTGGCCTGTGGGGGCATCCGCTGACGCCTGCCTCGGGTTGGTGGTCGGTGCGTGGGCGTGCAGGCAAAAGGATGGCCCTTTCCTTTTCCTTGTTTCCTTTTTTTTTGTTTATTTCGTTTCGATTTAATAATAGCATGAAAAAGGAATTACAGTGAAATCTGCTACCCGGCGTGCACGACCAGGATCCTAACTTTTCTTCTTCTTCCACATAATCGGCACATACACCCATCCGGTCCTCCTCTCACTCCTGCCGGCACACAGCGAGTGACACGCCACCCCTCCTCGTCGCCGGTACGGCACACGCGTGACTAAGGCTGGAAAAAAAAAAAATCAAAGCTGGTTAGCCGGTTCGGCTCATAGCTGGCTCGGTTAGACTTGACTCGGCTGTTATGTTAACAAGCCGAGCCGAGCCAGGATTTTAGCTCGTTAGCTATAATGAGCCAACTCGAGTTAGCTCACGAGCCAAACGAGCCACACGTCTGGCTAAAAAACATCATGACTTATATTAATTTTTATATTATTAAGTAGCTTCTATTTCACAATTAGTTGATGATACATTTATACCCTATAACTTTAAATTTCTTATGACTTTATCGTTTTATTTGTAATGGATGCACAATGTGTATTATATTATATCATTATACTTGTATATATATACTAGTACATATTTTTTTCTTTAATTTAAGGCTTTAGATGTGTTACTTTTGTATTATTATTATTCTCACGCTTCAGAAAAATATAAATATTATATTTTAAGCAATTTTTTATACCTGGCTCGCGAGCTTAACGAGCTAGCTCGAGTTTTTAATGAGCCAAGCTGAGCCAACTTTCTAGTTCGTTATCTTAATGAGCCAGAACGAGCTGAGCCTAGCCGAGCCGAGTTGGCTCGTTATCCAGCCTTAAACGTGACGTGACACGCCCCCCCTCGTCGCCGCTAATCCGAGCGTCTTTGACAACACCCCTGCCTAAGGCATTGTTTAGATGCCTTCGAAGTTTTAATTTTTTCACTCTCTCTACATCACATCAATCTTTAGCCGCTTGCATGTAGCATTAAATGTAGGTAAAAAATAACTAATTATACAGTTTTGTTGTAAAATCACGAGATGAATCTTTTAAGCGTAGTTAGCCTATAGTTTTTTTTTGAGCAATAGTTAGCCTATGATTGGACAATAATTATCACAAACAAACGAAAGTGCTATGATGACACTGATTGTAAAAACTTGCAATCTAAACAAGGCCTAAATATAATTTTTCAGTTCGTGTTTCAATGCTAGTAAGATATTGTACTATACTTATCAATGAACTATTAGTAGTCGTTACTAGTTTTTGGTGGTGCTTGGTTATTAAGCTAACAATTAGCCAAGAGCTTTGCTACTCTTTAGCTCTCTTCGCTAGATCATCAAAAACTAACTTTTAGGAGCTAACAATTAGCCTTAGGATTTGAAAAAAAAACCTTTAGTTGTCTTCTAACTCTTGGATCAATGCCCATACAACCTCAACTACGTAAGTGTCCTCTTCCTTTAGCCCGATGACATATTGCCATAATATCATCATCTTGTTCGCGGGCAGCAATATGTGGCGTCTCTTTAAAATTGACAACTATAAATCGAAGCCACAACATTGTTGATGGTCTTCACCTTCACGTGTCCACTAGTGAAATTTATTTCTCCTTTCTTTCTCTCAGTTTTTTTTCGTTGTCTTCGATGATATGCGTGGCTTATTAAACGCTAGGCCTTGTCTATTTACATTTTTTTTCATCTACCAACTATGTCTCTCATTGTTGAATGAACTGGATAGTCGGTCTCTAAAGCAATGTGTATTCTCATTTGGGTCCCAATACTACAAAACTATGAAATCGTTTGTTTGGCTGCCTAATGTATTTAAGTTATCTTATTATATGGGTCTCCAAACTATGATATTGTTTATTTGGCTCCCTAATGTATTTAAATGCTCTCATCCGGGTATGAAATCATCTATTTGATTCCCTAATGTATCTAAGTGATCTCATATGGGTCCACCAACGATGTACGTGCTGAGCAGCGGTGCGGCGCTTTTATCTAGTCTAGATTCTACAAGTGAATATAGAATCTAGCTTATAGATTAAAAATGAGGAGTATTTGAATCTCATTTTTATAGTGATTATTTTGTTTCTATAGTTTCAATCTCCAAATACACTTTCTATCATGACATACAATATATCCTAGTACATATTATGCGGTAAACTAAATGACACATATAACCCTTCCTATTTGTTAATATAGTTATTAGGTTAGCAATAGAAACTAATGATAGTAATAGAAACTAATGAGGTTAGGTTTTGTTTGGTCGCTTCAATGTCTTTGATTCGGCTTCCTGCTTCGTACCAGATCATTGGTGGATGCGTCATCATCCCCCTCCGATGATGGCATGTTCCTGAGATCGAGGTATGTTGGAATAATTCTTCTCGAGTAGGGATTGGATCTATTTTCTCCTTTCTGCGAGATCGTTTTTTCGGTCGCCGGTGCTAGTGGCGGCAGCGGATCTGTCCTTCCGGTTGCTGGTGGTGATGCTAGCAACGTCAGATCTGATGTTCAGTTCAACCTTCAGAAGATACAGCCGATGTGCTCTCGGCGCCCTTTACTCTCTGTAATGGTCGAGCATACTGCGCCTCTTATGCGGTCTCTATGTTTGTGGAGTCTTTTGTTAGTAGAGACTGTGGTTCTCGGGTCCAGATCTGGTGTACTTTCATGGAGTTTTCTGAAGAGTACGCCGCCGGACGCGAGAAATATGAAGATTCAAGACCTAGTGGTGTGCTTCAGTGTAATTTTATTTTATATCGAAGTTTCAGTTGTAAAAGAGGTTTTAATTTAATAAAAGGCAGTCCCTTTATTAAAAAAAGAAACTAATGATATGCGTGAGAATGTTACCTTTTTAATATGACTGGGAAGAAGTAACGACTTTGTACTAGATATTGGACTCTAAAAATCTCCTTATAGAATCCAAGTGTTTGGATCTCATTCTTATTTTTTTTAAGGGACTCAAACATGACTTTAGCAAGTTTACCAGGGATAAAAATCAATGGGCAGCATAGAAGTACTTTTTTTTTATAGAAAGACACTTCAAAGAGTGTCTCATGGCTAATATATTTCAGGCAAAACAAAGGACCATCATCTTTAATAATCCCGATATACGTCTTCAAAGAGTACATTTCTGAAGCGAGCAACAATTTCAATCAAGCAAGGACTAGCTGCTCCCAATAGCTTATTGGCGAGGTCGCTTTCGTAATTAAACCAGATGCCCCATGTCAAAAAGGAACATCAAATGGTTTTTGAATATGCACACACACATGGGAGAAGAATCGTCGGGGTCATAGTTGTGTCCGGTCCGGATCACGCACACCCACCCTGCCTCCTGCCTCCTGCCTGTGCCATGTTATCGCCGTCAAGGGATATCCGAGACGTTGTTGCTCCCCGCTTTATGGGTTGTCTCATGCCACCAAACACACGGACATTTTAAAAATACGCGCTACCACTCGCTGCAGGCGTGTCTTTTTGTCACTTGCAAATTTTTTACGCGTAACAAAGCACGGATCGATCGCCGCTTGCGGCCCGTGCTAGGTGTTTAGTAGGTCGAGACGATCTCATACGATCTCGCTTTATTAAAGTATAAAACACAAGTAGACAAGTACCCCTCGGCAGCATGATTTGTTTGACGAGGTGCGTGGGTATCGTATCCACCGCATCTCGTATGCTGCCGATCCATTGCCTTGCCGCCCGGTCAGCGACCGGCGTCTGCGAGCGAGAGCAAAGGGATTCCTTTGGTCTCGGCTGTCACCAAACACCGATCCTTTTTATGCCGCGCCGTGTCTCTCTGTCGCCAGATGATCTCTCTCTGTTCTGGTTGTTGGTTGGCACAGGATGCACGCATCTGCTTCGCTCGCGCCGTCGCTGTTACTTGCGCGGTTAATTGCCTGCGCCAGCGACGACATGCTATATTTCGCAGAGCAATGCTCGGCAGTAATGTGCAGGTGGCTTCCGCGTCCTGTCGTGGCACCACCAGCGCAGCGCAAGCACGATCTCGGTGCGGCGCCAGGCGACCACGACTCCCGGCCCGTCACGGCAGAAATGAGTAGCCGTAGTAGTAGCGCCGCGTGCGTGACGCGATAAAGAAAGCCGCGGTTGCGGTTGGGGTCTTGGGGGCGTCTTGGCCGGCAACAAAGGCAAGAGCGATCCGCTCGATAGATATGGCCGATGCGATTGCGATGCCCTGCCTAGTGCCTTGACGGCGACGCGGGGGGCGAGGACGTGGAGGACGACGGGGTCATGGGAGAAAACATACGCGCGGGGCCCAGCTGGCCTCTGATTCCTAGACACATCCCCGGCGCCCACGAGGCCTACTACTATTGCGACCCTCACGGCTAAGAATGGCAACGGGTCGGGTTCGGATTGGGTGAAGCCTCCGTACACGCAAAACCGAAACCTGAAGTCAAAACCCGAAACCGAAACCGATTCGGTTGGAAATTCATCATCAAAACCAAACATGTGGATACCCGAAACCCGAATGGATACCCGAAATCCTCGGATACATATACACATATTCACATGTGTAAATAACGGTCAACAAATAATAAATATTTTTGTGAGTCAACTTTGAATAAATTTAATAATTTAATTAAACATGTTATTATTAACATATTATAAAATACGAGTTTTAATTCCAAATGATTTATTTCGGATATCCCATTGGATATCCATGGGTGGAAATCAAACCCGAAACCAAACCCGAACCCGAACCCAAACCTGAAACCAAACTCGAAAACCATGGGTCAAAAATCATCGTCAAACCCGAATCCGCATGACCCGAAACCCACAGATATCCGCCCGGAACCCGATCCGCTGCCATCACCCCACCCGGCGGCTTCCTCTTCTGCGATAGAATTATAGTTCGCCAAAATGTATGACGTCTCCGATTTCCGTGTCACAAATTTGACTGAATTTATACAAAACATGTACAACATTTATATCTCTAAATAAATTTATTAAAAAACTAGATTCAAATATCTTTCTAATTATATTAATTGTGTATTATGAATATTAATATTTTTAAGTATAAAATTGCCGCAGTTGTTTCTCGGGAAGCACAAATGATAAACATTTTAGAATGGACATGCAATTGTTATTGGACAAATGCTAATTATAGTTAATCGCAAAAAATCAAAATTAACTAATAAATAAATATCACATTTCCTTGTGATGTCTTTGAGACCTTTTTGTGGATGTGGTGCGCCTTGTAGTCTCGTGCTCTGGAATAACAAGGGCGCTCTTACCACGTGGAGCGATTGTGTAAGCCAGTTGAGTGGCCATCAAGTGGAACTGTGGAAGCCACAATCCACACACACGGATGTGGTGATTCTTGCCATTCGACATGAAGCATTCAATCGGCCTTGCTTCAATGTCACACATTGGCTTTATGATCTTATATATAAAAAAAATTACTTTAAGTAAGTTTACATGAGTGTTACTTATCAAAGAACATAATGGTTGTATGTAAAATCATGATTTTCAATGCATTTTCCCTAAATATAAGTATAAACACATACAATGTATTAATTAAGCCATAGGAAAATAATCATAACACAAACACAAAGGAAAATAACATATTCAAAACCTTCTAAAAGAACTAATGCGCCACGGGTTAAGGCCTTATTTGGAACAAACGAAGAAAAAACACAAAGGATCGGTAGGAACATGAATAGAGTACATTACACTAAAATGAGAAAACAGATGAATGCAAAACACAAGAAAGTATAGGAAGTAGTGTTCCAAACGTTGGAACCAATGACCACACATGCATGTTCTTTAGGGCTTCCGCACAAAAAAAAAAGTTTGAGTGGAATGTTTTGATTTCTGTGTTTTGTGATGAGTTTTCAATAGGAACGACAAGCTTTGTCCATGTGATCCAAACGGAGGGTGATGTCATGAAAATATCTCCACTATAATTGAAAACTTCTTCAGACAAATCCTTCCTTTAAGATCAACGACTCACAACACTACTTCTACAGATGCAACGGTCCAACGCATGCCCTTAAACCTTGCGACTCGGTCCGATTCCCACCGGCAACAATTTTTTCTTTTTCTTCTGGAAAAACTAAAATCTCAAAACTCATATTTGTCCAGTGAAAATTAGCGAGGGATCCCGCGGCTAGGGTTTCCCGGATCGGCAGCCGCCCCGCCGGTTCTTCGCTCACATACAGGATGGCTCCATCCTCCGGGCTCCAGCGGCCACAGGTCGCAATGCCCTATGCCCTTGGCCTCTGCCACCATGGCGTGCTTCTAGGGCGTGGACGCCGCCGCCAGGACGGGCGCCCTTCGCTAGCCGGCTCCACACGCCGTCGAGCCCACGCCAGGGCGGACGTCCGACGAGATCCTCACCGGTGGACCCCGGCGAGCTCCTCCCCGCTCCTTCCCACACCCTACCGTGCCATGGAGAGCGGCTTCACCAGTGAACCCTAGCTCACCGACGGCGGAGGCAGCGCCGGATCCCTATCGCACCCGGTGCTCGACGTGGCGGTGAAGGCCAGTCCATGGTGCTCCAGCATCCAGCAAAAGGTTCGGCGATGCTCTCCCTCTATCTCACTCTTTTGACCACGATCTGATCCTCCCCTGTGTTTGGGTTTGGGTGACGGGTGGTACTCGATCTGACGTCACAAATCTGAATTTCTAGATGTTTGCTTGTGCAGCTCGATGGCTCGTCGATGATGGTGCGGGTCATCCTCTCCAACGACCCCACCGTGCTGCTTGAGGCCACCACGCACAGTTCAGGAAACATCTCTCCATAAATGTTCTAGCGATGCAACTACTTTGGTGAGTTTTTTTTCTGCTCGTCCCTTCCAGACTTCAAAGTACTTAGGAAGTATATTTGTTTTCCATGGCAAAACATTGCAGTGAAGATTTTTTTAACAAACTGCAGTATTTCCACCTACAGGCAAGGTGAGTCAGATGTAGGCACTTTATAAAAATGGAGCTTGTAAACACGACATGGTAGTAGCTCCTATTTGAGTTAATATTTCGTATATGTGCAAATTTTGACATGCCATTGTTGATAAGATTGGGATGGCCAGGGTGGAAATCTCGATTCTACAGGGAAAAGTTTGGTGTGGAAAATTCTAAGAATTACCTCGTTATATTTTCCTGTTTTTTATGATACCAATTTTGGAGTTGCTGCACAAGGAATATATTTGTTCGTGCAGTAGATAGTCATCTTGCATTCTAGCTTATTCTGTTAGATATTCTGACCTGACCAAAGAATATAATTTTTGTTGCTTGTTTTTTGAAACAAATTTTTTGTTGCTTGTTTAAATGCTCAACAATTGCAGTGCATTGCTGGTAGCAAAGAGATTTGGCTGGGTCCTACCAGTGTTGCTTCAAACATGATTATAAGAATTTGAGGTTAAAGTGATATTCATTTATAGGTGATGACGACAAGCATAAAATTGACAAGGATATCATATCATGATTTTCCATATGACTTCTGTTTACATGAATGAAAATAGAATTTGGTGTTATTTTAATCATCTTTGTGTATCCTTGTAGTTAATTGGTAGTTCTCACTTTATTATTCAGGATCTCAACATTCAAGAGTAAAGCTAATTTCTGTATCCTTATGTTATTTGTGTTCAGATCTTGGTTGCAGGAGTAGGTGCTCCTTCGTTACATAAGGTTCATACTTTTCTTCTTCTATGATTTGTTCTTGCATCTTTTTGGATCCATTATTTTAAATCTTCAACTTGAAGTATAATCTTGTAGTATGGTGTCAACTCCTTTGTTGTGCATATGCTTTTCTTTTGCAGGCTTTGGGCCAGTAAACATGCAAGATCAAGTTCAAACCTCATTTCAGTCTTTTTTCTGATAAGAGCCAGAAGTTTCGTGCTGGTTTTGCCATCCCAATTCAGATAAGTTTGACACCAAGATGTGCATGAGGTGAGTTTCGTGCTGGTTTTGCCATCCCAATTCAGATAAGTTTCAAATACATGATTTTGATCAATTCCAATCATACAGTTGTAGCATAATTTACCAAGTTGCAAAGATTTTTATTTCTTTTATAGGCATATTAAGATACATCGATTTGTCTAAATGAATTTGTCATAATTTTGACCATAGTTCCTCTTCTATCTAGCTGCCTACTGATTATTTCTAATTTTTTCTGATTCAATAATCATTGATTTCCTTATATGTGTATGCTCGATAGGTTCCTAGCGCTATGTTATGAACTTTACGTTGTTGGCGTATTTTCCAAGGTTGTCTGGGTGGAAGAATATATGATTTTTACTTAACAAGGTAAGTGCTCTAAAGTTGCAGTTTTTTTTGTTATACATATCACTTGCATTGTAACATCCTAGATGTTAATGACAACTTAAAATCTTAATCATGTGCTTTATAAAGCATAATCATCGAGCATTATGGCATAAATGCATTTATGTTTTAATAACATCTTTTATGTGATGCTTAGTTTTATGCATGAAATGATGATGCTTAGGATTTATTTGAAGTTCCTTTATCATTTTATGTGATTTTGCAAATGTTTGAAACAGAATAAAATTTTGTTTTATTTTCTTGTGCCTTGCTAATCTTGTGTATTAGGTCAACCATGGTATGTCTCAACTAAAAGAAGTTTATTTTCTAAGGTTGCTTGTGCTCTTTGTTTTGAAATGTGTTTTGAACTCAAAAATCTTAATTTTTAATGTCACTTTCAATCCTTGAGTTATGCCCTATATGGATTAAGGTGTAAAGTTATGCTTTACACTTGAGTCTTGTGTAGGGGATAAGTTCAAGAGCAATATTTAAAATTGAGCTCCAAGTATGAGTTTGGAATTGGATTCCCAAAACTTGCTTCAAGTTGGGTAATTCAAATTTGAATTCAAACCATGGGCAATATTAAAATGATTTTCAAAAGTCAAATTTGGTCAACTTAGGGTGTCATTGGGTCATTGACCTAAAATATCCTTGGATGATGTTTGTGATCACTAATGACCAACCAATTAAGTTAGAAACCAAATCGCATTTAAATTCGGTTTCAAAAACCCTAAATTTCAAAATCTTGATTTCACCCCTTTTCTATAATTCAAAATCTATAAGGAATTTGGAGATACTTTAAAAATAAAGTTTGTATATCTTGACAAGAGCTAAAAAGTTGGTATTCAAAGTTTTTTAAATTTCCAAAAAGAATTTCAAATGAATTTGAAAATATATTTTTTCTAATATTTATCCCCTTTTGATTTTAAACACATAATTCGAAAATTATGTATAACTCAGGAAAACTTTGTATATGAAAAAATGTTTAGTTTGCAAAGTTGAGAATTCCAAAGATTTTAAGATTTTCAAGTTTTATTGAAAAATCAAAAGTAATTTCAAATAATTGTTTCTAGGGTTTTGTTCCCTTTTGATTTTGAATGTAAATTTCAAAAACTAAGTAGAATTTTAAAATGTCTGTTAAATAAAAAATGTAGCTATTGAAAAGTTATGCAAATGATATTTTGAGGTATTTTCAAGTTTCTATGTAAATTCTGGAGTAATTTATAAATTTTACCGAGTGACCTTAGTGCTACAGTGAATGATGACGTCATCGTCGTCCTTCTTCCTCTGTTCACCGGCGTCGCTGTGTTCATGGCCGCCATACCGGCCTGCCACGGCTGCTAGCTCACCCCTCGCGCTCAAAACTTCACCGTCGACATGTTGCCCACCCGTGCGTCGCCGTTGGCCTATAAATAGGTCGGCCCTCGTTGTTTTTCTTCTTCTTTTCCTCCCGTCCGCCACCACCATCGTCCTCCATCCGCCGGCGAAGTTCGCCGCCGTCGCTCCACCTACGGCCTTCCCATCTTGCCACCAGCTCCACCTCATCCTTGCGATCGTGTTGAGCCTAGAAGAGCAAGTCCTTGAAGCCCGTAGCGCCTCTACACCATCATCTTCTCCGGGTCCGGTCGGAGCGCCGTCGAGGTCGCGCCGCCGTCTCCTGCCTTGCACGGTGAACCTTGGGTTGCCCTTCTTCGTTAGCTCCGCCTTGATGCCGTGGTCATGATCGGCTCATTTGATTACACAGCTGAGCCCCCACGTCGCCGTGACGCCATCCTCGCCGCTGGAGCATGCCGTCGCCATTGACGCCGCCGTCTGCAGCTCGCTCTAGCCCATCTCCAAGCCAACGAACGTGCGCATCGTGTTTGCAGTGAGCTCCTGTACCTCTCCATGCCCTCTATTTGGCCCGAGTGGCACTGTTGCCGCCGGCCACCGAGCTCACCGGAGCTCTACTTTGCCGTCGTCGCCGCGCGCATAGCCGCTTAGGCTAGGAGCCGGGGCCGGATCAATCTTTTGGTCTATCGTGTTCGCGTTGGTGCTCTGCGTGTGCCCGTGCACTCGCCATCACCAGAGAAGCCTCCGGTGAGCCTTGCCGCTGCGTCCGAGCTCCACCGTGCCGCCATGGCCGCCGACGAGCTTGCTGCTCCTGCTCCGCCGCCATGTCCTGCCCACCATCCGAACCGCCGTGTTGCGTAGAGCGCATAGGGCCAAACCCCATGACCAGAGACCTCGCCGTCGGCGAGTTCTCGCCAGTCAAAATCGCCGCCGCAGCGGTCAACGTCGGGAAAGGATTTTTCTTTTCTTTTTCTATTTTTAGAAAATGATTTAAATGCTATTTTTATTCCATAATTCATAGTAACTCATGTATAGCTCTAAAAATTTGGAAAATTTATTTGTACGCTCTTTATGATGTCTTCTACATTGAAAAATATAATATGCCATTTTTTAGTAATTTTGAATAATTTAAATTATCCCTTTTAATTGAAAAATGCATCTTCTATGATTTTTAATAAAGAAAATAATTAGGTTTTATTCCTAAAAATTGTTTGCCATCTAATTAGATCAAGAGCTTTTCAAAATAAAATTTTGAGCTTAATTAGAGAACTTTAATTTTATATCTTTATTTTATGCTTTTAATTAATTAATTAACCCTTTTAATCATGCTTAGTCATTATAGGATTGTTTGACTTTGGGATTGATTGATGACCTTGGGTCATTAACCTTAATGACCTTTGACACTTTTATTAATTATTTGAGCTTACCTTAATCATGTCATTAGGGCTTAATCAATGTTATTTTATGTGCTTAATAAACTTCATTAAAGAAGTAGTTAACCCTAATAAACTTAGTAAGCAAGTTTTATTAGCTTGTAAATTTATCGCGAAAGTAAAGTTGTTCTTAAGTTATTTAAGATGTTATGCTTTCATTCATCTATCATCATGCATCATGCCATGAGCTCATCATCCTAAAACATACATCATCAATTACGTGTAGTTGTTTCGAGAGTGAGTTGGATCGTGTTGATCAATATCCGTAAAGATACCATCCAACAAGAATGATTCGAGAAGGTGACATCCATGACATTGGAATCTAACTTCTCTGCAACTCAGGCAAGCCCCAGATGTATTTAAACCTTATCCTTATTTTATAAAGTTTTTATCACTTCAGTTATAAAATGTTGCATTAAGTAATAGGAGTTGAGTGATAACCCACCAATTGCATTACCTGTCTTATTTCTGTAACAACCCAAAAATTCGAACTACAATTTTTTTTTGACAAAACCCTGAGTGATGTGGTGCGACATGTCATCATCT
>CM041633.1:36554762-36705673 GCA_023333625.1 Bothriochloa decipiens | reverse complement strand
GGAACTGCATGGTAGGTGTGGTCTGAATGCTGTGGCTGTATGCACTAGGCATATATGCAGTACTTTTCACAGAAATATACTGTTTTTTTAGCATCAATGCTGTTCGCCATGATGGTTCATGTACAATGTCTGTTCATTTCAGGTCCACAAGCAAGGAATTGCACTTGGCAGGTCTGTGGATCTTACAAAGTTCGATGGCTACACAGAATTGATCGCTGAGCTGGATGAGATGTTTGACTTCAATGGTGAGCTGAAAGGTTCTAACAAGGAATGGATGGTTGTCTACACTGACAATGAAGGCGATATGATGCTTGTTGGGGATGATCCCTGGAAGTGAGTAACTGTCGAATATTCCCCTTGTTTTCCTGCTGGTTTTAGATAAGCCAAAATTTCTGATTTGCCTCTATTTGACTGGGCAGTGAGTTCTGCAACATAGTCCACAAGATCTTCATTTATACAAGGGAGGAGGTCCAGCGGATGAATCCTGGCGCACTGAACTCAAGGTCGGAGGACAGCCTTGCTAATTCAATGGGAAGGGGCTCTGCTGCTAGGGAGACACCTGGCAGCCTATCCGCCTCGTCCCTTAACTCCGAGAATTGCTAATGCCTTTGCAGCAGGTAATGCAATTCACTTCACTAGCAGCTGCACCTAGTCTTGATTATAATTCTGAACGGACACATCATTAGTTGTTCATTATTCTTTGCCTGATTGTTGGTCTTTTGACAGGTCGTCTGAAGTAACAACGGAGAGGAAAAGGCAATGTATCCATAGGTGTCCTAGTGGAGCTTAATGCTTTCTTTTTAAATATGCATTGGACGAGCCCACAGTACCCTAGTATTTATAGATGGTGCTCGTCCTGGTGGTCTAAGTTGAACCCTCTTATTCGCTGCAGTTTTGGTTTCTCCTTTTGGTGAGGTAAGTTAGTTGGTTCGCTCGTCGTTCCACCTAATGTATGCGTAGCAAACTAAGCGAAGCCCTCCCGCGCTTCCCATCGGCACTAAGCGTTGTACATAGCTGCCCCCCTGCTTCAGTCAAGTCTAATATATCATCTGCTGCCTAATCGTCACTCGTGGGTCCCGTGCTAAAAGCTTTGCCGTTGTGTTCTGTTTGGAAGTCACGCCGTTCCTCCTTCCGTTGTCGTGCATTGTCTCTTGTTTGTGTTGCCTGAAATCAGAGCCTGTTCGGGTCAGTTTGGACATGCAGAATTGGGGGCTTGGAACATTTTCCTGCTGGTGTAGTGATTGGCCAATGATGTTTTCTTTCAGCTCAAGGTTCCAGTTTTGTTGTGCCGCCCTCGGTCGTGGGTGTGTTGAGTAGCTGAATGTAATCATGGTTTAGTCGGAAGTGGCATGTCTGAACGCGGGACGCCGTCGGGGGTTGCGGTTGCGGTTGCGGCGCGGCCTATTGCGCCGCCAGCCTTAATCAGAGGAAGCAGCCTGCAGCCACCCGATGTTTCCATCCATGCATGACTGCCTCTAGCCATCACGCATGTTAACAAAGATGATGCTATCGTCTGGTGCTTGACGTTGACGACGACATTTGCACCATATTGTCGGCTTGGAAAGTGACACGTCCGTCATAACAATCAAGTGGTTGAAAGGTTTGGTTTCGAATGCCGGTTGGGAAATTGAGCAAGCCTCCCACGTTCTTTTAGAGACGGCGAAAGCCTCCGAAACATTGTCGGCCGGAGAGCGCCGCCGCTTGCCGCCTGTCGTCGGCTGGTTAGGTTTCCGGCGACGCCTAGAGTATACCACCACTACACCTGCAACACAACGCCGGCACGGAGGGAATTAGTCCCGCTGGAAACAAGAGCACACTGGTACTACCGCGCATCAACTCTCGAGCTTTTCACAGTTTCACCTGCAGCTAGTTACCATCCGTAACGTTCCGAAGCTGCGGCGCGGAGGCCGACCGGCACCCGGCAGGGCGGCGGCGGCGGTAGATCCGATCCAGGCGCACATGCGCGTGCACGGCCGGCCTTGAAGACGATCGAGGGGCAGTGATGGTGGCCGGCCGGCTGGCCTGACACGGGTCACAGAGCAGAGGATGAAGCTGTCAACCCGATCGCGCGTGCAGGTACGCGCGCCCCAATAAATTCTCCCGCTCCACCTCCTTCACCCGTACTACTACATTTTCACCACACGCACTCTGCCCAACAATGGCTTGCAAGGCCGGTAAAGGCGTGCTGCAGAGAGCTTTGTTGCATCGTTTTTGCGAAATGGCAACATGGAGTGCTATAAGCCGACGATTCTGCAGCAATGACTTACGAGGGAAACCAATTAGGCACGCGGCGGGGATGTGCAGCTGACACGTGGACCATGGGTATCTGATGGTTAAAATAGCACGATAATCCACATGTCAACCCAGCAATCCCCACCACACCTGGTCTGGACGGTCCTCAACCAATTTCTTTCCATAACGAAGAGGGCTTCCACGAATGCCCCCGCATCACGGAGGATATGCATGCGTTAGAAATTCTACGGCAGTCAATCCTTGCGATCACAATGGACAAACATCGGCCAAACTGACCATCTCTATGGACAATGCGCTACTAGTTATTAAGACCTAGGTCTATTAGGAACAACACAGGTTCACTAGAAAAATACTCTATTCAAGATGTTTTTATTATGTACCTAGACGTAGTATATATCTTGATGCGTAATAAAGGCTACGCATCTAGAAAACTAAAACGTATCTAGAAAACTAAAACGTATCATAGTTTGGAACAATTGGAGTGATATTTTCTTTTGCTTCAGTTCCACGGAGCAGTTTCACTAGTGAAGCTAAAGCTGTTTTCAAAAAATGTTTGATAAAACAAATTTATATAGAAGATAGCGGAGAGGAAGCTAGTATTTTTAGCTTCACCTTGCTTCAATAACTTCTAGGGATCAGAGTATCAAGTAGGAGAAGATGAAAACTACAAGCTTCTTTGGTTTGTCGCAAAAATTTACCATGCAAATATTTGGTAAGCAAAGGTTACCAAATGTCCGACAAAAATATTTGAAGCATATTCAACAAACCAAATGTGAGATGTCGGCAAACTTTGGTAGTAAACTACTCCCTCCGTCCTGCAATACAGTGCATTCTAGGTTTTGAACTTTTTCTAAAATATAGTGCATCCAGGGAACAAGAAGATAAAGTTCACTTAAATAAAATACATGATTATTTTCTATAGAGAAAGTAATTCATTTAATTGCCTATTTTGTATAAAAAGGCTGAAAGTTTATTCTTTAATTATGGGAATCGAATCAAATTTCAACATAATAAGAAGGTAAGCGAGGGGTATATGGGTCTATTGTTTTTTTCCTTATTTTATCTTAAAATAGTGAGAATGTACTGTAGATCAGGACAGATGGAGTAAATGGTAAAAAAAAAAATGGAAAACTTGGCTTCCCAAATTTTTGACAACTAAATTTTGCCCTGGTGTGCCAAGATACAATGAATTGCCGTGTGTGAGAGAGAGAACCGCGCGCGCGCACACAGGAATGGGGTGAACCGAATTCAATGCGTGCATCTCATCTCAATCTCACTGCACGCCAACGAGCCGCTCTGCATTGCATTTTGCATGTACGTACGCACGCACGCGCACTGGCCTCAGCCCTCATGATTGGAACTACGTCCTTGCCAGTGGCCACTCTGCCGCTGCCGTCGCCGGACGGCACGCCTGGAAGGGAATCATGCGGCCGTGCAGCCATTTATGGGTGAAGCGAACAAGCAAGCTCTGGCCGGGTCAGGTCCTGCCATGGCGCCATGCAGTGTTGGATCTGCCGCATCTGCTAAGTGCCAAGTGTGGCCGCCGGCCGTCCCGAGGAAGGACGAGTCCTTGACGACAGCAGAGAAAGCAGCAGTTCTTTCAGGCAATGCAGTTGCGAAAGTACTCGGAAGTCACCTTTATTCCAAGTTCAGGATCAGGAACCGCTTGTGCAAACTCATAGAGGCTGAAAATCACGCTGAGCAAAATCGCAGAGACTCAACTGTCTGCACTGAAACATTACATTTCACCCAACAATGGAAAGGAAGTGCACAAACACAGCGCTGGGAAACCACAAGCTACAAAAGTTACCAAGAAAAACCCCAGTAGTCGACAGCGATAAAAAACTGCAGTTTTCACCCTCATTTCGAGCCAGGACCAGCAGGGAAGGTTTGAAGCCTGCTTTCTACCCCATCTTTCATCAGCTTTTACCCGGATCTCGCCGGAAACCAGCCAAAATAAATCCAGCGCTGCGGATGGCCGGCTGGCCGCATGCAGTGAAGACGCGCTTGGCGCCCACCGTATCATGGTCCAGCCCGCCGGCGCCTGCTGCTGCTTGCTTGCTTCCAACAACTGACCTGAACCTGGATCTGCTGTGTCTGTTACTACTCAGCATCATCCATCATGCAGCAAGCAACGGCACCAGGATTTTGCAAAATGCAAACCCAAACAAACAGGCGAAGCCACGGCAAACAGAAAGAGCCATTCAACATTACAGGGAGGAGAGACAGACAGATCGGACAGAGGGATTTATGAATGGTTCACTTTTTATCATTCGACTCGACTTCAGACTTCGATTCAGAGTTGCAGGAGAAAAGCTAACTGCACAAGGAAAACACACATGTACCAAGAACTGGAACAGACTAGGAGAATACTGACATTATTATTGTTTAACTCTATTAAACGACTAGCGAATTGATATTATGGTTCTGAAAACCCTGAGCAGGTCTGGACTCTGGAGGTGTCTCAAACTTGTAAAAAGACGAAAGCTGGCTGGTTCTGTCGAAGATCAAACCCTGAGACAACTGGAAACACCAGTTCTTGTAAACTTTCCCTTAGCTACATTGTTTCTTTTTCCTTTTTGGCGATAAGTTGGGCGGTCTTGGTGCCCTCGATCACGGCATCACGCCATGGAACCCAGCAGATTGCAGGAGCACGGCCTTGATCTCTTCTGGTAGAAGCCCAGGGCCTTCGTTGCATAGCTGCAGTGACAAAAACAGTCGCTGTCAGTTTATTTTCATGTGGGAACCAAATAACAAAGTCCAAATTTTAAGCCATTAGAACATGACAGCTTGTGCATGATCTTTACCATCCTTATGGATAGCTATATGAGTGTCAGGTTCTGACAGTGAGAATGAGAAGAGAGATATGTGCAATTGTATTGTGCATTACCTCAGCCTTGAAGATGTCCAGTGAAAATCCATTGAAGCAACTGATGACAGCTTGCTGGACATCGAGGCCAAGGCCTTCGATCGCCCTCATAGCAGAAAGCAGAAGACCAGGCCTGCGAGCGCAGAGCATGTGGATGTTCACTGCCCGGCCTTCCCTCATCCTAACCTCAACCTGTTGCAGCAGTAGAAATGGCACAAGTCAGCGAAATGCTTCCACCAGTCTGACAACAGTGACAGAGACAGATGCATAAATCAGTCATATTGCAGCTGAAGCTATATTCTGTTTAACCAAAAGAATATGATATTGTGTTATGACCAGTTCTGCCAGACCATCTTTTTTCATCTGATGGAAAGCTACTGATAAAGTGTGCATTCAGAGAGAACATATACTGACCCTTGGTTGCTGAGAAGTAGGGCTAGGCAATGCACTTGAGCACAGCTCTTCCTTCACACGAGATGGCAGAGTGGGCAGCGTCGGAGTCAGAGGATGGAAGCTTGTGGGTGTTGGAGGCAGTGAGGCTGTGGTGGAAGGCGATGACTCCAGCTCATTCTGAATATCATTAATCTTCTGCAGCAGCTCCTTCAGGTACTCAATTGCATCGCCAAGAATGGAGGCCCTGTCCATCTACCAGTTGCAAACAGAAGCAATCAGTTCATTGGCTGGTCAAAATGAGAGTAACATTAGTGATATGATATCTATGAATATAATAAAGGATGTACCAATAAGACTAAAGGTGAAGTACTCAGCACAAAGCAGATAACTGAAACTAGTCATGCTCAAAGCACTATTACACCATAACTGATGCCTTTCTGTTCTCCGGTGCCAAAGAAAAAAAAAATCTCCCTTTGATCTAAACCAAACTGTAACAGCAGAGATGTAGGCCAGATCTTTTATTGTATTGTGCAAGCTGTTACATGATTTGATTCGAAACAGAGAAAGGAGCCCTGGAATCAGGCGAAGGCAGTGTGATGGATAGTGATTTGTATGCAGGACAACTTATGAACAGAGATCATGGACAGATTGAAATCTAAGTTTTGCTATGTTAGTCATGATGACACTCGACACGGAGGTTCCCTTAAGTGCAACAATAACTGCAAGAAATAGAACAGAAGGTACTTTTCTAAGAGAAAAGAAAGAAATGCGCATAATTAAAGTCACAACTTATAGGTTGGGACCCCAACTGAAGAACTACCCATAGCATCATCAAAACGTAAACAGAAACTGAAATGGCACATGCTATCCTTTTGAACTGAAGGATGTCCAACTTTTAGAACCTAGAAAGCAAGGCTATCCCTAGATGAACATAAAAGAGTGTTAAATGGCTAAATCCTCCACATACATCTGACATCTAGTTAAAAATTGAACCTGTGATGTGCATACCAACAGTTCATGGCAGACAATTCATCACAACATGGACAAAAGCTTCAAAGAATCAATTGCATAAACATACCAAAATGACATGAACACACATTAGAATGCCAGAGCCTCGATGCCAACCACAGAGTTCTTAAAAAAAAATCACATTCCATCTACAATTCAGTGGGAACAACTTAACGTTATGTGCGCGACATCTTACAAACAATTTACTGCACCAAGGAGTACACTAACTTCACACAATTAATTCCATGAAACATATACCGATACTATAAGCATAAGCATACATAGTAATGCTAGATGCCAATTGCCACTAAAACGCAGAGAATTCAGCTAAATTAAGAGCTACAATTCATAGCAACTCATTAACAAATAGATGCAAGAGTACAATTCTCACCTTGCTGATCTTGGGCACGACTGACCGGAGCATGTAGAGCCGGTCGTTAAGCTTCTTTCGGCGACGGCGCTCCGCCATGAGGTTCTTGGCTGGCAACCCCTTCCTCTTACCTCTCCCGTCGCTCGTGCCGGCGCCTGTCACCGTGCTGTTGGCGTTGGAATCCTTGCCGTCCTTCTTTTCACTGTCCTCGACGCCCCTGGCGTCCTCCGAGTCGTAGTTGAGCCCGGACGCGTCCATGCTCCCGCCGTCATCGTCGTCAGCGTCGTCCAGCACCGTGTCGCCGCCACCGGCCGAGGAAGCTCCCGCAGCCGCGGCGATGGCATCCGCCTTGCGCTTCCTGTCGTCGTCCTCCTCGCCGGCGTTGCGGCGGAGCGCGCGCTTCTGGAACAGCGTCGGCTGCGCGCCCACGGGCGGGAAGATCTCCAGCGGGCGGAGCACGGCGGCCTTCCCGCGCGCAGAGAACGGCGAGGCCGGAGGGGGCGCCGCGGAGGAGGAGCCGGCGCCGTTGTTGAACATGTCGAACCCGCCGAGGCCTCCAAAGTCCGGCATTTGCGCCGGCGCTGTGCCGAAGCCCCCGAACGAACCGAGGAAGCCGGCGTTCCCTGCTGGTATCAGGGAGAAGGACGCGGAATTCGACGTGTTCCCGGCGCCGGCGAACGGGACCAGATCGCCACCGCCTCCGCCACCGAGGCCGAGGTCGAACCCGTGAACGTCGAACGTCGTCGCGGCGCCGCCAACGTTGAAGAGCGAGAACATCTGCGACCCGATGCCGGCCGACGGCGGCGGCGGCGCCAGGAGCAGGTGCCCCTGCGCGCCGGCGGCGGCGGCTGCAGTGAGGGGGTCGAAGTACCAGTCGTCATCGAGCACCGCCGGCGAGCTGAAAACACTACCGGCTCCCATGGCGGCGGCGGAGGCCAGGGACAGGAGGTTCTGGGGCTCCTCGTGCCCCTGCGCCGGCACCGTCACCAACCCCATGGGCGTCGGCGGAGGCGCGTTCTGCTGCTGCTGGTCGTCGACGTCCTCCGGTACCCAGAGCGGGTTGCCGAACGGCGGCAGCATGACGGCGCCGCGCGTGTTGTCCTCGGTTTCTTGAGGTGGCAGAGCTGCTGCAGAGGACAGCGGGCGGACCAGTGGAGTCGTCTGAGTTCTCTCTGGCAGAGCAGTGCGCCAGTGCCTGTATATGTATGGAGCCCAAGTACTGTGTACTGGCCGTGGAGAGTGGACAGGGGTGAAAAGACGAGACTGCCCTCCAGCCTGAAATCCAGGTCTTTTTTCTTCTTCTAGGGTAGGGTGTGTTTGTTTCGTGGCCTCTCCCGCGAGCAATCCGGACCTTGCGCTCGAGATGGGACGCTCGAGATGATCCTTGCGCTTGCCTCGAGGACTAAGCAAACATGACGACAAAGTTGTTCGGCTCTAGGATAGAAATTAATAATGCCAGCTTGTATAGACGTCATATAATAAACCAACATTAAAGTTGCGATAAAATTGTATAGCGACAGAAAACATAAACTAATTCTATTAAAAATATATAATATTATAAAAGAACGTTTAGCTGTGTATCTATATCTTTAGATGTAAAGTATTGGTTACTTGTTTGCCTATTCGGCCCACACCGTCTTGGTTAGGGCGTTTTCTCTTATGGTGAGAGTATCATGGGCCCATAGTATCGATAGTAGCCCACAAGGTCTTCTTGAGAAACTGGTCGCCTACTCGGTCCTTTGATCATGATTGTTGTCTTGTGCGCCATCTTCAATCTTCTAGTATTGCTCATTGTTACGATCCAAAAACTACCCAAACAAAACTTTACTAAATACCCTTGTTAAGTTTAAGTTGAGCTTCCGGCCTAACCCTCAAGCTTCAACCCAAGGTGCAACAGGGAGAAAGCCTCCTCCATCCCTATGTTTGAACAAGATTTCATTCTTGGCTCGACTTCAAGATGTATCTTTATCGACCATCCTCTGTTCCTAATGGTTGTCCTTAGTCTGACCCTAATCTTCTCAAGAATGATACCCAATTTCTAAACCTAGGAACCCTAAGTGGAACCTTTCCCGACCCAAGATCCTCAAGCAATCTAACCAATTTGAGCCACAAGAGAGTAGAGCCTCATCGGAAGACCTCACCAACCTCTGAGCAAGGTAGAAGCAAGTGACATACACACCTAAGTCAAAGGGGTCAAAGGAATCATGGTCGTATTTTTATAAAGAAGAAGAAACCTGTTAGGATGACTCAAGTGAAGAATGGCCAAACATCAGAGCTACCCACCACAGATCATGGATGTGTCCTAAAAGCCTCTCCAAGTCAAGAAGGTCAGCAATGTATGCACATTTAGGGTTTATTAGATGGTCTATCGGTAGTATCCCTATACACTGTCTGCCAACCAGTTGTTAACGGTGAAAATGTCATAAATATACACACTCAAAACACCATCAATATATAACCTCAGATCAAACAAAACACAATCAATATATAACCTCAGATCAAAGGGAGAATAACATATCATGAGTATATTTTTATAAATAACAAGTTCCACTTGCACTTGGAGCATATCTATACAAGATGTCACAAACAGGAGAAATCAAAGCCTATGGACCCATCATAGGGGTGTTTCCCAACCCCATTATGGGCCCAACAAGCCCTGCCAAGTCACATGATTCATGTAAAGCATCCCAAAGTGTTCCTCAGCCCTTGGATCAACTTTGTGTTTTCTCTCAACCGTTAGAAGATCAAGTCACATGTATTCATGGGCCCACAATGAAGCAAACTAACATGACAAACATCAATCGGTGCGCCAACCTCCACTATGACAAGTAGGACACTCTTCTTGTCGGTGTAATGAAGTCTGATGGGTAAATTCTATGCTACGAGGAAATTATACTAGTTCAGGCTGGACGCCTACGTCTAGTCTTAGAGAGGGTGGCAAGTTCGTGTTCCTTGGTTCAAGTGCTATGAGGACTTGCAACATGGGTGTTTAAGCTAAAGGATTCGAGGTCTGGATAATCGATCTGAAGTCTTCCCCTTGGAAGGAGGGCCTGGCTCATAGAGTCCGAGGGCTAGGTTACAGCTAAGAGAGTGGGGTTCTCCCGACCTGAGTGGTCGAGAGCCCGATAGAGGAAGAAGATAGGAAACTTGGTTGGCATTCCTTCCTATCTTGTCTTGGCGCCATTGCACGTCCAGGTATGGTCGTTGTGGGATTGCTCCATACGTCGAGGTAAGGTGTGGCATGGTGCCACTGTGTTGATCGTGGCATTACTGTGGGAATGGTAGTGGTTCACCAACTGTCCTATGTGGCGTGGGCTTGTTGTCGGTGTCATGGTTTACGTCCTTGTTCCTTGAAGCATGGATGGCGTCATGGTGCCAGTGGAGAAGGAGGTGACCGTCCTGGGTTGGCGGCTTGTCTCCTAGTCTGTGAGAGCCTTTACCGACTATGGGGGGGTCGGGCCAAGTCTCCTGTTCGCTTGGTCGATCTGTCATAGCCTTGACCGTTCCTTTGCAGCAGATGCCACCATGCATATTTGTCTCGATGATTCATAGTGAAATCAACCTTGCAACGGAGCTGAAATGAACTTTGTTGTGTGGTATGCCTTTGTACCACTGACTATGTGTGGTGTCCTAAGTGTTCACCACTGAGGTTTGCAGGCTAACCCACTTAATACATCCCTAACAACGGTACCTTCAAGTGAATGAGTTCGTAAAACCTTGTTTATATTGCAAGCTTTTGGATGCATAGTAACTCCATTTCAATATCACAAACCACCAAAACCAGTAGCTTGTCAAAATACAATATCCTGAATAATTGGCTCTGTGGTGACAGACAACACTTTGGATATGTCTTTCCCGATGGTGGGGGAAGCAAATTATATTTCCAACTTTAATAATATATCGTCATTTGGACCGTGTTTTTATAAGTTGGATCATGCTCGGGCTCACCATGCATATTCGGCCTTGAGCAAGACGACTATATTTTAGGACAGAGACAGACCAGAGTCCATGACCATACCAAGTTGGCAAGTTCAGAGTCCAGTGTCCATGACCATTCTTTTGCTCTGCGTCGCATCTTCATCACTACCATTTTTCTTTTTTGCTGCCATATACTTGTACGCCAGGCCCGGGCCTGAGAGAGTAGCTAGGACAGACATGGGTACTATAGGATACTGTCCATTTGCCTGTGGCCTCCTGCAATGTTGAGCAGAGAGTACTGTACGTTGCACCATGTGGCATGTGGTGTGGCAGGCAGTTGAGCCCTCTGTTTTTGGAGTTACTTGGCCGATGACCGCCGGTGGGTTGAACGCAAGCCAAGATATGTTGGGTTTCAGGCTCTTTTTTTTTTTCCCCACCTCCATAACCAGTGGTTGCCTGATGTATATGTGCCCTCTATCTTCATATATTTCACCAAGTCTCGCTTTAATACAATTGTACAATATATATATTTTCTAATAATCCACATATTCATCTGTCAATTTATTATACACAATTTTCCTTATAAACCTAACACAACTATACAGAACTGAACTACTTATTTACCATTGCTGTATAATTTGTAGGGAAAAAAATTACATACAGCAACAACTAAAGCCCATAGAGTAGTGGATTCTACAGCCATGCCATACTTATTGCTACCATTATGGCTATTGAATTTTGGTAAGGGATTCTACTGTTACAATGGTATGTGTGAATGTACCTAGTGGTCCATGCATGGGCGACAACGTAGTGACATCATAAAAGCTCAGGGAGCATGTTCATGTGACACCGGTAACAGACCCGAGAGCTTCAGAGATAGAGGGTAGAGGGAAGGAGGGGATAAGAATATGACACGTGTTCTTCTCTCCTAGTAGCAGGTAGGTATACAAATAGATTTATTATGAATTCTACAAATTTCATTATTCAACTTGCAGATGAAAAATGTAAAATAAAAAACTAATAATACGCCACACAGGGGACGGTCAGGAGTCTTGAGTTTTTTTTTTTTTTTGGAGTAGATGATGCAGATGCAGCTTGTGATGTGGGGTTCATGGAAATCTAGTAACTTCCCTTGTTATGGTGAGGTGATGTTTTAGTCCGTACAACCGAGGTGACTGGATTTAACAAACCAAACACATATACAGAGGGGTAATTGGTTCATGAAAAATTACTGGGAAGAACTTCAGTTCTATTGCGTGGCATGCAGAAGTGAACAAGTGAGCAGAAACTTGGATGAGTAAATGTAGTAGTCCCTTTTAGCAACTCCAGAGCTACTAAAAACTACTAGAGAAGACTAAAGCCCTTTTAGTCCTATTTAGTAGAGATGTTTGTTAAAAGCTATTAAAAGCTACTAAATGAGACTAAATTTAAGAGCTACTAAGTGAACCAAACAAGGCCTAATATAGGGGTGCATTGTGTTTGCTAGATTGCATTGATAGATATGTATGCACGTGAGCCTCTATGTCTTTGTCTTTATCTATGTTTACCAAAAAATAAAATTGAAGCACCTTGTGAAAAAGGATTCCAACCTTAATATGATATTGGCATATTTTTTTAGACAAAATATATAAATTCCATCCTCTATATTCATATCGATATAAACAGTCAAAAAAAGTTACGCAAACTTAGGCTCAAAGGTTCAAAGTTGAGGAGCATAGAACAATAAGAAAGAGAGTTTAAGGATAGAACAATAAGAAAGAGAGTTTAAGGACTAAAAAAAGTTAGAAAGCTTCAGAGTCTCTTTGTCCTTGCTTCCAACCTATTTTGTCCTTGTGTAACAGCAACTTTCCACATTAAGCATATATTTCAGCCAAATTCGATTATGACAGCCCATTTGGAGACGAGATATAGCCCGCAGTCGCCACCTGCAAGAGCTGGTGGCATGCTTTGGTAGCGGCAACACGAAAAGGAGAGGAGGGGTGGCAGTCTTGGTTGGGTTGTGGCGGCAAGGAGGAGCGGGGAGGGAATTGAAACGTGCTTCCAACCTTACTAGTTACTATATATGTTGCACACTCTAGGAAGGAAATTTGCACATTTTATTTACAAGTGGTGGTTGAACTATCCTTGAGCAACTTGGATTAGTTGTTGTATATATGTTTTAGGCCCTGTTTAGATACCCCTATATGATTATAATAATCAAATCAAATTATATAATGAATTGATTATATGATGGACTATCATAATCAAAACTCTTGATTACCATAATCTCATAATGCAGGCCGGTGAGACCAGGTTATAGGGGATTATGGATGCTGAAACTCCACCTTGGCCCCATTGATTACCCAACTTACCAAATTGTAAAGGATAAAATAGGAATCCCTCACTTTGATCAATCACTATAATCTATGAGACCCAATCACTCATGTTATTATTGTTCATAATCCTGATTATAATAATCCTACGCATAGTTTCGATGATAGTAGTCGAGCTGTGATCCAAACATGCCCTTAGTTCCTAGATCGAGATTCAATTTTTCTATATAGCAGCAGTCATATTCAATTTTCGTGTGGTTTCACTCCACGCGGTAGGAATATAATATAGTATATAGTAATCCCCAAAACGCATATTTTCTTTTATGGTCCGTTTGGTTCTCACGGAACCGCTTCGCTAGAACCGTTCCTGGCCAGATTGTTTGCGTAATTTACATAAGCATGAGCAGTTGGAACTGGGCCCTTAGGAGAAAGGAGACGAACATTGGAGCGCATCGATATTTTGGAGGTATATATTTCACCGGAAATATAATAGTGCAAGGGAAAAAGCTACAAAATTTTACCTCATTGTATACGGACATGCAAGGACGCAAACGCAGAGGCATCTTGATACTAGGATAACAACGACATGCAACCGTCTAATGATTGTTGTTCTCCATATTCCGATCCGTCAGTACGACCACGTACCGCTATCACTGTCGATGGCCACGACAGAAAGAAGAAACGGATCAAGATGGAATGTGGCAAGTGGCAAAGTCCGTCCGTGAACTTTCCTAGGCAAGTGGCAAAGGAAACCTATATTTGGCATGGCTGCAAATGCAAGCATTTTTTCGACAATGATTTTCTGGAATTAATCAGGAAGCATCATGATTATAATCTTGAGTCAGCAGGTCAGAATTACATAAGCATATGGGAGGTGTGTATGCATGGCTGCATGGATTGGTAGGTACATGGGCCTTTTGTGAAAGAAAAAAAAAAAGTAAGACAATGACGTGTTTCTTTCGTCGTATACATACCTACGTATACACCTCCTAAACCGACCACACCCAATGTGTATTCTCTTGCGATTGTTTACATACATGTTATTAATTGAGAAATTAAACACACAAGCAAAAATAAGCAAAATGGTAGCATGGACGCGACGCAAGCAAGCAGATGAAATTTTACCTCGAAACAAAATGCTACGTGCTGCGAACAGCCTGACACTGAAATTAAAGCAATCAAGGCCATTAGCCGGCACGCATAAAAAGAAAACGAATATCCTTGAGATGAATGATAGATGATGATTAGTTTTGTCAAACCAAATCAATTGCGTAACTCCATCGACGACAGGCTGCATGTGAGTAATAGAGATCGAGAAGACTAGGCCACGAGGAAATGAAGTCGTTGTTGTGGGGATTGGATGGATTATACATATTCGGATCGGAGGCAAATGCAAATATGCAATCCAAAGAGAGTACGGAAGGACGGTTGGTGGGTCCCACTCCGTAACGGCCGCGACAGAGAGGCGCCACAGCCACAGGTGCGTAGAGAAGAGAGTAGGACGAGGGTGTAGGTACGCTATTCCGGTGGACCGCAGAGCGCCGTGCCGTGCCGGGCCGGGCCGGGCCAGGGGACAAAACGTAGGGGCCGGCCGGCCGGCGCGCGTATACGTACTCGGTAGTATATCCTACGTCTACGTGTACGTACGTGGCTAGGTATATACTGTATGTCTGTATCCTTAATCTACTACCAGGTCGCAGTAATTAAGCATGGAAGTATACTGTAGCAATGCAGGAGTAGTATAGTACTAGGTACTGTGCACTGTGTCACGTACGTACGCGTACTACCCGAGTCGAGTGGAGTAACAAATTTATAACTTATATAATTAAATAAAGGTAAAACGGGCATTTTAGTTCTTGAACTTTTACCCGATGCTCGTTTCATCGTTGAACCTTCAAAACTGTCATTTGGTCCTCAAACTTATTTTTTTAAAGAGAATTACACTAGCGGTCCCTAAACTATTGCCGCGGTGTCATCCAGGTTCCCAGACTATGAAAGTGCATATTTGGCTCCCTAAACTTTTAAAAGCATGTCATCCAGGTCCCCAGATTATAAAAGACACGTCTGGCTCCCTAAACTATCATCGGGGTGTCATCCAAGTCCCAAAACTTAGCAGAGGGTGTCAACTAGGTCCTTAAACATAAAAATAGATAAACAGTTTAGGGTATATATTTATATAAAAACTAACTTTAAAGTATATATTTATATTTATGTAAAACCTAACTTTAATTATTTAAGTATATATTTTAAAGTATAACTTTATATACAACTAATTTAGTTATTTTAAAGTATATATATAATTTATATAAAAAATAACCTTTAAACTAACAGAAAAACTAACTTTAATTATTTTAAAGTATAAATTTATATTTATATAAAAAATAATCATTTAAAGTATAAGAATAAATAAAAATTTTGTCCCACATGGGGTTTGAATCGAACTTAGGGCTTAGGGTCGAGAGTCTTATGCTTTAACCACTACGCTACGACAAAGAATTCGTTAAAGATTGTTTTATTTATTCTTTTAACATTTAAAGTTCGATTTGAACCTTAGGTGGGGCAGAATTTTTATTTATTTTTATACTTTAAATGATAGTTTTTATATAAATATAAATATATACTTTAAAATAATTAAATTTAATTTTTATACAAAGTTATACTTCATAATATATACTTAAAATAATTAAATTCAGTTTTTATGTAAATATAAATATATTTTTATATACCATAAACCCCAAACTATTTATTTATTTATTTGTTTAAGGACCTAGATATACCCTCTGCCAAGTTTAGAGACTTGGACGACACTCCGGCGATAATTTAGGGAGCCAAGAGTGCCTTTCATAGTCTGAGGATCTGGATGACACATCGGCGGTAGTTTATGGACCCGGATGACACAACTTTAGAAGTTTAGGGAGCCAAGCGTGCACTTTTGTAGTATGGGGACCTAGATGACACCCCGCCGATAGTCCAGGGACCGCCAGTGTAATTCTCTTTTTTTTAATTAGACATTACAATGCAGACGCCCAACACGCACGCACACTCACTCCTATGAACACAAATAAGAAAACCTGTCGGTGTTCTGACCCTCGAGGGGTTAACACCAACGTGTAATATTTGTAATTGCGTGCTCCCTTAATCCGGTGGGTGATGCAAGAAGGACACGGCGATTTATCCTGGTTCGGGCAAAGAAGGCCCTACGTCCAGCGGGGGAGGATAGTTCGTGTTATCTTGCACTGAAGTGCTAGTACAGGGGAAAATACAAGCATGTGTGAGTAGCGTGAGGTGGGGCTTGGGCGTTCGGACGCCTAGCTCTCGACCTTACACTGGCTCATGGTGTTGTTCTGTGATCTAAAGCCTTAGCGTTTCTATGCTCTAGATCCTCTCGTTCTCTTCCTCTCGTCCCTCTTTTCTAACGTCCTGGCGCCTCCTTTTATAGGTGAAGGAGGGGCACAGGAGTACATATATTTAGCGTTCGCATGGCCGGTGACGCATGGCATTGAGGCCGATCACGTCGGTGCTGCTGTAGTGATGTACGTCGGTATGCAGGCCCTGCAGCCATCGCGTCGGGAGTTGTTGAAGTACAGCCCGGAGTTGTTGGAGTCCCACTCGAGGGTTCGTCTGATGAAGTTGAGGGTCGGCGGTCAAGGACTTGGCTCGAGTCGAGGGGGTCAAATCGAAGGGGTCGAGCCTCACCGGATAAGGTCGAATCCCGGGAAATGCGGGAAACATGCTGATTTATGCGTCTCGAGGGGATGTTGGACGGGGCACAGTGCTCGGCATGGTGCAACAGCGAAGTACGATCCGCGGGATTTCGGGGCATGGGCGGTAAAAGCAAGATTTAACCGCCACTCCCACAACTGTTACCGTGACTGTGGCCATATGGTTAGGCGGGGGTAGGTAAAACGCATTAAATGCGCTTGGATCCATACGGGAGAGTCGGTAGCCAAGGGGTGCACCGCCCTCGAGGACCGCCCATTCGCTCGAACGAAGTTCCGTCCTCGAGGGCAGGCTCGTTCGTCGGGCGAACTTCCGTCCTCGAGGGCAGGCTCGTTCTCCGGGCGAGGTTTCGTCCTCGAGGGCAGGCTCGTTCGCCGAGCGAAGTTCCGTCCTCGAGGGGTCGCCCGAATCGTACCCTCGAGTGTACAGTCCCAGTCCGCTCGGTAGGCCCTCGAGCAGGCTTTGGCTTTGGGCTGTCGTAGCCTGTTCGTAGTCAACCCAATATGCTTTAGCCTGTGGCCTTCGAACGTTTATCGTGGGAGGCCACTGGAGGGTTCGTGTTGCTGGTTTTGCGGGATTTAGTCCAGTAAACCAAGGATTTGGGGTACCCATTTCCTGGGTAACGAGAGTAGCCCCCGAGCCCCTGCGCGAGTGATGGCACTCAGGAAGGGGGTCAAGAATTGGGAACGGGACATGATTCGGATCTTTCCGTGGGGGGTGCGTGAGCGACCCCCACGGGGGTAGCCCCCGAGGCCTCGTAGGAGTCGAAAGACTCCTGTGAGGGCTTCATTTGTCTTTGATCGAGGGGTGCTTGTCCAGTCGGGTATAGACCTGAACTGGAGTCACAGCGCTTTACCGAGGGGTGCGTCAGGACGCCGAGCCCCCGGGGGATTTTTGACCCTCTTTCGTCGAGGGGTGCCGGGCACAGTCGAGCTCCTGAGCCTCGTGCGGCTGGGGCATTGCCGGCCTCGGCATTCATCTCACGAGTCCTTTCGATCGGACGTGAGGCGAGAAGCGTCAGACTACCCTCGATAGGGCGAGCCACGAAGTTTTCAGTGAGCTGGTAACGGGAAAATCCAAGTGAGAGCCCGTTCCTCGTTCGATAGAGGTCGGCTGGTGGCCCAGAGGCGGTCTCATTAGAGCAAAACACATGGTCTTACGGATACCGATTCCATTCGATAGGTCTCGGCGGCTCGATGCCTCCCTTCAGGGGATTTCTTAAAGTCCATAGCATTTTGCCTTGGATGTGTCCAAAGGGGTCTCGAGAGTTCATTCTCGAGCAAGGCCTCATGTTGGCTCCCCCTTGGTCACCCCTGACTCGGGTGCTCGAGGGCGGCTGTCGAACCCTGATCGTGGGGCCAGCCTTCGCTCCCTCGAGGCTTAGGGCCAGAGCCCATTTTTTTTGGTGCTCAAGGGCGGCCGTTGAGCCCTCACTCGAGGACCGGCCTTCGCTCCCTTGAGACTTTGAGGTGGGGCCAGAGCCCGTTTTACCTTTCGTAGAAATCTTCGTTGGCGAGTAACGGCTCTTTATTCTTATCGTTGGACACGCCTTTTGAGGAGAAGGCCGTAGCGGTGCGATCATGGTGGGCCCGAGCAACGGCTCTTTGCCAGAGGTGTGACACGCGCATCCGGTCGAGGATTGAGGGGGGAACGGTCAGGCAAGCGCATTAATTGCGGGAAGTTACCTTTTCCCTGCCGCCGGACTCCGCCCGTTGCTCTTCCCGGGTATAAAAACGAAGGGGGGACAGGCGCTGTTCGCCCCCACCTTTGCCATCCTCCCAAATTCCTGCTTTCCTGCGCGCGTGAGGGTAAAAACTTAGAGCGAGAAGTCGTGATTGGGAACCTTCCCAGTCGTCCGTCCGCCGAGGAGATCCGTGCTGTTGTTGCCGCCGCCTTGTCCACCGAGCAGATCTGTGCTACCGCTGCTGCCATGGCCCTTATCCTCCAGCCCGCCGAACCCTGGCGCCCGTCGACCTTGACGCGGCAAAGGCTGAACGAGCTGGTGGGAGAAGGACTTCTCTGCCCCGTCACCGATCCAAATCGGCCGGAGTGGATTGCGCTGCCGAGGAGCCACCAAGAGCCAAACCCGCCGGAGGGCTACGTGGTGAGCTTCCTCAAGTATCATTGGCATGGGTTCGGTGTACCCCCGAGCAAGTTCATGCGGGGGTTGACGAACTTCTACGGCGTTGAGCTCCCACATTTCTCCCCCAACGCCATCTCCAATGCGGCCATCTTTGCGGCCGTCTGTGAGGGCTACCTCGGGATGGCGCCATATTGGGAGCTGTGGCTCCACCTTTACAAGGGGGAGTGGTTCGCCTCCCCGGTGGCGCCAGGAGTAAGGCGAATCGTCAGAGCGGGGTGCCTCAACTTCGTGTTGAAGACCAGGAGGTCGGAGGAGCCACGCGAGTATATCCCCACCGGGTTGATGTCCAACCACTCCCAGTGGGACGACCAATGGTTCTACCTTCGCAACGACGGCGGCTACCTCCCGCCGTACACCGAGCGGCTTATCACCGATCGTCCATACAATTGGCCGCACGGTGTCGCGAGAGATCTTCAGCGTCGACTTTGTCCTCTCGTCATCGTGATGAAGACCCTTCGAGAGGCGGGCCTGACGGTGGGTGTGGTGGTCTCGGCCTTCCACAGTCGATGGGTGCTCCCTCTGATGGAGCGCCCGCTGCGGTTGGACGAGATGCTCCCCTCGGCGGCGCCCGAGGTTCTCGAGAGGTGCCGGATGTCCGACAAGAAGCCATCCGCCGCGGAAGTTGTTGCGCGGGTAAAGGGGATGGTCGCGGGCTCGTTCAGGGCGGAAGACGTCAACCGCCTCCCCATGCGGCCGGAGGAGGGTTGCCTCGACCTGGTGAGTGCCCCACCTGCGCCTTTCGCGTTTTCATTCCGCCCCCTTCTCTTGTCCCTGTGACTAAACGTTTTTGCGTAGGGGAGAATTGACTACCAGAGATCGAGGCCCCCGCTGAGGAAGGACGCTCTCGATCGTCAGGTAAGATGCTTCACCGCCCAGCAAGAAAAGTGGTGTAAGGACGAAGAGGAGAAGAAGAAGGCCAAGAAGCTCCGGGAGCGCGAAAGGCTTGCGAGGCGCCGCGCTGAGCAGAGGCGCGACGGGCTCCCGGAGGAGGAGTCTCCCTTGTCCGAGGGAGATGAAGATGATGCTGACGATGACAACGATGACGTCGAGGGGGTGGCGGGGCGTCTCGACCGCATCTTGTCGGGTTCCTCCCATGCTGATCACCCCTTCGTGCAGGAGGAGGCGGTGGAGGAGCGCGTCCCCCAGCCGGTGGCGTCGGCCTCGGAGCGTCGGCGTGGGAAAAGGTGGGACGACGCCTCGACTCGAGGGGGTTCACCCCCCTCCCATCGTACTCGAGGCAGGACCCCACCAACTTCGACCCAGGAAACCCGGTCCCGGTCATCGGCGCGGGCGGAGCAGAGCCGTGCTCAGGTGGCCCCGTCGAAGCAGGGAGGCGCGGCGACCCCACCGATGGCCCCGAGCAGCCTCAGCCCCGGGAAGAGCTTGGCTTCGGGAGGGGTCTCGAGATCTACTGGTGGTTCGAGGGGGACCCAAAAGGCCTCTATCCCCTTTGGGTAAGCGTTGTTGATTCAATTCCTTTTTTCGTTGCATCCTCATTATGCAGTTTAATAAGCTTTTTGCCGTCCACTTCTCATCCAGGCCCAAGCACCGAATCGAGGAGGCGTCTCTTGTGCCGGCTAAGCGGCTCAAGGTGGACGCAGCAGCGAAGATGGAGGCCTCGGTCACAGGTGCGACATCGAGGCCCTTGGCTCCGTGGGAAGCCAAGTGGTTGTCCTCAGCCCTCGGGGCTATGGCGCGCGGTAGGCTGACGGGTTCCGCTCTTGCTGCAGGGTCGAGCGTCTCGGGGGCCACGACGGGTGGTGACTTCAAGCCAGGGAGGACACAAGAGGGAGGGAGCGCCTCCTTGACATCGTCGTCCGTGGTCCTCGAGCTCGGCTCGGCGCCAGGGGGCGGAGCCTCGACGCCGGGAGATTCCGCTCCTGGCCGACCGGAGGCCTCGATCCCCGCACCTAAGGCGGGAGCCCCCGAGGGCCACGAGCCAGGAGAGGGGGTAGCCGTCGTCGACCTCGAGGGTGAGGAGACCACAGCCCTTCCCCCCCTTGACGGGAGAGCGAAGACCCTGGCTGGCGGGGCTACGTGAGCTCGAGGCCCAGAGAAAGCAGGAGCAGGGGGCCCTGCAAGAAGCAGAGTTGCCGTGGCCGCAGCAGGAGGGGGAGAAGGAGCCGCTGGAATAGCGGGAAGAGGAGGAGGAAACTGGGGGCCAGCCCCAGGATCAGCAGGCACAGCAGACGCCGCCGGGGGACACGGCGCCGCTGGACCCGCCGGCGCAGCAGCCGCCCGAGACGTCGGAGGCAGAGGGGACTTCGGGACTGCCCAAGCAATGGGTGTCCGTGATCACCCTGGACGAGCTGCTGGCCGAAGAAGAAACGGCGTTGAAGGCGTCGACGGTCCCGCGGCTGCTGGGGGTGCAGTCGGAGGAGGTCTCGGTACCGAACCCATCGGAAGGTGCGTCGATGGTGGACCTGTCGGCGCCACAGGATGTGGCGTTGGGGGAAGCGACAGCCTCGACACCTCCTCTGCCTCCGAAGGCACTAGAAGCAACGTTGAGCCAGCCGCTGCAACCGTCGACGGAGCAGCCGGAGGAGATGGCAGCTTCTGGCTCGCCGAGGAGGTCGACTTTCGACCTCGGGCTGAGGGATGTCGGCGCCGCATTGGAGTTCCACACCTCAGTGGAGTTGGCCGTGCGTTACGGCGTCCCATGTGATGTGGTGAACGAGATCGAGTCCTTGGCACGAACCAAGGTCAAGATGGTCCTTCCACGTTGGGGCAAGGAGCGCATCGTACTTCAGGAACTTGGCGACTCCAGCGCTCCGGGGATCGAGATGGATGACCCGACAGAAGTCAAGTGCTGGGAGGACGCCGAGCGGTCCCGGGCATGGCTGCAGCACTTGCTGAAGCTGGGTGTCGAGCTCACCGAAGGCCTTGACCGGAACCTCGCGGTGAGTCCCCGTGTAGACCATATGCAGTTTTTTGAGTTCTTTCGTGTGAAATGCCTTAACCCTCGATTTCTTGTCCCCAGGAGGTGCGGAGGCGTTCCTACTCCAAGTCAGACTTCCTCCACGAAACGCACAACAGCCGGGAGAAAGTGCTTCACCAACTCGAAGCCGGTCGCTCTGCGCAGGGCAGGGTGGCCGAGATCGAGGAGGAGCTGAAGCGGACCAGGGAGGAGGCCGCCAAAGCCAAAGAGGAGGCCGCCCGAGCGAAGGGGGACGCCCAATCTGCTCGAGGGGAAGCCACCCACCTCAAGGAGGAGCTCAAGCGTGCCAGGGAGGAGGCTGACGCGGCCAAGGCCAAAGCGGGGAGGGCCAAGGGCAAGAGCATCCGAGCCCAGGAGCGCGTAGAGCTACTCGTGGGGGAGGCTCAAAGCTCCGTGGAGCGCATCCGCTCGCTCGAGGCCAGTTTCGCTGAAGTCTCCACGGCGCGCAACACCCTCTCTGCCTTGGCCCAGGAGGAGAAGAACCGGGCCGCTAGCCTGGAAACCCAGCTCAGGGTGATGAAGGCTACCCTCCAAGAGAAGGAGCAGGCCATCATCTTGGCTGGTGGCGCCCTTGAGACCCTCCGTTGTGAGAAGACGGAGGTGACCCGGGCCTTCAAGGAGGCCCAGCGGGAGCGAGACAAGGCCCGGGGGGAGCGCGACGCCGTGCTGGGGGATCGCCGCGCCCTCGAGACTCGCTGTGCCGGTGAGTTCATTGAAGAGCCTTTGTTCCTTTTTCTTCTCGTATGGTTTGTCTTAACTCTTGTTTTGTGTTTCAGTCCTTGAGTCCGAGCTGCTTGCTACCCAAACTGCCGCCAAGGTGCTGCAGGAGAGCCTCACGGCGAAGGGGGCGCTTCTCAGCCAGCTCCGGGTTGGCCTCGACAGGCTCTGCGCCTCCTGGGAGGTCGGGCCCGTTGAGGTTGCTGAAGAAGACATCTCGGATGCCGGGCTCGTCGACCGGATCTACTACCTCGACGCCACCCTTCGCGATCGCGTGCAGGAGGCGCTTCATTCCAGCGTGAAGCGGGCGCTAGCAGTGGTCTCCTCCGGCTTCGTCTTCGACATGAACGTGGTCGCCCAAGGCTTCGTTCCTGATATCTCGAAGACCGACGCTGAGAACGAGGAGCGATGCCGAGGGCTCATTAATGACGCCGAGAGGCCGGGGGGGAGCGCTGGCGAAGTTGTTCGAGGACGAAGTCCTCCCCCCCGCGGATGAAGGGTATAGCGTCGAGGAGGGCGGCGACGGAGCGGGCCTATAGGGCAAGGCTGGGCGAAGATGCCCGTGTAATAAGTTAGTTCTTTTGTAACTTATATTCAATGTGGCTTCGAAAGCCTTTTTGAACATTAATGCATCCATCGTAATGCAATTTGTCATTTTATTTTCGAGCCTTCTCTGCTTTCTTTCACCTAGACTTTGCTTTTTTGACTAAGTTTTTGATGCATGCTCATATCCTTCGAGGGGGGAGCGAGTGGAGGTACCATAGCCCGGAGGCATAGGAGAGCTCCCGGCTCGACAGCCCTCGACCCTCTAGGGAGTTTGAGGCATTTTCTACTTAGTCACGAAGCGTATCGAGGCATGAGAAAGAAGAGGCGCTCGAGTTCTGATCGCTTGACTTTTGCTTTTTGACTAAGTGTTCAACGCAGGCTCGTATCCCTCGAGGGGGGAGCGAGTGGAGGTACCATAGCCCGGAGGCGTAGGAGAGCTCCGGCTCGACAGCCATCGACCCCTAGGGAGTTCGAGGCGTTTTCAACTTAGTTGCGAAGCGAAAGGAGACGCTCGAAAAAATCGTTCGCATTTTTAGGAACTTAGGGGGTTGCCCCCGTTAGCCCCCGAGGGAGGCTCGACGCTGGCGAGACAGGGTCGAGGCTACCTCTTGCATGTACAATAACAAGTCTGAACTTATAATCGAAAGTACTCCTTATATTTGCCATGCGAAAATGTACAAAACATGCGAGAATGTACGAGTGCATCGGTGCCCTAAGGGTAGAAATGACGTAGCTGTTCGATGTTCCATGCGTTGGTGAGGATTTCTCCTTTGTCGTTAGCGAGCTTGTACGTCTCGGGCTTTAGCACCTTAGCTACGGCGTATGGGCCTTCCCATGGCGGGGTCAGCTTGTGACGTCCCTTGCTGCTTTGTCATCGACGTAGGATGAGGTCTCCAACTTGGAAGTCCCTTGGGCGCACGTGCTTGTCGTGGTAGCGTCGAAGTTTCTGCTGATACCTCGCGGAGTGAATTAGCGCCATGTCTCGAGCCTCCTCGAGCTGGTCGACGGCGTTTGCGAGGGCTTCTTCGTTGCTTTGCTCGTTGTACGCCTTTAGTCGAGGGGAACCATACTCGAGGTCAGTGGGGAGAACGGCCTCGGACCCGTAGACCAAGAAGAATGGGGTGAACCCCGTGGCTTGACTTGGTGTTGTCCTTAAGCTGCATAGGACCGAAGGCAGCTCCGCGGCCCATTTTTTCCCGTGCTTGCTGAGGTGGTTGAGGATCCTTGGCTTGAGGCCCTGCAAAATCATGCCATTGGCGCGCTCGACCTGGCCGTTAGTTCGAGGATGTGCAACCGCAGACCAATTCACATGGATGTGATGGCGATCGCAGAAATCCAAGAACTTCTTGCCGGTGAACTTTGTGCCGTTGTCAGTGATGATGATGTTCGGGACCCCGAAGCGATGGATGATGTCGGTGAAGAACTCGACCGCCCGTTCGGAGCGGATGTTGCCGATAGGCCAGGCCTCGATCCACTTGGTAAACTTGTCGATGGCAACGAGTAGGTGCGTGTACCCTTTGGTTGTCCTCTTGAGAGGCCCCACAAGATCGAGCCCCCAGACCGCGAACGGCCAGGTGATGGGGATCATTTGTAGGGCGTGAGCTGGGAGATGCGTCTGCTTGGCGTAAAATTGACACCCTTTGCACGAGCGGACAATGTTTGTGGCGTCAAAAACGGCGGTCGGCCAGTAGAAACCCTGTTGGAAGGCATTGCCTACGAGGGTCCTTGGCGCCGCGTGATGACCGCAGGCCCCCGAGTGTATGTCCTGGAGGAGCCTCCTACCTTCTTCGATAGTAATGCAGCACTGAAGAACACTTGAGGGGCTTCACCTGTAGAGTTCCTTGCCATCACCGTAGATGACGTAGGACTTGGCCCGTCACACGATCCGGCGAGCTTCGGTCCGGTCCTCCGGAAGCTCTCCCCGAATGAGGCAGTCGAGGAAAGGGGCTCGCCAATCCGGCGACGGGCTCGACAGAGGAGGAGTCCCCTAGATCTCCATAACTTGGGCCCCGGTCGAGGGGGCCCCAGTCGAGGTCATGGGGTGGAGCTTCGAGGGCATAGTGCAAGCCCCCGAGCCCAAATTGATGGAGGGCTCGAAGAGGTCCCTCGAGAATACGTCCGGAGGGACTGTACCTCGAGTCGATGCGATTTTTGCAAGCTCATCCGTGGCTTTGTTGTATCGTAGAGCAATATGGCTAAGCTCGAGGCCATGGAACTTGTCTTCCAACTTGCGCACTTCGTTGCAGTAGGCTTCCATCTTGGCGTCGTGGCAGCTCGAGGCCTTCATCACTTGGTCGATAATTAGTTGCGAGTCGCCTCGAACGTTAAGGTGTCGGACCCCGAGTTCAAGGGCGACTCGTAATCCAGTGACGAGTGCTTCGTACTCCGTGATGTTATTAAAAGCGGCAAAGTGGATGCAAATGACGTAGCGCATGTGGACTCCGAGGGGTGATATGAAGAGCAAGCCCGCGCCTGCTCCTGTCTTCATGAGCGACCCGTCGAAGTACATTGTCCACAACTCGGCTTGGATTTGAACTGGCGGCAACTGAGTGTCGGTCCACTCAGCGACGAAATCCGCCAGCACTTGAGACTTGATGGCCTTCTGCGGTGCGTAGGTGATGTTCTCGCCCATGAGTTCGATCGACCACTTAGCAATCCTTCCAGCGGCCTCCCGGTTATGGATGATCTCCCCCAAGGGGAACGAAGATACCACGGTAACCGGGTGGCTGAGGAAGTAGTGCTGAAGCTTGCGACGTGTAAGGACGATGGCATAGAGCAGCTTCTGCACCTGTGGGTAGCGGATTTTTGTTTCCGAAAGCACTTCGCTGACGAAGTAAACCGGTCGCTGGACGGGCAAGGCGCGCCCTTCCTCTTGCCTCTCAACCACTATGGCCGCGCTGACCACCTGAGTGGTTGCGGCGACATAGAGGAGGAGGGGCTCGGGCAGTTCAGTCGACGTCGCTGGTCGAGGAGGGATGAGAATTGGGGTGGATGTCAGCATGCCTTTGAGTTCGTTGAGAGCCTCCTCGGCCTCCGCGGTCCATGTGAATCGCTCGGATTTTTTCAAGAGGCGGTACAGAGGCATGGCCTTCTCCCCTAATCGTGAGATGAAACGGCTGAGGGCCGCGAGGCAGCCCGTGACCTTCTGCACGCCCTTGAGATCCCGAATTGGCCCCATTCGCATGATGGCCGCCACCTTCTGGGGGTTGGCCTCGATCCCGTGCTGGGAGACGATGTATCCGAGGAGCATGCCCTGAAGCACTCCGAAGACACATTTCTCGGGGTTGAGTTTTATGTTTTTGGCTCGAAGGCACCCGAACGCGATTTCGAGGTCGTGGATGAGGTTGTCCACTCTTCCGGACTTGACCATGATGTCATCGACATAGGCCTCGACCGTGTCGCCTATGTGTTCACCGAAGACGTGGAGCATGCACCGCTGATACGTTGCCCCGGTGTTTCGAAGGCTGAAGGGCATGGTGACGTAGCAGTACATGCCAAAAGGTGTGATGAAGGAAGTCGCGAGCTGGTCGGACTCTTTCATCTTGATTTGGTGGTAGCCGGAATAGGCATCGAGGAACGAGAGGGTTTCACATCCCGCGGTAGAGTCAACAATTTGATCAATGCGTGGTAAAGGAAACGGAACTTTGGGACATGCTTTGTTTAAACTAGTATAGTCAATACACATCCGCATTTTTCCATTCTTTTTCTTAACTAACACGGGATTAGCTAACCATTCGGGGTGATGGACCTCCTTGATGAATCCAGCCGCCAAAAGCTTGTGCACCTCCTCGCCGATGATCCTGCGCTTCTCCTCGTTGAAGCGACGTAGGTGTTGCTTCACCGATCTGGACCCGGCCCGGATCTCCAAGGCGTGCTCGGCGACTTCCCTTGGTATGCCCGGCACATCTGAAGGACTCCACGCAAACATATCGGTGTTCGCGTGGAGAAAGTCGACGAGCACGGCTTCCTATTTGCCCTCGAGGTCGGCGCTGATCGTTAGCACCTTCCCACCGGGGTAGCTCGGGTCGAGAGGGACTTTCTTGGTGTCTTGTGCTGGCTCAAAGTTGCCGACGTGTCGCTTAGGATCTGGCACCTCGTCGGCGAGGTGCTCGAGGGTCGTGGCTATCATGCCATTTTGCTCGACGGCCTCTCCATACTCGACGCATTCGACGTCACAGTCGTACGCGTGCTCGTAGGAGGAGGCTACGGTGATGACGCCCTTGGGTCCTGGCATCTTGAGCTTGAGGTAGGTGTAGTTCGGGATCGCCATGAACTGCGCGTAGCCCGGTTGGCCGATGATAGCGTGATACGTTCCGTGAAACCCGACCACCTCGAAGGTGAGGGTCTCTTTCCTGAAGTTGGCAGGGGTGCCAAAGCAGACAGGAAGGTCGATACGGCCGACGGGGAGGGCCTTTTTTCCCGGCACGACGCCATGGAATCCCTCGGCGCTGGGTCAGAGTTGGCACCTCTTGACTCCCAGGAGGTCGAGGGTCTCGAGGTAGATGACGTTCAGGCTGCTGCCACCGTCCATGAGGACCTTCGAGAGGCGGGTGTTTATGATGATTGGGTCGACGACGAGCGGATAGGCCTCGGGGTTGGGGACTTGATCCGGATGGTCATTGCGGTCGAACGTGATGGGCGCGTCAGACCATTCGAGGTAGTGAGGTGCCGCGACTCGGACAGAGAAGACTTCTCGACGCTCCCGCTTGCGCTGTCGAGGCGTGAGCTGGGTCGAGGGGCCCCTGTAGATCATGTAGCAGTCGTAGACTTCGGGGAATTTTCCGTCTTCCCCGTTGTCTCCCTCATCACCGCCTTGGTCTTTCTTGTCGTCACCTTTCTTCACACCCACTTGCTCAAAGTGTTTTCGAAGCATGCGACAGTCCTTAAGCTTGTGCTTTGCCCCGTCCTTGTGATAAGGGCAGGGCTCCTCGAGCATTTTGTCGAAGATGGCGCCCTCAGGGGGACCTCGAGGTCTTTTGCGTTTGGTTGCTGCGACGAGATCATCTTCTGCAGCCTCACGCTTGCCTTGCTGATTTTTCTTCTTCTTGTTGTTTCTCTTCGACCCTTTGCTCGAGCCTCCGGCGTTGTCAGCTGTCAGTGCCTTTTCCTTGTCCTTCCCGTCGCTGAAGAAGGCGCCGACCGCCTCTTCGCCGGCCACGTAGTTGGTGACCACATCCATGAGCTCGTCGACGGTGTCGGGGCGGTTACGCCCCAACTCGCGAACTAGGTCCTTGCAGGTTGTACCTGCAACGAACACTAGAATGACGTCGAGATCCGAGATGTGGGGTAGTTCGGTGCGGAGCTTGGAGAATCGTCGAGCAAAGTCGCAGAGAGACTCCCTGATTTCTGCTTACAGTTGCGAAGTTCCCAGGAGTTCTCAGGACGCACGTAGGTACCTTTGAAGTTCCCCTCGAAGATCCAGACAAGGTTGGCCCAGCCGCAAATCTGGTCAGGGGGAAGCTCCTGGAGCCTCCTACGCGCAGTGTCGGACAGGAACAAGGGAAGGTGACGTATGATGACGTGATCGTCCACGTGCCCCGCCCGCCTGACAAGCCAGCCGAAAGTCGGCTAGCCAGAGCTCGGGATTGGTTTCGCCGTTGTATTTGACGATGCTTGTGGGGGGTCGAAACTTGTCGGGCAGCTGGGCGCAGTGGATCGTCCTACTGAAGACTCGGGGACCCGGTGGCTCCGGGGCCCGTCGGTCTTCGTCGCTGTCGTAACGCCCTCCACGATGGGCGCTGTACCCTCGATCCTCGGCATCCCCGTACTTGCGTCTGCGGTTTTTGACAATGTCAAGGCGCGCGTCGTGGGGAGCGCGGTCGTCGTTGACACGTTCTCGGGCCGGCTTCTTCTTCTGTCGGGGGGGCCGCCCCCTGATCGACTGAGCTCTCCCTTTCGAGCCAGGAGGGCTCGACCTGAGGTTCGGAGGCTGCCCCTCGACGCCTCGAGGCTGAGCTCTCGGCTTGCTGAACAGCAGCAACTTGGAGAAGATCTTCGACCTCGCGTTGTATCCGCCGAGCTTGCGAGTTCAATGGCGCGGGCATATTGCGAAGGAGCATAGCCGCCGTGACAATATTCTGGCTTGCTCGGGGATAACGGTTGGCGGGTTGCTCGGGTGCCCCAGCCTCGTTGATCTGCCGGTTGACCTCTCGGGCCCTGGCTCGGGCTCTACCGCCGGGCGGTCGTCGCTCTTGCTTGAGGGTTAGCTCGAGCAGGCGCAATCGTTCCTGCTCGTCGGCGAGCTTCGCCTGCAACTCTGGAATTTGTGCCAGCTGTGCGTCCTACTCAGGACGAGGGCACGCCTCTCGGGGTGCATCTGGTTGTTGGTCCTCTAATCTGGGGAGAGCACCTCCCGCTGCAGCGGTAGCTACCTCGGCCACTGGATCGATGGTGTCCTGATCGGAGTCGACATCACCATTGATGTGGAGGCACTCGCGGGTAGGATCCCAATGATCAGAGTCAGAGTCGGGGTCACCGCAGCAGGAAACGGGGAATTGTTCCCGTGCATCCTCTTGCAGCTGCCGTCGGAGTGTGCCGACGGTGTACCTCCGGGGGCCGGGCGCTCTCGCGAAGGCCAAGCCCTCGAAGGCTGGTGACAGTCACCACGTCCGTCATTGCACGGAGAAGGGCGCCTGGGCGGTCCTCTGACATGCTCATGTTGGAGCGGGTCGCTGTCGAGATCGTTGTCGTGGTATTGTTGAAGTCGAACGAAGGCCGCCGATGAGGCTCGAACGGCTCGTGCGGGAGCGGGCTCGATCGAGCGGGGACTTCGTCGTGCTTCCTCAATGAGCGTACTGCGAAGGTGGAGTCGGGGTTATAGTGGGGTCCTGCCGGTTTGCCCTCTACCTCTGAACTCGGGTCAGACAATCCCTCAACAAGGGGTTCCTCATCTCCGATCAGGGGTGAGGAGAAAACGGCAGGAACCATCCTCGACTCAGGTTGATGGCGATGACGGCGTCGATCGTGCCTCGTTCTGGATGTGGAAGCATGGTGGTGAGACCAGCGAGCGGCCCCCCATGAGCGTGGGGGCGTACCGCGACCTCCGCTCGGGTCACTGATTGAGAGCAGGGTCATGTCAGAGCCCTGGCCGAGGGTCATGAACTCCAGGCTCCCAAACCAGATCACCGTAGCGCGCGAAAGTGGTGAAACAAAGTCGCCCATCAGGAAAAATGGTGGGAAATCATTAGTGACACGCGGCTCCCCTACCTGGCGCGCCAACTGTCGGTGTTCTGACCCTCGAGGGGTTAACACCAACGTGTAATATTTGTAATTGCGTGCTCCCTTAATTCGGTGGGTGATGCAAGAAGGACATGGCGATTTATCCTGGTTCGGACAAAGAAGGCCCTACGTCCAGCGGGGGAGGATAGTTCGTGTTATCTTGCAACGAAGTGCTAGTACAGGGGAAAATACAAGCAGGTGTGAGGAGCGTGAGGTGGGGCTTGGGCGTTCGGACGCCTAGCTCTCGACCTTACACTGGCTCACGGCGTTGTTCTGTGATCTAAAGCCTTAGCGTTTCTATGCTCTAGATCCTCTCGTTCTCTTCCTCTCGTCCCCCTTTTCTAACGTCCTGGCGCCTCCTTTTATAGGTGAAGGAGGGGCACAAGAGTATATATATTTAGCGTTCGCATGGCCGGTGATGCATGGCGTTGAGGCCGATCACGTCGGTGCTGCTGTAGTGATGTACGTCGGTATGGAGGCCCTGCAGCCGTCGCGTCGGGAGTTGTTGAAGTGCAGCCCGGAGTTGTTGGAGTCCCGCTCGAGGGTTCGTCCGATGAAGTCGAGGGTCGGCGGTCGAGGACTTGGCTCGAGTCGAGGGGGTCGAATCGAAGGGGTCGAGCCTCACCGGATAAGGTCGAATCCCGGGAAATGCGGGAAACATGCTGATTTATGCGTCTCGAGGGGATGTTGGACGGGGCACAGTGCTCGGCATGGTGCAACAGCGAAGTACGATCCGCGGGATTTCGGGGCATGGGCGGTAAAAGCAAGATTTGACCGCCACTCCCACAACTGTTACCGTGACTGTGGCCATATGGTTAGGCGGGGGTAGGTAAAACGCATTAAATGCGCCCGGATCCGTACGGGAGAGTCGGTAGCCGAGGGGTGCACCGCCCTCGAGGACCGCTCATTCGCTCGAATGAAGTTCCGTCCTCGAGGGCAGGCTCGTTCGTCGGGCGATGTTCCGTCCTCGAGGGCAGGCTCGTTCGCCGGGCGAGGTTCCGTCCTCGAGGGCAGGCTCGTTCACCAGGCGAAGTTCCGTCCTCGAGGGGTCGCCCGAATCGTATCCTCGAGTGTACAGTCCCAGTCCGCTCAGTAGGCCCTCGAGCAGGCTTTGGCTTTGGGCCGTAGTAGCCTGTTCGTGGTCAACCCAATATGCTTTAGCCTGCGGCCTTCGAACGTTTATCGTGGGAGGCCACTGGAGGGTTCGTGTTGCTGGTTTTGCGGGATTTAGTCCGGTAAACCAAGGATTTGGGGTACCCATTTCCTGGGTAACGACAAAACCCTACCCCAATGAGCACCTCCGAAAGTCTGAGTCGGCAGATCTAGAGATTCTCAAAGTCACCGCTAGCGCCTCATTGTCGACGGGAACGTCGCTTACCACTCCTAAAGTCACCGCTAGCAGCTCGTTGTCGACGAGAATGTCGCTTACCACTTAAAGTCACCGCTAGCGGCTCGTTGTCGACGAGAATGTCACTTACCACTTAAAGCATAATGTCGTAATATTCTCTGAAATAAATGTTGGAAAATACAAACACCAATGCCAAGCCGAGGACTTTGATCCTTGGTGGATAGGTTCGACCACAAGGAACCCAACCATCTGATCTATGATTAGTTCGTGTTCTCACACACAGTTACATGCTAGACAAAAAGATGGTTGTTTCAGTTCTTAAACTTTAAATTTGGGTCTTTAATTTTTTTTTTGCTCTGTGTATCCATAACGAAAATTTATATTTGAGACACAAATTCGTTCATTAATTATCAAAATGCATTTTTGGCATAACTTTGTTCTTTGTATAGCACCACTCACGATTTGAGATGGACAATAATAATTAGGTATTATTGTCCCTATGAATAAACAGTGTTTGAAGCAACTATAGTTGCTCTCAGAAAATTTATTTATAGTTGGACATGTAAACGGTACCATATAATATAACACTAAGAATAGAATGTTGGGATTATTATGTACTGGCCAGTAAAGAGTTTTTGGATGAATATTACTTTCTCCAATCTCCAATCGCGGGTGGTGTTTGAGTTGATTAGCCACACCAGTACAACGTACGATTGACCAATTATAAGTTTGAAAATAAAAGTTTAAAGACTGAAAATCTGAAGTTTGAGAACTGGAATGATCGATCATGTTCATGGTACTGGGATGAGATTGAGCCCAAAATACAAAGTTTGAGGACTTAAATGATTGTCTTTTAAAAGTAAAGTTTGAGAACTAGAATTGTCGTCTTAAAAGTTCAAGTATAGAGTAATAATTTGGGGACCAAAATAACCGTTTTAAGTAATAAGAAATCTAGAGGAACGACCGCGAGTATCGGAAATGAATTGGGGGGAGAAACACAGACACGTATGGGTCCGCCGGCCGGCGGGGCAGGGAATCTATGGCGGGGCCGATGCAAGGTTCCCGTGATGGATCTCATCTACCAGAGGGCCATAAAGGCAACATCATCTGTATTAAAGCCCCGGTACACTGTATAGTATTATATTATTACAGCACAACAAGATTATACTGTTACCTCAACAGAAAAAAAAAGGAACAACACAACACAACCACCACAGTATACTAGTAGTATCACTTTTACTACGGCAATCATTCATCAGTTATACAAGAAGCGAGTATTTAAGAGGCTTATTAACCATCGGTAAACAGTAATACTAGTATGGCTGTGTTTAGTTCCCGTGAATTTTGAAAGAAAATGTCACCTCGTGTCACCTCAGCGCACTGTAGTATTTCGTTTGTATTTGGTAAAAATTATCCAAACTTTGAGTAACTAGACTTAAAATATTCGTTTCGTAAAGGACAACAAAACCGTGTAATTAATTTTTGATTTTATCTATATTTAGTACTCCATGCATGTGTCAGCATTTTAATGTAACGGATGATAGGAATTCTGTATAGTAAATTTTAGGATGATTTTTGGTAACTAAACATAGCCTATATTTATTTCGACTAGCATGCACAGAGGAGTAGTGTCCTACAGTAGAAATTCTGCATCCGGCTATGCCTGTCGTCCTCTCATGCTCCTCCAGTCCAGCGCTCCTGCTGGTCTGACGATGCGTTGTTCAGTCAATCTTGCCTGGCTCTGGGAGCGAGCGTGTGCTCGACTGGCCAGCGGAGTTGGCTTAGGGCCACCGCTCGTCGGCCGGGGTTCAGAGTCCTGCTTGACTCGAATTTCCTGTTCCCACTATAGGGGCAGGTCCCCTAAAATAATTTCGTGAAGCCTCTTACGTGTGAAACTATAATAGGATCACGATGTGTTCGTCGACTACGGAGTATTCCAGTGATCTTAAGAAAGACGCGGTTTCAGATCTGAGTATAGTTGTATGTTTATTTGTACACGAATAGTATGAGTAGTGTGTGTTGAGTAGGTATGTGTATGAACAGATACTACAGCAGCTACACCCAGACGAGAGACGTCAAAGAAAATAAAAAACTTGCCTGGCTCTTGACTTCACAGAACTTTACGGCCGTGAACCAAAAGTGCCTTGCTGCACTGCAGACCTCGGGGCTCCGGTCCAGTCCTGCTCGACTCGTGTGTCCAGTTCTGCTGTAAGTATATCTTCAAGTGTTCAGCTGATCAATGTGCTTTGCCTCTGCCTGCCGGTGCTTTATCCTTTTATTCTTTTTTTGCTTTGTTGGATTGGAGACGCTGTTTCCGTCTTCTTCCATCGTCCAATACACTAGGTTCCAATAAGAACGACGCAATTCTGATTTAGTGCTCATAAGTCAAATAAATTTTAAATCTGACCAAATTTACGTAAACCAGGTACTGACATTCATAGAAATTAGAATCAATGGACTCATCATAAAATATGTTTCCATAGTAATACTTATTAGAAGATATTGGTACTAACTCCTATATACTTAATCAAACTTCTAAACCAAACCTTGGTGTGGGTGGTGGACGCTTCCAGGCAAATGGGCCACCAAATTGGCCTCAAAGGCCGAGGAGATCAGCGGAACACTTATTTACACGGGCCAAAACTGTACTGTGTACGGCCCAAATTGCTAAGCGTGGCATTCATTTCTTTTTCAACAAAACAGGGTATCTAAAGCAGCGTTTTAGAAAACATTTCGTACAATGAAACTAATAAAATAGAGCTAATCCAACTTTTGGTGTTATCTGTTTGGGGGGGGGGGGGGGGAGGGGGCTGGGAACCCTGCCTCCACAATCGTTTAATTAGTATTAGTACTTTAATTCTTGTTGGGGTGATGAAATCACACCGACATATGAATGAGAAGAATGAATTGTAAATCGCAATAACATTTCAATCTGTTTTCAAATAATACATTTCAGGGGGTATTTATAGGCCCCCTGACTTCGCGATTACAATAAAATCACCACATCAACTCAGATTATTCTATACCTATGTCTAAAAGACAGGGAGCGAATTGGTAAAGCACACTTTGCCTTTCTATTCTACTCTTCTCACTTGATCCTTGGGCCGGTTGTTATCGGGTGAATTTCTGACTTGGCTTGATGATGGACGATCGTCGTGATTATCTTCGGGCGAAGTTGACGTGTCGGCTTCGCTAAGCTCCTGAAGTCACGCGAAGTCGTTTATCCTGAAAAGTTGAAAATCACCGAGCGAAGTCTAAATTAAATTACTTGAAGCTACCGTGTCATCTTTGCTGAGCACTTTTTATTATTTCTCAATAAATTGAGCAGAAACTTATTTTCTAACTCTGAAGTTTGAACAAAGTGTTTTCTATGATAAAGTTGTTCTTCAAAAGCAGCCTCTCGCGGGCGAAGGCCTACTCCTAAGGCCTGAATCCCGCGAAGTTTATTTAAACTTTGTCTAGGAAACGCCGTTCAAACTTTGGAGTTAGCCGTTTAGCCGTAAGGTGTAAAATTTTGAATTTTCAATGACTAGTTTGACTGTTAACTGACATCCGTTAGTTTTGATCGAGGTCGGCTATATATACAGCGGTGCTACCCCTGGAGCTGTCATTTTCAAGAGAGGGGAAACTCCAGCAAAATTTTTCTTGGACGCGAAGTCTAGAAAACTTCCTTGTTCCTGGTATTCTTTGGAGTTCTTGAAGTATTGTCACGAAGATTGTCCCACGACTTTGCTAAGGTTTGTCTTTGAGAAACTTACATTTTGTCTTGTCTAGGTTTTGCTTATTTGTTTCTTTTATAGATTTCTTCGCAAGATCATCAAGAACAGCTTTAGTCAGAGCAAGTTCATTCTCAGGAAAGCTCAAAGGCTGATGATGATAAATCTCAACCGGAGTCCGACGAGGACAATCTTGATGATGTTGATTCTTCTGTTGAGGATTTGGTAAAAGATGATGATGGTCGTACTTTAACCTTTGGCAGAACTTTATTTGTTCAGGATGGTCTTGATGAGATGGTCAGGTTACGAATCATTGACCGGGACCTTGTTAGGGTACCTGAGCCAGATGAGACAAATCCTCATCCGCATCCGGATGAATGCATAGTTTATCAGGATCTATTTTCAGCTGGGCTTTGCTTTTCTTGTCATGACTTTATTGAAGATGTTTTGAAAGCCTTCAATATTGGGATGCATCATTTGACCCCGAATGGAGTGGTTAGGTTAGCTCAATTTGTTTAGGCTGTGAAATCTTTGGAAGCTAATGCTGATATTGCTGCTTTTTGTGAGCTGTTTGAGATGCACACTCAATACAAAACTTTCATGCTTGACAATTGGTTGATCACTAAGTATTTTGGTTGCTACAGTTTTAAGACAGCTCGTAATGTTGTTCAGATTTCTCCTGCTATGAAAAATAAATGGGCAGATGGTGAATGGTCCCGTTATTGGTTTTATCATAAGGTGCCAATGATTGAAGAGAAGGATCCTGTTACTAAGAAAATGGTAAAAAGGTATCCTCTGGCAGCGAAGATGACTATTGAAGATTTTGTTTGTGCTCCATCTATTCCTGCTTCTTTGATCTCTAAGACTGCTATGAAGGCTTTCAAAGCGACAGCTTCGTTGCAATATGCCCGGGACCTTGTAGAGGAATATGCTGCTGCTAGGATTTGGCCGCTAAAGAAAGGTTGGTCTTTCTTGCATTTTTATCCTATGAAAATCCGTGGGATTAATTACAAATATCCAGAAGGGTTTTTTGTCATCCAAACAAGTTTGCTTCAGATGAAGAATTTGTTAGGTCTATTGAAAGCAGAGCGGATGATTTGCTAGGAAAATATTTGAAGAGTGAGAAAGACAATATTGATAAGATTATTGGTTTGGAATACAAACGCTTGAACAGGGTTTTTGAGGTTGTGAAGATTGGGTATCATGAGAGGCCTCCTGCTGCTTATAGCCGTGAAAAGAATCAGGGGAAGAAGAAAGAAGATGTTGTTCAGGCCAAGGCAAAAAATAAGCGTAAGGCTGTTGGAGGTGTTAGCAAAGTTGTTGCTAAGAAGAACAAGAAGAGTGCGATGGTGATGCTTGATGCTGTTTTGGAGCGGACTTTAGATATTGAAGGGAATATTGTTTCTGTTGCTAGAGGTGTTGGCGAAGGTGGTGTTGGTGCTGGAAGAGCTGCGGATGATACTATGATTTTTGAGTCACAGATTGTTGAAGATGAGGTGAGAAAAATTTGTTTGATTTTTTCTTCTAGTGGTTCAACTCCAACATTACTTACTCCACTTAATTATTATTTACAGAATTTGCAAGTTTGTGATGTTGGTTCTTCCAAACCTGGCGAAGATGTTGCTGAAGCAATTCTAGCACCTGAGAAAGAAGTTGATATTTCTAATTCTTAGAAGACTGCTGGATTAGCTTCGCCTCGATTTGCTTCAGAAACCCTTGAGATCGAGCCCCAAGATTTTGGGGGTTTAGAAAATGTTGTTGTGCCTGGTGATGGTAAATCTCCTTCGCATATTAGTCCTCTTACTACTGGTGATGGCGAAGGTGAAGCCGTCTCTAGGGATAAGAAAGTTTCTGCGACCACGATTTGGACTCTAAATTTTGATGATAGCGGTGAGGAGATTTTTGATGATGAAATGAATGATGAACGGTTGGTTCATCTGTCTAGCTTAACTATAAATGTTGAGACTGATGAAAAGATTCGATGTGATTTGGGCGAACGTGTTTCTACTGGTGAGAAAAATTTTTCAATCTCTTTCTTTTTGCCTCTATTGCTTTGGTTCGTCTCTGTCTTTCATGATGCTCCGAGCTCTCCATGCAAAAACATGGATGTTGGAAAGATGAAACAAGTTCTCCAGGATCCGCCTACTCCTGCTGTACCTACTGATACTGCTGGTAGTGCTGATTTGACTGATGCTTTGAAATGTTCTTTGGAATTTTGCCAAGAACGTGGTGTCGGTTTGGATTTTTTTAAATTATTGGAACTGGAGCTGATAAATTACGGTTTGTGCCTCGAAGTTCTGAGGTTTAACTCTCCAAGTGTATTGATGAGACTTACACTGTTCATGATGCAGAGCTTGAAATTTCAAAGAAGCCTCTTCTTGAAGTTGCTGATGCTGGTTTGTCCATGATGTATAAAGGTTCTATTTTGATGGGGAGTTTGCGGATTGGCTTGGAGGAGAAGGAAAAGGATCTTGTTGTTCGTGAGAAAAATTACCAGCTTGAAATTGAGAATTTGAATAAACAATTGGCTGAAAAAGGGAGAAAAAGAGCTGATGTTGATTCTCTTAATATTTTGGAGGGCAAGCTTATTAGTGCTCTTGCTCGTGTTGAACAGAGGGATGAGCAATGTAAGAAAATTCTGGAGGAAAATGAGAAGATTAAAGAAAGTGTGAAGCGACTGGAGAGGAAGGTTATGGAACAAGATAAATATTTCTTCAATAAATGTAATCGGATTTAGAAACTTTGCTTTGAATGCTATGATAAATTTGGGGCTAGGCCTGGAGAAAAATGTTGGGAGCTTGGTGATCATGACAATTTCTTTAGCAGGTTGTGTCGTCAATATGAGGATCTATCTCAAGTCATGGAGACTACAGTTGACATCAATGCCTTTTATCCTGCACGTGCCCTTTTTCAGTTGATGAGGCAAAGCAAGACATTTTGTTCAACCAATTATGTGATGATAGTTACAAATTTCCTACGGTGGGAAGCTTGACTAATGTTAATAAAGCGAATCAAGTGCTATGCAACAAATTTCTTGATCAGTGCTGGAAACCTGGAGGTCATACTCATTGCTTTGATAGGGCGAGAGAAAAATTGCAATGGGTAAATTTTGGTTCTTATTTTCCATGCTATCTCTTGTTGTTCCTTTTATGTTTTGTTCTTAATTGCTTTCTTTTATGCTTTTATGTTGTAGCAAATTGCAAAAGAGGCGAAAGTTGCCCAAAAAGAAGCTGAGGAGACTGCGAAGCGGGAGGCCGAAGCCAAAAGTCAAAGTGGTGCTGAGACAGGCAATGTTAGTGGTGGCAATGTTTAGGTTTTAGTTTTTACTTTTGTGAGGATGAGGGTTGAAACTTTTGGTCTTTGAATTATTGGCCTTATAAGATAAATCTTTTAAAGTCGTTTAACTATTGTCCATCCTGCGCAGGTTCCTCGCATTGAGCCTATGCAGGATGTTGAGGAAGTTGTCTCGTTAATGATGTGTAAAGATGATTTTATGTTTGAGTCATTTGAATTTTATGATTTTTGTGCGAGGAATGATGGGTGTGATGTTAATGACTTTCTTTCTCGTAAGTTTTTGTTTTGATGCTTGAAGGAACTTTTACATTGTATGTCTTTGTTTTTATAATAAGTTGTTTTGTAGAAATGGATAATTGTTGTTGTAGCCTAAAACCCCCTGTTTCCCATTGGGTTTTTGATTTTACAAACTTCGCACAGGTAAAAAGGATTTTTCTTTGTTGATTGTGTGTTGCTATCTTGATATCTTGTGATGATGTTGATTTTATTGTTTTTAGTCTTCTAGATCAAGCGCTTCTCCTACATACGTCGGTGAGGAGTTTTTGCATCGTGAAGCTGATGAGATTATTAACGAGGTTATCAGCGATATTCTTGACAATGCTGTTGATATAGTTAGCTCTCAGGATGAATGAATTGTCTGATTTTGTTGTAATTCGAAGTGTATGTTCTGAATAAACTGTATTGTGAATGTTGTTTTATTGTGAAGTGTATATGTTTTGCTTCTCTTGAGTTGATAAGTAGTCATGTGCACAAATGAGTTGTATTAATTCTCAACTTCTGAGATTTTTAGAGCCTTCTGTTTTAATGAAATTTTTTTTTCAGTGAGTCCCTTTTTTATTGTGAAGTAACTACGACGACTTCGTCCCTTCTTTTTCGTTCGAAGTGGACGTGTAAACTTCGCTTAGAAGCTTGAAAAGTTTTCACCTTAGCGAAATTTAATCAAAAAATTTGCCTTGACACATTTTGAAACACCATCCCTTCTTTTTCATTTGAAGTGGACACGTAAACTTCGCTTGAAAGCTTGAAAAATTTTTACCTTAGTGAAATTTAGTCAAAAAATTTGCCTTAGCAAATTTTGAAATGCCGTCCCTTCTTTTTTGTTCGAAGTGGACGCGTAATCTTCGCTTGGAAGCTTGAAAAATTTTCACCTTAGTGAAATTTAGACAAAAAATTTGTCTTGGCAAATTTTGAAACGCCGTCCCTTCTTTTTCGTTCGAAGTGGACGCGTAAACTTCACTTAGAAGCTTGAAAAATTTTCGTTCTGATCGGATAGGTTAGCATTTTTAAGTTTTATTAAAATGTTAATGCTAACTTACATTTTGCAATGTTTCTGCCGATATATCAGTACATTTTGGGTATACTCTTCGGCACGTTTTGTTTTTTGGGAACCTAAAGAACTCGGTTTTGGGAAAACTACATTCTCATTTATATTTCATGAGATTTACAAAGAGACTACCTCGTTAAAAAACCACTAACCCTATGAAGGTTTTCCCTAATTAGAAAAAGAGTGTAGCTCGTTTACATTTTGATTCTGAACTTTCATTGAAAATGAAACTTCTACTTCTATTTCACAGAAAAGTAAAGTACTCTTCTAATATGATCTTTGGCTATGGGTAGTACTTGCACAATGATTCTATGTTCCAAGTATTGCTAAGCTCCTCACCTTCCAGATTTTCTAAATGATATGCTCCCTCTTTGTTTGTTCTTGTGATGATTAAAGTTCCTTCCCACTTTTGTTGAAATTTCTCGAATGTGTCTTCATTTCTTTTTCTTTTGAGGACGAAGTCTCTCGGAGCTAACTTTCTTGGCTTGACTTTCTTGTTGTACTACTTTTTTGTTTCAAGTTGATATTTCTTGATGTTCTCATGTGCTTCATTTCTTTCTTCTTCGAGTAGGTCTTTGCTTGTTTCTTGGTCTTCTTCTATGATCTTCTGTACATTTGTTCTTGGCCCTTCAAACTTTTTTTCTTCAAGGGTCATGGCTTCATCTCTGTATAAAAACTTGAATGGGGAGAAGTCTGTTGGCTTTGGCTTTGAAGTGTTGTGAGACCAAATTACCTTTGGTAATTCTTCTACCCATTTTCCATTTCTCAAGTCTGTCAGACACTTTGATATTCTTGTGCAAATTATGCCATTTTCCCTTTCTACTGCTTCATTTGATTGGGGTTGTCTTATTAATGCGAAGCAAAGTTTGATTCCCATTGACTGACAATTTTTTCTAATGTATTTGCTGTCAAATTGAGTTCCGTTATTAACGGTGATATGTCTTGGTACTCCAAATCTGCAATGATATTTTTCCATAGGAACTTTTTCATTTTGTGGGAAGATATGTTTGTGATTGGTTTCACCTCAATCCACTTGGTGAAATATTCAACTGCCACTACTGCGTATTGATAATTTCCTTGTGCTGGAGGTAACTTCCCAATTATGTCGATGCCCCATCTTGCTAGTGGCCAAGTTGGTTCAATTGGTTGTAATGTAGTTCCTGGTGCATTCACTTTGTTTCCTACCATTAGGCAATTGTGACAAGTTCTGATTATTTCTTTGCTCTCGCTTTGAGCTGTTGGCCAGTAAAATTCTTGTTTGAAGGCTTTTCCAACTATTGATCTAGCCCCAGCATGGCTGCCGCAAATTCCCTCATGAATTTCTTTCAACAGTTTTTTTCCATCTTCTCTTGAAATGCACTTTAGCAATGGTTGGCAGATTCCTTCTTTGTATAATTCTTCGTTGATGATTTTGTAGCTTCTTATTTTCTGCTTCATTCTTATTTCATCAACTTCATTCTCTGGCTTATAGAGTCCTCTTAGGAATGCAATGATGGGTGCTCTCCAGTGTTCGCTTTCAGTGATGTGTATTTCTCTTGCTTGCTCAATCTTTGCTTTTGTTGAGGCTTCGGTTATTGTTTGAAAGAATGCTTCTGGCGGCAACTTTGTTTTTTTGTGCGGCGGCTTCTGCAATTTTGTTTGCATCAATGTTGTCGTTTCTTGAGATGTTTTTCACTGTGAATGCGGTGAAGTGTTTTTCTTGGTCTCTTAAGAGTTGGAGATACTTCGCTAGCTCTGGGTCTCTTGCTTTGTAATTCTTCTCATTGTGCCCTGCTACAACTTGAGAATTTGTCTTGATTATCAGTTTCTGAATTCCCATTGCTTTTGCCTTGCGGAGTCCAAGCAAAACTGCTTCATATTCTGTGATATTGTTTGTGCATTGGAATTCTAATCTTGCTGCATATTTTAACTTGATTCCAGATGGTGAAGTTATTATTGCTGCTGCTCCAGCTCCAGCGAAGCCCCAAGCGCTATCACAATATACTGTCCATTCTGGCTGTTCGATTTCTTCTTGTTGGTATTTCTTTGGCGTCTAATCTGCTACGAAGTCAGCTAGGACATGAGATTTTATTGTTGTTCTTTTTTTAAATTGGATGAAGTATTATGATAATTCTGCAGCCCACTTTCCCAATCTTCCTGATGATTTGCAGCCTTGTAATACTTCTTTGAGTGGTTGATTTGTTAGGATTCAGATTTTGTGAGCTTGGAAGTAGTGCTTCAATTTTCTTGATGCCATGAGTACTGCGTATGCTATCTTCTCAATTTTTGAGTAAAAGTTTTTTGAGCCTGACAATGCCTCATATGCAAAATATATTGGAATTTGTTTTCTTGAGTGATCATTCTCTTCTTCTTGTATGAATACTGCGCAAACTATACCTTCGTTTGCTGATACATACAATAATAAATCTGCGATAGGATTTGGTGTAGCTAGAGTTGTTGGATTTGATAAGTGCCTCTTTATTTCTTCAAATGCCTTTTGCTGGGCGGGGCCCTATTTGAAATTTTCTTTCTTGCATTTTAAGGCTTGGAATATTGGTAGACTTCGCTCGGATGATATTGATATGAATCTGTTTAGCGAAGCCAATCTTCCTGTCAATTTTTGGATGTCCTTGATGTTTCTTGGGACTTTCATGTTTAGTATTGCCTTCACCTTCTCTGGTTTTGGGTCAATGCCATTTGCTGAAACAATACAGCCTAGAATTTTGCCAGTTTGGACTCCGAAAGTGCATTTTTCTGGATTCAACTTCAAGTTTGCTCTTCTGAGGTTTGAGAAAGTTTCTTGGAGATCTTCGACGTGGTATTCTCTTTTCTTGCTTTTTACCACTAAATCGTCTATGTAGGCGAGCAAGTTTCTTGGGATTTGGTCCTTCAAAACTGTTGAAGTCATTCTGATGAAAGTTGTGCCTGCGTTGTGGAGCTCCTTGGCCATTCTTTGGAAACAGTAGGTTCCAAATGGTGTAATGAAACTTATGAATTCTTCGTCTTCTTTTTTCATCCAGATTTGATGATATCCTGATTAACAATTGAGGAAACTTAGCATTTCACTTTCTGCTGCTTGGTCTACCAATGTGTCCATTCTTGGCAAAGGGAAGTTGTCTTTTGGGCATGCTTTGTTAAGATCTGTGAAATCTATGCACATTCTCCACTTCTTGTTCTTCTTTTGTACCATGACTATATTTGCTAGCCAGGTTGTGACCTGTACTTCCCTTATGACTTTTGCATCCAGAAGTCTCTGGACTTTGGCCTTCGTAGCTTTGAGTTCTGTCTTCAGACAGCTTTTTGAGTTTTTGCTTCTTTGGTCTGAAATTTGGGTCGATGTTTAATTTGTGTTCTATGACTTCTCTGCTTACTCCTCTGAGGTTTTATGCTGACCAGGCGAAGATATCTTTGTTGCTTCGCAGTAGTTGTATGAACTTTGCTTCTTCATTTTCTATTAAATTTGTGCCGATTACGACTTGTCTTTCTGGCACCAATGGATCAAGTGGTACTCTTTTTGTATCTTCGCATGCTTTTGCCTTCTCTTGTTGCTTGGTGTTTTCTGTTTTGAGCTCATCTTCGTATTCTTCTTCTATGACATGAATGTTTTTCAGAGCGGGGCTTGAATCTCTTTTGATGTTTCTTGCTTTTGTTTGATCTCCGAAGATTGTTATTATGCTGTTGATTGCTGGCATTTTCATACATAAATATGAATAGCTAATTATTGCTTCGAATGCATTAAGACTTCCTCTGCCCAAAATTGTGTTGTATTGGTTGTGCATTTCTACCACATCAAATGCTATCTGCTCCGTTCTTGCGTTGTTAACTGTCCCAAAGATCCTGGTAAGATTATTCTGTCCACGGAATTTATTCTTTTTCCGTCGAAGCCGATTAATGGCTGTTCTGCCCTTCCCAAATTCTTCTTGTCAATTTTCATTGTGCCGAGTGTTGAAGTAAATATGATGTCTGCTGAGCTTCCACCGTCAACTAAAATTTTTGAAACTGTCCATCCTTCAATGTTTGCTTCTATAACCATTGCATCCATATGTGGGTAATCTTTTTGTTTCATATCCTTCTCTGAGAATGTGATTGGTAGATGAGACCATCTTATCTTTTTGAATGGGCCTTGGATTGCGATAGAGTTGACCCTTCTAAAATAATTTCTTTTTTCGTTTCTTGTGTCATACTCTATACTGTTCCCTCCAGATATTGTTAAGATTCTTCCTTTGTTTGGAATTACTGCATTCCATTGCTTGTTGATGCTGCCTTGATTGTTGTAGTTCCCCTTTGTTGGAAGATTTCTTTGTAGTTTCTGTTATTTTAGAAATTTCTCTAGTGGCTCAGGAAGTGACTTGATTTGCTGTCTTTGCTTGCATTGTTGATGTGATTCACTCTTTGAAATGGCCTTCGCTCAAGATTTGTTATTCTTGAATGTTGGAAGTTGTTGTTTGGCTTCGGCAAATTTCTTTCCCCATTTTCTTCTTCTATTCTTTTTCTGTAATCTTCATTGGATTCGCAGTACTTTCTCATTTCTTCGTATCATTTTTCTACTGTGGTTGGCCTTTCTCTTTTGAAATGTGAAGAGAGTTGGTCTGCCCGCAGTCCTTTGATTGCTGCTATGATGATGACTTCATCTGGAATGTTTGGTATTTGTGCTTTTTCTTGTACGAATCTCTTGTAATATTGACTTAGTGGCTCTTTGGGTTGTTGCTTGATATTGAAGAAATCGTCGCTTGTGAGTTCAATTCTTTGCAGGCCTTGAAAGTCAAGTAGCAAGGTTGAGTTGATCCCAAGATTTGATTGACCTTGGCTTTAGTGAAGAGTACCAATGTTGTGCTGGTTCTCTTACTGCCATGATGAATGACTTTGCTAGTGTATTTGCATCTCCTCCACTTGATGCAACTGCTGCTTCAAAACTCATTAGAAATTGCATTGGGTCTGACATGCCGTTGTAAGTTGGGATGATGTTGAATTTGAACTCTACTAGCCACTTCCCTAGTTGAATGTCAATTGACAGGGGTGATTCTTTGTGTTGGGTGCTTTTGTTTGCTGAATTTGGATCTTGTATCATGACTTCGCTTTCATTCTTGATTTCCTCGTTGAGCTTTCTTATTTCGGCTTCTACTTCTTCAATTCTTTGCCTTAAGGACTTCTCTCTTGTTTTTGCTCTTGCCTCTTCTAGTTGCTTCTTTTTGATGATGAGTTGTTCTTCGAGCTCCTTGAGCTTTCTTTCTTCGTTCTAGACTTCTTCGTTTTCTTGTACGCATCTGTTTTCGGTTTCTATTTCGTCTTCTTGAACTGGATCTTTTTCTTGAATTGTTATGTCTTCAGTCGGACCTATCTTTTTGCTGGGCCTTCCCATTTCGAGTTCGTGTGGTGGTCGTGGGTGTCTTCGATCACACAAACGGACGGCGCCAGTTGTTGGGTGATTAAATTATGTGAAGCTGTCGTGTCATCTTTGCTGAGCACTTTTTCTTATTTCTCAATAAATTGAGCAGAAACTTATTTTCCAACTCCGAAGTTTGAACAAAATGTTTTCTATGATAAAGTTGTTCTCCAAAAATTCTTATTATTTTTCTTTTACAATAATTTAGGATTGGTCTTCTGTTCTTATTTTTTTTCTATACGGTACAATTCAATAGCTAGTTAGTGTTGTGCTTATTTGTTCTCTCTTCATGTATCTCCAGCTGTATCGATATTATTTAGGAATATTCATTATGTTCTTCTTATCTCCTTTGTTTCTGTTATTACCGACAATTTTTCTGAAGTTAGAGTCCTAGTGCTAATTAAATTTTGTTCACTTATCTCCTTTTTTAGCATTTCATCACGTATGGTTGTCGTCAGCTTAAAATGGCTTCCCCTATGCTCAAATCTTGGCTTCACCCCTGCATGACTGTTTCACGACAACTGGCATATCATCTCCATCATCTCCTTTGTTGTCCCTGCGCGCCTTCGCGAGTTTACAGCGTACTTCTTCCAAATCTGCTCACGCCACCCTCCTTCACCTCTTTGCATTTTAGTACAACACATGCAGCATTTAGTGTCAATTTTCATGCCCCCTTTCTGAAGCACTCTCCTAACAGCCAAGGTGTTGTGGCTTAATCCCCAGAGAAAGTAATTAACTTTTTGCAGCACCACCACCTTTGTCTCGTTTTGGATCCAACTCATGAAATCAATGTGGTTGGAAAATTGATTTATTTAGTATGTGTAACCGACATGACACACTATTTATTGTTTGATCAATGAAATTTTATGGTTACAAACAAATTTTAGATAGGGCATTCTCGTCATTTCACATGGGTCCCACATAACAGTTCATGGCAGAAGCTGATTAACTGGACGGTAGGGGAAAAATTCACTTAAAGCCAGATAAGGAAGATTTAAGTTTTGTATGCTAAGAATAAAAAGTTTTTTTAGTGTCAAATAAGAATTTTTCTCTATACACATTTCATTGATTGAGGCAATGTAATAGTTGTTGGCCCTCTATCCTATTCTGCACTCTTAATTATTATTTTATTTTATTTTATACCTTATTTATTGTCTTTAGTATATTTTCATAATAATTAACATTGATTATTAGATATCCTAATGTGCCAAAACTGCAGACCGTTAAAGGATATTCGGCACACATCAATTTCCTTCTTAGGCACTTCGGTTGAGCTGGAATGCTAGCATGGAACAATTCCCAAATCAATTGCATGCCTAATTTACATAGATTTTTTTATTTTTTTTGGCAAACATAGCATTTTTGACAAGCTGGAATAATTCCTGGTCTTAACTGAAGTAGCCCTTAACGGTTTTTTTTTCTTTTTGAAATGCCTCTTAACCATTTTGAGAATAAATTGATTGATTTCTCATCAATATCCAAAATGTCCAAACTAATGCTTACGCACTGTTTTTTTGCATGGTTTTAATTCTCCGACTAAGGTATTTAGCTTTCTATCAAAATAGGTTATAGCTAACTATATCAGGCTATAGCGGCAGCTAAGAGCTAACTTTATATATAAAAAAGCTTAGCTAAATCTTTTTCAAACAACTATAGCCGAGGCTATAGCCAGAGATTTGAATCCTTTCTTTTTGTCACACAAAGTAAAGGTTTCTTAATCGAAAATATATTAAAAAATATTATTTATTACTCAAGTCCATATTAGCCTATAAATAGCCCCAAAACGCAAATGCGAAACAACACAAGAAAACAAAATAAAAAAACAACAACGAGCATATTCGTTACCGATAGACTCCAAAAGAAAAAAAAAAATGGACGCGAAGCAGCAGGCGGCGGCGGCGATCCTCGTGGCCTACTTGGTGCTCTGCGCGACCATCAGCTCCGGTGACGCGGCCGGCAGTGGCGGCTGCGCGCTGTCGACCATCGCGGTGACGCAGTCCGGCACGCACGAGTGGGCGAACGGGCAGCCGGTGTACGCGGCGACGGTGCGCAACACCTGCCGCAGCTGCGCGCAGTCGAACGTCAAGGTGGCCTGCGACGGGTTCGACACCACGCTGGCCGTCGAGCCGGCGAAGCTGAAGCAGGTCGGCGGCGGGGTGTGCCTCGTCAACGGCGGCGCCCCGGTGGCGCCGGGACAGGGCGTCACCTTCAGGTACGCGTCCAGCAGGCAGTTCGGGTTCCGACCGGTCTCGGCCACCGCGGCGTGCTAGGGGCCTAGGCTAGGGCCTCCGGGGATCAATTGGAGGTGTTTTTGTATGGGTTCTTTTTGTGGGAATAAGGGGCAGAGCTAGGCACTTCTTCGGTGTCAGCTGACACCGACAATTTTTACAAGACTAGTGAGAAGTCACTGTTATTATGTACTAGTGTTCGATATATAAATATAATATAATGATGGTAATCCTATTTTTGCGGTAATTCTGTACCATTTTTGCTGGTTTTGTCAGCAAATTCGTGTCCTGTTGATTGAGGGTGAATGAAAATTAGAAATGGGGTAATATTTCAACACTTACTACTGTATATCAGAACTTGTCTATATGAACTAAAAAAATTTAAACTTCTAGAACACAAATTCCCATGCTCCTATCAGGGCACACAAGGACAACGCTCAATGACACGCATGCATTGCTTCCCATGTTCTATGTTTTTTTTTTGGTAAATTTATGCCAAGAAAACTGAGGGCGCACAACAAACAAACTTTAGTCTTGATCTAGGAGAGGGCAGAATGCACAGTTGGAAGACTCCAAGCAACCATCGTGCCCTGTTATAGAACACCTAAATCTAAGTCTAGTACTATTGTTGTTCTGAGCCTTAACCTGGTAACCCCTGAGCCGAAACTCAAACAACCAAATGCAATAGACAGTGGAGAACAATCTCCTGAGCAAATACGAAGTGTATTAGAACAATCTCCTGAAACTCTGGGATCCATCCCTTTACAACCCTCTTGGGGCAATATTTATATACATGTCCGTGAGCTTTTACATGACCACTCTAGTCTTCTAACTACCATTTATTCTAGAAATATTCTTCTAACCATGAGGTTTTGAGCCATTGATGCTTGTGATCTCTGTATCAACCAACCAGGTGGGTCCCGCCACCTGGCAACTGTCGACAGGTCCTCTCCTCCATCCATTTTGGCATTTGGGTGAAGACCTGTCTTATGGATGAGATCATTAGTTAATACAAAGCCCACTTCTCTAGGGCAAAATGATGTTTATTGCCTCGATGGAACATGGATAGCCGAAGGACAATTAGGCAAGGAGAAATGATGTTCGTTTGACTCCTCTCACATGAACACATATTCGTCTAGAAGAAATGACTTGACAAAGGTTCGCCAACGAAGGTCGAAAGCCGAAAGCCAAGGTTCGATGACGTATGACGATGATGAATGTCGAAAGCCAAAGGCCAAGATCTAACGACGATTGTCAACGACGAAGGCCAAGGTCCAATGACAAATGTCAATGACAAAGGCCGAAAGCTGAAGGCCAAGGTCCGACGATGAATGTTGACGAGGAAGGTCAAAAGCTGAAGGCTAAGGTCCGATGATGAAGGTCGAAAGTCAAAAGTCGAAAGTCGAAGGCCAAGGTCCGATGACGAATGTCGATGAGGAAGGTCGAAAGCCGAAGGCCAAGGTCCGACAATGAATGTCAACGACGAAGGCCGAAAGCCGAAGACTAAGGTCCGACGACGAATGTCGACTTGACGAAACGATGTTCATCACAAACTTATCCCGAATGGGCCTTAATTAAGCTGGCCGTATGGCTTTAGAAAGTGATGAAATAGGGGAACCGAGTATATAGTCATGTTACGCCCCCAACAACTGTTATCTACTAAATATCTATTTCCTTCAATGCAAATATAGATCCATCTTCTAAATCATTTTTTAATATTGTTCAATTTCTAAAATTTATAAAAGTTGATATTACCAAATTGATGATGAATATAACTCAATAATATAGTCTTTTATTTAAAGTACTATATAATTTTATATAACATCAATGGACCTATATATCAATGATCAAAAGAGGTCCTGTGCGAGTTTGCACTGGTTAGGGTTGAAGCTTAGCAGGATTCAGTGAAGAAGATTTCAGGTTGAAGAAGCTTCGAATGCTAGCTGAAGACGAAGAGTGAATTTTGGAATGAAATCAATTTCATCCCAAAATTGGGGGCATGTGTTTGCACCAAAATTTGGACTAGCAGGTGCACGGTTGAATCCTTCTAAAAAGAGCTCCGCCCGAAATTGGCTAAATACTGATAACAGACGTTCAGCTGGAGATCGGCTATTTTATTCAAATTGGCTAAACCAGAATTGGATATATGAAGGATTTGCGGACCATGTCGACTCCCACCCGGTTTAGCGAATGACGGCGCATTGACTGCACAGGACTCCGCAGGAAGAAATAGTGGAGCCCAAGTTATCGAGTCTTAGTAGTTTTTCTTATTTATTTCCTTTTTCAAGTCGTGTTAGATCAGAATACGGTCAAAGCCCAGGGTATAAATATGTAAACCCAGGCATTTGTATGGACATCAATAAATCAATCAACAAACCTTTCGGCCCCGGCCAAACCCTTAGGAGTAGGAGTAACGTAGATCTCAGCAAGTTCTTCACGACTAGGCTGCATTAGCATCGATCAACCTCTGGTTTGCTGTAAGTACCATCATGGCTTGTGTTTTTGTTTGATAAGGCTGCATCGGCTTCGTCCGATCTCTTGTGATGCGTTGACATGGCTAGTTATCAGCTCTATTAGGTTTAGCAACCTCGTAGATTCATTAAGTTATCGATGTTGTTTATTTTATATTGTTTATTATTACAACAACATCATTACCCGATCAAGATTGATAGATTTGGCTTATATCCTTTTGAATTCAATCATCATCAATGCTTTTCATGTTTAGATGTTGTGCTTTGATGATTGATTCTGTGCTTGCATTAGCTAAACCTTTTCAATTTTGTTCGTGACATGTAGTGTGTTCTAGGGTGTAGATGGCTTTATGGTAAAGATTGTTAATCTCTTTTGGGGACATGTAGCGCGTTCTAGCGCGTTCGTGACATGTAGCGCGTTCAGTATGTATGAATTCCAACAAGTCAGACGCTCTCTCAGGAAAACCTGTGAAAGACGCCTTGGTCATCTTGCCGAGCAGACAAGCCTCACATGTCTCGCAAGATTCAAAATCAAACGAAGTTAAAAGCCCATCAGCATGGAGCTTCTTCATGCGATTTTCACTTATATGACCCAAATAACAATGCCACATATAGGTAGGACTTAACTCATTAAGCCGAGACCTTTTAGCACTAACATTACAAACAGGTGCATCATCAAGATTTAAAATAAATAACCCATTCACAATGGATGCAAAAGCCACAAACATGTCATTCTTGGAGATCACACAACCATTGTCTTTACTCGCAAAAGAATAACCATCCTTCATCAATCATGAAGGTGACACAATGTTTTGATTTAAGCTAGGAACAAAATAACAATTATTCAATTCTGACGTTCAGCGTAGAAACTCTTGCAATGTTTCCCACACAAAAGTCAACCTCTCCCTTTTCCACGCTTCTACTTCTTATCATTCCCTGCATCATATTGCAAATATGAGCAACCGATCCGGTATCAAATACCCAAGAATTGATATAAGAGTTAGCGAGAAATATGTTCGTAATGTGAACAACAAGAGTACAAGCAGCAGTAGTACCTTTACCACTACCATCCTTCTCTAAGGACGCCACGTACTCCTTGCAGTTCCTTTTCCAGTGACCTTTCCCCTTACAATAAAAGCAATCTGAATTTACAGATTATCCAGCCTTGGAAGCAGATGGGTTTGGCTTAGAGATCTCATCTTTAGCCTTGCCCTTCTTCTTCTTCCAAGAATTGCCCTTCCTCTTGAACCAAGGCTTGTTCTGGACCGCCAACACTTGGCTATTGTCGATACCTTTCTTGATGTTGGCCTCTGCTATTTTCAGCATGCCACACAGCTCATTCAAGCCCCTCTTCGCCCCATGCATATGGTAGTTCAATACGAAGTTTCCATAACAGGGCGGAAGAGATGCAAGAATGAAATCAGTAGCCAACTCTTGGCCAATTGGGAAGACTAGCTTGTCCAACCTCTGAGTGTAACCAATCATCTCGATTATGTGTGGTCCTACCGCTGCGCCTTCTGCTAACTTGGTTTCTGCAAGTGCCTTAGAGACATTGAACCTTTCAGTCCTTGCTTGTGTTTGGAACATCTCCTCCAGCACCACGATCATATCATTCGCTGAGTTATTATTATTGAACTGCATCTGCAGATTAGGTTCCATGCACGCAAGCATAAGGCAACCCACTTCAAGATCAGCATCACATGCTCTCCTGTAAGCAGTTCTTTCAACACAGTTGTATTTTCATCAGGCTCATCAGGTAATGGGGTGTCTAGAATTTCTTCCTTTTTCTTAGCCCTGAGAACAATTCTCAGGTTGCGGATCCAATCTGCATAGTTAGTTCCATTCAACTTATCTTTCTCAAGTATTGAACGCAAAGTAAATGGTAGATTGCGGGCGGCCATTTATCTACAACAAAAGTAATGCAAAATACTAAGACAATGTATCCATGAAGAGTAAATCATATCAAATAGAATCTACTCCCACTAAAATTAATATCCCTTAATTGATACTTAGTGATTCAAGACCCATAACTAACATGCCGACCAGTGATCTTTAGCATCATCGCTGGTCGGTATGGTAGATCGGTAAGCATCACCTTGCTAATCAGATCTCATATGACTCTTGTTGTTGGGCCAGCATCTCTATGCCAAGAACTCAAGCTTCCCATGCTTCAAAGTCCCTAACTGTTAGGATGACTTTGTTCAAGTAACCAAACCTTCTTGCTGTAAGTATCCGATACGAACCTGCCTAGACAAAGAAAACCAGTGGCACCCTAATTTCATAGGCCCACCACCGATCGTACAAGACTTGTGACATTTTAAGGTTTGGGGAAGCATACAACTTAAATATTTCTAAGGGATCATTCTACTTTACTACCGCACAAATGTAGACAAAACATTATAGCATGTGAAATAGAACATAGTAAGAACGACATAAACACAGATATGGCATAGTATAGCCCATTGATCCTTTGAGATCTTCATCTCAATGTCAATCATATTCATCATGGTGATCTCCATCTCCATGGTCCACAAATGTCATCCATCTGTGGAGCATCCGCCAAGACTAGCTATCACTACCGTGAAATAAATTTACATAGTCGCAGATCATCACAGACTGGCTCGCAGGCCATTACATCAAAGTGACAATATCTAAGTGGATCCAGCCATATTGTCATTATCACAATGTGAAATCCATGAATTAATTACATATATGCATCTCATACACATAAGGGCTATACGAGTCATCAAAACTGCAAAATAGAGTTAGCCGATATAGACGTCTAACATTGCAAGGCCTAAAACTTTATTTTCCATGTAGTTTTTTGCAAATCTAATTTTGCTAAACCATGGCTTTGTGGTGGAGAACCGAATCTAAAATTTTTTTCTCTACATTTTTTGCTTAGAGTTTATCTCAATCTGAGTTACGGTTCAAAAGTTACAGCTGTTTTACCGAACAACATTTTTCTTGGCAACCGAGTGCCCGGCAGCAGATCCCATGTACTACCGCCACACATCACATGCGCTCGACACTAGACCTAGGGTTCAATTTGATCAATCTAATTGATCTCAAACTTGCCATGACTAGATTTACATGTATCACTTAACTCGGATGGCAGAATTCTGACTGGTACGAGTAGATCGCTACAAGACCAACGTGGCAAGACGATGAACCAAGATCAGAGACTCATCTACAATGGCGCATATCACCATATGCCCACAGTCGTGTTGGGAATATGCCCTAGAGGTAATCATAGAGATGATGATATTCTGGTTGTATCTATAACATGCATTAAGTGTTCATTGAATATCCATTATATACAACTTGTGTTGATTGACAATTATGTGAATTGTTTGTGCAACTGAATACTTGAATGGTTATTCTAAAGTTGTCCCTGGTCGGCGCTCTTGTGAGAATATACTTGAATATTAGACCAGCACATGTATTAGTTGATGGCTATGTTTCACAAGTCATGGACATGGAGATGTCGAACTAATAATGTGGGTACATGTGAGACATGTAGGGTGGACTGACCCGACAAGAGATAGTCTCTATTCACATCATGTACATTATGTCCTTAGACCTGATATTGTGGTATGTACTCAAGATATGAAATGGCTACTTAGGGATTACCAAACGCTACTCCGTAACTGGGTAGTTATAAAGGTGGTCTTCGGGTGGTCGGGAAGCATGCTGTGAGACATAGACAGTCAAGATGGAATTTGCCCCTCTCTGCATGAGGGAGATATCATTGGATCACTCAAGTGATTGGATCAATAAATGCATGGCCGTGCTTGAGTTAAGAGTTAACCCATGAGTTGAACCATATATCAGTGGCAAAGGAAATAACTTGTACGTGGTCGTAGTGGTTCGTCTGATATGATCTTTGTGTACGCATAGGAGTTGTCACGTCTCGCTAGAGGCCACTGTCAACTATTGGGTGAGTAGAGTACTCGGTCCATGTCTATGTATATGCGAACCCATTGGGTCGCACGCTTAAGGGCTTGAAGCCTAGTTCGGGTTGGACCCGGATTACACAAGGCTTAGGGTTCCTGATGGAGCTCCAGATCGGGGTCGCATAGGGACATCTATATAAGCAAGGGGTAGGGGAGAGGCTAAGAGATATAACCTAATCCGGGTGATTCGCTTAAGCCGCCGTCGCCCACCCCACACATTATTAGTTCGACATCTCTATGTCCATGACCTGTGAAACATAGTCATCAACTAATACATGTGCTGGTCCAATATTCAAGTGTGTTCTCACAAGAACCCCGACCAGGGACAACTTTAAAATAATCATTCAAGTAAAGAGTTCCATAAACAATCACTTAATTGCCAATCAATAGAAGTTGTCTATAATGAATATTCAATGAACACTTGATGCATGTCATAGATACAAATGGAATATCATCATCTCTATGATTACCTCTAGGGCGTATTCCCAATAGAATGACTTGAACTTATTCTTGTCTTGATTAATGATGTTATGCGATGATCAATTGCTTTATTCATGCATGCTTATTCGCAGGTTTATTTACAAAAGCATTTTGGACGTTGACTCTCTAGTCAATGCTCTGATCAAATCGGCTAATTAGCCACATATGCGGAACTGTTTGGCACTACATCGGCAGGTTCCATAATTTGACTATTCTTTTTCCTCCTTGTCAATTGCAGGGTCAAATTGACTGGCACGCCTCAGACTCAATCAATCGGATAACTGGTGAAGTCGCAGGGATTGGAGAAATGCCATTGCTCCGTTCTACCTGGCTTGCGAGTGGTGTTAGCACAGGAAGTTGAATTTTTGTGTCAACACACTTTTTGGCATGCTCAGTGGGACCATGCAACGATCAACCATGCCTCCAAACGCGTCTGATCTCAATGCCAAGAACATCCTCGACGCCTAGCTCAACAAGAATTTGTCACTAACCATCCTTGGGGCAGAACACAAGAGACCTATGATTTTGACACTTTGAAGGCTGATAAAATCTTTGACTATTTGTTGAACAAGGGTCAGATCAAAGTATTACATGAGAAGTTGCTTAGCCCTGAAGAGAAAGCAACTTTGGAGAGCCATTAAAACTGGAAAATTGGCTTTTGATACAGCCAACAAGATGGCAGTTGATAAAGATCCTTTCGCTACTACTATGGCTGATGCTATGTTACCTAAGGGAAAAGCTAAAGTACTGACCTCTGAGAAAGCCAAGGAGTCTGGAGTGGTAGATACAAGGCTGTAGCTAACTGCTGAAGAATATCGTGAGATCAAGAGGAGGCGAGAGAAGCAAAATAGTTGATTTGACCAACCTGAGTAATCTACAATGGCAGAGGAGGCCACGTATAACATCTTGCATTCTTCTTAATAAGTGGCAAAGGCAGCAGGAGAAAGATCGTAGAAGACGATGTGAAGAACAAGAATATCAAAGGATGATTGAAGAAGAAAGGTATCAGAGAGAGCAGGCTGAATCACATTGGAGTTGTCCTTTCTTCAGGCATTGTTGAAACGAAGGTTTGAGATTACCAACCAAGAGGGATTGCCCTGAATGTAGTGATCACTACAGGGGGTATCGGCAATCTCAAACCAACCACCGGTCTATTCATGAGAGGCATGGACAGCTCCATGAGGATCGACGCATTAATAAATGCAGGGTTCATGATCATTATGATGCATATGATGAAGACGTCGAAGAAGTGCAGCATGTTTGGAAAGAAGGCCAATGGTGTCCTGGTGGTCTTTCTAGAAGTCAGAAGAGCAGAGTTCAACGCTTGAGGAAGACTGAGATCAAGCTGGAGAAAGCCAAGAAAGCTAAGAGGGCACAAATCTGGAAAGCCAAAGAAACAGCTGGTTCAGATAAATTGGCTCCTATTGGTATGCAGTGTATTTTACCTGCTGAGTTTAGAGCATCAAAGGATCAAAAAGTCTACTCTGATTTTGATGAATCAGAATATGAAGAAATAGCTGCTTATTTAGCACTTGCTTCCCAAGCTGTGTTTGATAGGCCCGTGCGTTACCGACATTTGAAGGCTTTATATATCCAGGGGCTTGTTGATAGTAGACCAATGGGTAAGATGCTAGTGGATGGAGGAGCTACAGTTAATCTCATGCCTTATTCAACATTCAGAAAGTTGGGCAAAATCTCTGATGATTTGATCAAGACGGATATGCAGTTAAGGGATTTTGGAGGCAACGTGTCCGATACTCGCGGGGGGCAGTAAGTGTTGAATTAACAAGGTAGGAAGACCCTGATCACTACCTTCTTTATCATTGATGGAAAAGGATTCTACGGCTTGCTTCTTGGAAGAGATTGGATTCATGCCAATTGTTGTGTGGCTTCAGCCATGCATCAAAGTGTGATACAATGGATAAATAATGACATTGAGATTGTGTCTGCTGATGATTCAGTTAGTGTTTCTTCTGTTTATCATGTTTACTGGGATCTCAAAAGTTTTGAGTGCTTTTCTAGAAAAAGATTTCATGGAGACTTCATCTCTATCAATGATGAAGGTCAACAACCGACCACGGCAAGCGGCTCTGAAAGCATTTTCTCATCAATGGGCACTCAATGCCAATAGCTGATATGTTTGATGCAGTTATGAAGTAACAATAATGATATCCAGAAACAATCGGCTTACTTGGAAAAGCTTTGGAAGACAGATTTCTTAGGAAAACTACACTAGTGTTTTGGTAAGATGAGGGTGAATTTTATAACAGATAGCCAAATGTATTAGGAAACAACCTATGTTTTAATATCGCCTTCAGCTCAAAATAAACCAACCGAATGCTAGAATAGCTGATGCGATATGCATCTCCTTTAGAGCAAAAAACAAAACAAAACATAAGGTGTTTCAATCAGCATAAGTGATATTGATGGATCCATCTCAAAAACAAATTGCAAACATGAGCATTGATGTCATAGATATTTATAAGTTTTTACAAAAGATGAAGTTCCCTGCAAGAAGACTGCATCCTACTACAATCTACTCAGGGAGCCTAACGATGACATAGGGCAGCAAAGTAACATCTACGATGGCCTCTACCACTGCCTCAAAGTTCTCAGAATTATCTTCTATGGCGTCGAGGATCTGCAGCGTGACAACCAAGCCTTGCAGGTTCTGACCCGTGCGGGCTTGAACAGTAGCCAGGGTGAAGAAAGCACCTGTGATGATGCCTTGCGAGCTACCTCATACACTCTGGCATGGACAGTCCCCAGCCTCTGGGCAATGGTTTCACTAGGAGTATGCACGGCGACGGCAATAGTGTTCCCGATGATCTAAAGCTCTTCGAACCACTCCGTAAGATCTGAAACACCAGGCAGGAATATTGGTCATCAAAACATATCAAAAAATGAAGATTGAAGCATGGTATTCACCGGCGACGCGAGCATCGGCAGCAGCCTGCCGGTTGATGGCCACCTTAGCCTCCTGTTCGGCTATGAGGAGAGCAGCTTGGAAGTTAGGAAGAATGCTCTGCATCCTGTTGATGGCCACCTCAGTCTCCATCTCCATCTGCTCTCGGTATATGCGGTCGTACAGCGTTGCCGACACCTTGGCAGATCCTGTGGAGAACACCGAACTGGTGGTAGAATCCTCAGAATCCACTGGAACTATCTCGATCAGTCCAGGTCCAACCGCTAGTGCTTGGGACGGCACAGGAGCGGCATGTATTGTTGGAGCCACCGGAAGAGCAGCAGTGACATTGGCAGGCCCTTCACCGTCCCTCCTGAAAGGATCAATGAAACAGAGGCTAGATTCCAAAGTCGGTTGAGTAAGAGAGGTCAATCAAAATCGGCCTGTCTGATACAAGGATGAACGGCGTGATAGGAGTCCACTTCTTCCTCCAGAGGGCGCTTGCCAAGATCACGATCCACCATGGATGCTGCTTAAAGGAGACGAGGGTCTTCTTAATAACAGAGGGTTTTCTAGCTTGAAGGCAGAAAACTCGAAGGTTGCGTATGGATTGCAATGAGGCAGGAGATGCTGGTTTATAGATTGGGGGCACGTCTTAGGAAATGAATCGGCAACTACTGTTAATTGCGAAACTGTGCAAACAGGTAATTGAGTGGCCGGTAAAATCAGTTCTGAATGTATTTTCTCGAAAAGCCAGTTATTTTGAATTATTCAGCTAATCGGAAAGATGGATTGAGATGGTGAATCAGCTAAGAGTTAATTATTAAGGAAATATCTGTCAGTCTTGGAATTGGGATTCTTTGAATCGGCTAAGTACAGAAACAAGATAGTATTGCTGAATGCACTAAAATGCGGTGTTCAGTTCAGAATGATCAGAAGTTTTGAACTATTACAAACTATCAAGTTACAACCCAAAGAAGTTTTTCAATGTATCAAGGGCACTCGTCCTATCAGAATCAATTTGGGCAAGCACCTTTTTATCATTAGCTACAGATGCAGACATGATTCTTAGATTTTGCATTATCTGTCTGCCCACCTGAATGGATTCAGCCAGTTCTTTCTTTTTCAGCTTTAGATCATCAATAATTGGGGTTAAGGCTGATTCCTTCTGAGCAATGGCAGCATTCACTTCCTGGAGTTCTTTCTCCAATTGAGCCTTCCTGGTTTGAAGACTTGAAAGATTTGGTTCCATGTCATTTGCAGTTTTTTGCAGGTCTTTCAAAGAAGAGCCCAAGGCTTTGACATTATTCACATTAGCAGATTTTTGTTCTGACAGGATCATCTGCTCATGCAAATTATTCTAAACTCTTTCTATTCTTGAAGCCTCAATAGTGGAGAAGCAAGAGGTCCCAAGAGGTAGGAAGGAAGAATACTCTTGACCTCTGCAAAGATTTGATGGATAGAATGAGTATTTTGGATCAAATCATCTCTATTCTAAAGAAAAGGCAGAATATCCTTTAATCAATCCAAAGAAGGTATGGTAGATTTCTTTTGGAGGATGGACGAAACTTCTTCTTCATCAAATTATTTTGAGAAGTCCATATCATAATCTGGTAAAGAAGAAGAAGGGGTCTGGTGCAAATTAAGTGTCATTATGAGTATTGAGTTTGTTTCAATAAATAACTGGCATATTACCTTCTCAAGAAGAATAGCCGATGATTCTTCACCTGAGCCTTGTGGGCTCAGCTCATCATGGACAGCATGATTTGAAACTGATGGAGAATTAGTGTTACCAATTGTTGTATTGCCAGAATCTGAAATAAAATCTATCAAAAAAGCCAATGCCAAAAATGAATTAAGAAGACATTCTTACATTAGAATGATTTTGGCTTAGAGAATTGGAGGTTTGATGAGTAGGAATTTTAATCCTAGAAGATTCAGAGTTATCCTCCTGATAAAATTTTGGTTAGTGATGTGCAGATACAGGAAAATTAAAATTAGTGATGTACTACCGCTGCCTCGTCCTCTGTTTCTTGGGTCTTTGGCTGAGCATGAGGTGCTAGGGATGCTTGTAGTGAAGTGGTATTACCTTCCAGTATTTTCTACGAGGATGATTGTTAATAGCCAGTTTGATTAGTCTATAAAGGAAAAATTGGCTTACCTTTGTTTGCCTAGTTCTTATTCTTTTGGGAACCACAAAAGGACTCCCTGTAACTGTCATCCAGCGTTTTGAAGACTGGGCTTAGAGTTGAACGGCATAAGTATTCTTAAAGGTTTTCAAAGAAGGTGTTGCCGAACCTACTCTTGCTCTTGGACAAGGTCTCAAGTAGTACACAAATTTTGTTCTCCTGTCAGTTGTAGGGGCCTCAGATTCTTCATCCTGATTAGGAGCAAGATGTTAACTTAAAAGAAATATTATTAAGTACAAAGGACTCACCTCCCCTTCAGACTCATTGGATTTGTCCAGAGATCGGCAAAGAGGGTGAACGGCTTTGCAAAATAGATGTGCTTTCCATTCTCTCCACCAGCCATCAAATGATAAGTGTGAGAGGTTAGCTGTCATCCATCGATGGGGTGGTATATTGGAAAATTCGACCCAAGAGTGAAGACTTTTGAAAGGATCTAATCGGCCTAGAGGGGGGTGAATAGGCGATTTTGATAACCTGAAATTTTCAGCTCAAATGCGGAAGTTAAATGCCTACCGGAAGTAGGACCGGAAGTAGCACCGGTACTACCGGTAGTACAACACCAGTACTACCGATGCTAGATTTCCAGCACTTCCGGTACCCTACGAAGCTACTAAATCGAATGCGAAATTAGAGTATCTGAGCTATAAATTTAGATCCAAAGGCTACCACTCCTTTGTTGATGTTGGTAATGAAAGCATTGAAGTTCTTGAAGCTTTTTACCACACCAACTTATAGATCGAGTCCTCCAACCTAAGAACTTTGGGGGTAGGGATGAAGAACACGAAGAACACAAGAACAAGGGTAGTTTATGCTACCACCACAGCAAGACACAAGATTTAATCCGAGGTTCGGCAATCCCCACAAAGGAGTTCCTACGTCCCCGTTGTTGAGTTCACCACGAAGGATTCCTCCCTCAAGCAACCACGAAGGCTAACTTGAGATATTCACTAAGAATCAAGGGTAATACAAACACTTCGGGGTGCCCTCACAAATGAATCAACACGGGCAACCACGAAGAACGCCTAGCCGGCTAGGGTTCCAAAAACCCAAGAGTAACAAACACAAATCAAGCCGGCAAGACGAGGAATCCAAGTGCTCAAGTCGTAGATTGAAGTTCCCACACTCTAATCTCACGTCCCTAGCTCAAATCCTTAAGGCGATGAAGTTTGGGAGCAAGGGAGAAGAGAGAGCAGGTGAGCTTGTGCGTGGGAGAGGGCTTTTTTCAGTTCCAAGTCGGGTGAGTGAAGAGAATAAGAGAGAGAGAAAGGAGAGAATGGAGAGGTATTTATAGTCTCATATTCAGAACAACTACCGGTAGTACTGCCAGTACCACCGGTACTACCGGTTCCTCTCAAAAAGGACCGTTGCAGGTGTCAGATCGGGCAGAAAGAGTACTACCGGTACTACCGGTCCTAGGACCGGTACTACCGCTAGTTCAAAAGTGAACAGTAACTAGCCCTTTCGACTTTGGCTAAAAACATTTTATTTTTACTACCGGTACTACCTCTGCCAGGAGCGGTACTACCGCTAGTACATAAAACTGCCAACTCGAAGATCTCGACTTTTAAAAAATAGGCCCGATACTTCCGGTATATAATTTTAATAAAAAGCGCTACTACTGGTGACCACCGGTACTACCAATGGTGAGACCGGTACTACCGGTAGTAGAAAAACTACTACAACTTTGCAAGCTTGATTTTTAGAGAAAAATAGCACGGATACTACCGGTTTAAAAAACGTATAAGTCCAGTACTACCGGTAGGCCAGATTGGGTAAAGCAAAGGTCATTTCTAAGTGATGTGAGAGAAACGGTGACTCTCCAAACGCCCTAAATATAGACTTGAGCACTTTTAGACCTTGAATTACCAACCTTATTTGTATCCCTCTTGATAGTACGACGTTTCCTATGACTCAAGTAAATATAAAATGATAGGGTCCTCTTGAGTAGAAACGTCATCCATCCATATAAAATTTAGGGTGCTTGCATCACCAAATATTTATCATTCAAATCTTTCAATGGACTAACACCTGTGAATTCACTTGAACAAACTTGTTAGTCCCCAACTTGGTTGTCATCAATTACCAAAAAGGGGAGTTTGTAAGTGCATTCGCCCCCGAAGTGGGTTTTGGATAATTAATGACAATCAACTTAGGCTTACAAAAAAAGAAAGAATTAAAGCTTTTGAACCCCAAACTTTATGGAGAGCTCCCCCTAAATGTATGCATAGGATTTTGAATTTCAAATCTTGAATAAAGTCAAGATAACATACATTTAGAACAAGCTCCCCCTAAATTTTGCAATTCGTGGGTGCCTAAAAGGATGTGTGTGACAAGAATAAACCGTGATGCTTATGACAAGATATATCACAAAGAGATAAATAAAAGAAAATGAATGATTATGCAAGAAGGAATATAAATTAAGACCAACATAACCATTCTAAAAATAACAAGCATCATCATGATATCAAATATAGGCCATCACAAAATGATATATCAAATAAGCATAAATGTTTAGCCTACAAGCATCCATCACACACAAAGTTCTAAGTACACCACATAGTTCACCACGAATGAAGAGAGATAAACATAACCTAATAAAAAGCTACCCTATTACATCAAAGTAAGCCTAACACTCCCCCTTTGACAGCAAGTGCCAAAAAGGGTAGGCCACGATAAAAAACTATGGGTAGAACATCACTGGAATGCCGAGAAGTCCTGATCATCATCATCATCATCACCAAGGTACTTGCTCTTGCCACGAGGATCTGTAGAGGAAGACGGCAAGTACATAGGCGCAACACTGGTAGACCAGCGGGTGATATCGTCAGCTTCATCAAACAGCCCAAAACCAGAACCAGCGTAGCCTGCAGAAGTACCCTGATAGGACGAGTCCGGCTGAGAATAGAACTGAGGAGGCTGAGGAGGCGGCTCATAGGGCTGCTGCTGAGGGGGCTGCACAAACTGGTCATCATCAACATCATCATCCGCAAAGAAATCCGGAGGAGGACGAAGAGGAGCTGAGGGAGAGAGACCAAGTTTGTCCTCAATACGACTAAGCCGCTGACTCGTATCTGCATGGCAAGCACACATGTAGGTCATGAACTTCTTGAATGCACCAACAATGCCGCCACGACCACGACCACGGCCATGTCCAGTGCCTGGGCCAGCAGAAGCTCCAGCTGAGGGATCCACAGAAGGGGCAGCATCCCGCTCAAGTCCAACAGGCTCCCCATGAGCCGGAGAAGCGTCAGCCGGAGGAGGACTAGCGGAAGAGGAAGAATCCGCCTTCTGCGTATGAGGACGCAAGTTCCGAATACTCCACCAAGCATGATGAGTATCAGGAGGATAGGAGCGATTAGTCACCTGCTCAATCACATGCATAAGGTAGGGAGCATAAGGAAGAAGCCTGTGAGGATCAACAGCTGCTTGGCCAATCTTAGCCCACATAAACTGAGAAATGCTGAAGCGCTTGTCCAAACCAAAGCAAACCAATATGGTGGGAGCATAACCTTGAATCTTAACTGAATCACCACCTTTGGGATCAAGAGTGTGCCTCAGAATATTATTCAGGACATAATAAAATGGCTTCAGCTTAGCATTGGAGACAGTAGCATACTTGTCAGCAAGGTACATCTGAGCAGCAATGTAATCATCCCTACCAACGGGGTTAGCATAATGAGTCCACAGGCTCCATGCATCTCAATCCACATGATCAAAGCCTAAGAGACAGGAGAACTGCTCATAAGAACACCTGTAGTGCTGACCATGGGACATCCAGTGTAAGACCTTGTGCTCCTCATCAATATACAGAGTGGACCAGAACTGATAAAGAATCTCAGTGTTCCAATCCTTTTGAAAAGTTACAAGCTACAATAGGTTCCATTCTTCAAGCTTGGCCCTTAATGCATGCATGGCAGCCTGATCAGAGAGCTTGGGAGAGGTAAGGGAGTCAAGTTTCAAGGCCCTGTGCTCAAAAAGTTTACCATGTTTTCCACTATCCCAGCAAATAGACCAATAGTAATTATGATGAAACAAAGTCCAAAACCTTTCCTCAACACCTGGAAATCTGACCAACTCATAGGGATTCTCCTCTCTTTGCTTTTTCAGAGCAGGCACATTGGAAGAATAATCAAAAAATAGCTGCTCGGGCTTGAGAGGACGACGAGGCCTAGGACGATGACCAGGGAATGGTGCAAGAGTCCTAGTTCGCATCATGTGAGTAAGCTGAGGAGGGGAAACATTGTACTGAGCATCCAACGCAAGCCCCTGCACATCCCTCACATCATGCAACTAAGCATAATTTACCATGGCATTGTGACGAGGAGGAGAGCTACCACGACCATAGCCTGCCGGGACAGCAGGCTCAATAGGCTCCTCACGGGGCTCCTCACGATGGCTACCACGGGAGGACTCCCCATGACTTTTCCCATGCCTTCGAGCACGCTGACGGGCATCACGGTCCTCCTCCCCATCACCCAAACTTTGGGGACGAGGACGAGCATGGCGATTTGGATTCCGGCGCTCAGACATGCTGTAAGGGGCAAAACAAGACAGGGAATGTCTTAGACATGCTAGCAAAGGATTGCAACATGGGAAGAATGAACACAGCGAGTAGACCGAGTCGACGGGCTTCTAGAGGTACTACCGCTCGGGAGACCGGTAGTACCGGTCGAAGCCGCGCACGGCGCAACTCCACCCGGATCATCGAATCCACCATGAATTTGTGCAAATGAAGCAACGGGATAGCATGTATACGCCATAAACAGCAAGCACGTGGAGGGAAATGACCTAGAACAAAGTACATTGAGAGATCGGGCATGAACTCCATGATACCTTGTTCCTCACGAGGAAGAGGCCAATCCACGCGTGCAAGATGTCCCGGCGCCCACAAACACCTCCAATGTGATCTTCGAGGCTTGGGGAAGCTCTCCCTCAAAGGGATTGAGGACTGGCCAGAGGGGGAGGGAGATCGGGGAGGGGCGGCGGCGCCACGAGCAGGAGGAGGGGGGTCGGGTGGGGAAGAGAGGGGTAAGAATTTTTTTTTAACCAGCGGTACCCTTTTATCGCAGTCAATTTGGCTACCGGTAGTAGCGGTCGGCCGACCGGTACTACCGATGGGCAAGAGTCGCGCAAGATATATTGTTAGTCGAACACTCAGCGTGGGGCGCGATTTTGAACGAGCGGTACTACCGATCGACCCAGTGGTACTACCGCTAGACCAAAAATTTTCAGAAGAAGTACTCTCGACGGTAAATTTTATAAAGCACTAGAACACTCCCAAATATGCCCAGATTTCATTAAATCAATACAAAGCAATGGTCATATTTGATATAGTGAAAATAGATTTTAAAATATCACTCAATATTTTGCAAATATTTGGCCAATTCTAAGCTCATCAAAGTATGCAAGATTTCATTCCACGTTACGAGAATCAACGATATTGAGCTCACGCCTTAAAGCACAAAATCTTGACTCATCTAGAGGCTTTGTGAAGATATCGGCTAACTGATTTTCGGTTCTCACATGTTGAATTGCGATATCTCCTTTGGCTTGGTGGTCTCTAAGAAAATGATGACGGATGTCTATGTGCTTTGTGCGAGAGTGGTTAATGGGATTATCGGCTAGCTTGATTGCACCCTCATTGTCACATAAGAGTGGAATCTTGGATAGGTTGCAACCAAAGTCTCTCAAGGTTTGCTTCATCCAGAGTAGTTGGGCACAACAAGAGCCTGCCGCCACATACTCGGCTTCAGCGGTGGATAGGGCAATGGAGTTTTGCTTCTTAGAACTCCAAGACACCAAAGACCTACCAAGAAATTGGCCAGTCCCGGATGTACTCTTCCTCTCTACCATGCAACCGGCATAATCCGAATCGGAATAGCCAAGTAGAGTGAAAGATGAGCCCTTAGGATACCATAAGCCAAGATTAGGTGTGAGCACCAAATACTGAAAAATTCTCTTAACGGCCATGAGATGACATTCTTTCGGATTAGATTGAAATCTTGCACACAAGCACACACTAAGCATAATATCGGGTCTAGATGCACAAAGATAAAGCAAAGATCTAATCATGGAGCGATATACCTTTTGATCAACGGCCTTACCATTTGTGTCAAGATCAAGATGTCCCATAGTGGGCATTGGTGTGTTGATGGGCTTGGCCTTGACCATGCCAAACTTCTTCAACATGTCATGGGTGTATTTGGTTTGGCAAATGAACGTCCCTTCCTTGAGTTGCTTGATTTGAAAACTGAGGAAGAAGGTCAATTCTCCTATCATGGACATCTTGAACTTTTTGGTCATAATCCTACTAAATTGCTCACAAAGCTCATCATTAGTACTACCAAATATTATGTCATCAACATATATTTGGCAAATAAAGATATCATTCCCAACTTTGCGAGTAAAAAGATTAGGGTCAGCTTTGCCTATCTCAAACCCTTGTTCGAATAGAAATTTCTTGAGACAATCATACCAAGCTCTAGGGGCTTGCTTGAGCCCATAGAGCGCCTTGTGAAGCTTGTAGACGTGGTTAGGACAATGTGGATCTTCAAAACCTGGTGGTTGTTCAACATACACCACTTCGAAGAGGGGGCCGTTGAGAAATGCACTTTTCACGTCCATTTGAAACAACTTGAAATCATGGTGAGCAGCAAAGGCAAGTAATATACGAATAGATTCAAGCCTAGCTACTGGTGCATAAGTTTCCCCAAAATCCAAACCTTCAATTTGGGTGTAACCTTGAGCAACCAACCGTGCCTTGTTCCTTGTAACCACGCCATACTCATCTTCTTTGTTGCGGAAGACCCACTTGGTACCTATTACATTTTGCTTGGGCCTCTCCACCAAGGACCAGACTTCATTCCGAGTGAAGTTTTCCAACTCCTCTTGCACTGCCATCACCCAATCCTCATCCTTCAAGGCGTCCTACACCTTAAGAGGTAACATAGAGGAAACAAAAGAGTAATGCTCACAAAAAGATGCTAAACGTAAACAAGTCATCACTCCTCCTTTTATACTTCCTATCACATTTTCAACGGGATGGTCCCGTTCAACGGTTTGGCGAACTCTTGGGTGAGGTGCTGCTGTTCTTCTTTGAATTTGCCCATCATCTTCACTATCATACTCTATGTTGTTTGGAGAAACACCATCAAGTCTCCCCCTTGATCATCATCTTGATTGCTTTCTTCAACTTGTGGTGGATCTTGAATTGCTTGTTCTCTTGAGTCATGACCATCTCTTGATGTGGAGGCACCACCATGGGCATCGGTTGACCCATGATGTATGAGCAGGTCATGTTGGATTTGCACTTGTGCATCATCATCATCATCTTGTTCAACGGGCTTTACTTCACCGGTTGCAAGCTTCTTGATCACTTTATGAGAAGGCTCTTCTTTACCTACAATGTTCATATTGACTTGCTCTTTTTGAGAGCCGTCGGATTCATCAAAAGTCACGTCTACCGTTAATTCAATTAGACCGGTGGTCTTATTGAAAACACGATATCCATGTTCGTTAGTACCATAACCAAGTAGGAAACCTTCATCAACCTTAGGTTCAAACTTAGAGCTTTTGGATTTCTTTCTAAGTATGAAACACTTGCATCCAAAAACTCTAAAATAATCAACCTTAGGCTTTTTACCGGTGAGTAGTTCATAGGCGGTTTTGTTCTTGATCTTGTGAAGATATAGACGATTGATTGCATGACATGCCGTGTTGACCGCCTCCGCCCAATAATCCTTCTCCGGAGTCTTGTACTCATCCAACATTGCTCTTGCGGCCTCTATGAGCATTCGGTTTTTCCTTTCCACTACCCCATTTTGTTGGGGAGTATAAGGGACCGAGAACTCATGCCTGATTCCTTCTTCATCAAGGAATGCTTCAATGTTGGTGTTCTTGAACTCCGTCCCGTTGTCACTTCTCACTCTCTTGATCTTCACGTCAAACTCATTTTGAGCTCTTCTTGCAAACTTATTGAAGATCTCTTGGGTTTCACCTTTATCTCTCAAAAAAAATACCCAAGTGAAACGAGAAAAATCATCAACAATTACAAAACCATATTTGTTACCTCCAATGCTTATATAAGCATTGGGTCCAAAAAGATCCATGTGTAGCAACTCAAGTGGTCTTGAAGTTGACACGATGTTCTTTGCGGGATGTTTGGCTCCAACTTGCTTCCCCGCTTGACATGCACTGCAAATCCTATCTTTCTCAAAAGAAACATTTGTTAGTCCAAGAATGTGTCCACCTCTTTGAAGGTTGGCCAAGTTCCTCATCCCAACATGAGCTAGTCGGCGATGCCACAACCAACCCATGCTAGATTTTGCCACTAAACAAGTCTCGGACCCCACTCTACTAGATGTGAAATCAACTAGATAGAGCTTGCCCTTTAATAGACCCGTAAAGACAATAGAGGAATCCACCCTTTTAGAGACTTCCACACCCTTATTCGTAAAGAGACAATTGTAACCCATCTCACAAAGTTGAGAGACGGACAACAAATTGAACCCCAATGAATCCACAAGTAATACATTTGAGATTGAGTTATCATTAGATATAGCAATTTTACCCAAACCAAGAATGTCTCCTTTACTATTATCACCAAATGTGATTCCTTCACCCTTGCTTTCACATGGTTGAAAAGAATCAAACATTGTCTTTGCTCCAGTCATATGATTGGTGCATCCACTATCTAGCACCCAACATGGTCCACCAGAAGCGTATACCTACAAAAAGGAGTTAAGCCTTTGTTTTAGGTACCCAATTAGAATTGGGTCCTAGGGGGTTAGACACATAAGATTTGGGCACCCAAACACTCCTCATGATTTTCTTTTTCTTGAGGGCACCCACATACTTTACAACAATTTTACCATCCTTATCCCAACAACATAGATAATCACACAAGTTGTTCCTTGAGATAGGCACATTTTGCATGGATGCCTTCACTTCCTTCTTCTTGATATTCTTGTTGTCGGAGGAAGTGATGGGAGAAACCTCAACATTGTTTATCTTGTTAATGAGATCAACAAGAGGCACACTCTTGTTGAACTTCACACAAGACACACCATTTATCATGTTTCTCCCATTGACCTTACCATTGTACCTATTGTAGCCTAGGTGCCTTGTAGATTGTGGTTGGTTGCTTATCCTTGTTCTTGCAACCATTACCCACAACGGTCTTCAACCTAAGAATGTCTTTGTCCTTTCTTTAGCTCAACAAGGTTAGTAGCACAAGCATTTATATCAACATTATAGTATCTTTTACATTCTACACTTGTTGAAGCATTTGAGTCCTTAGAGGAAGTAGAAGTGCTCTTCCAAAGAGTGTCATAGTTTATCTCAAGTTCATGATATTTATTTGTCAAGCTTGTGAGGCTTTCTTGAGATATACTATAATCATTCTTTAGACTAGCCAAAGAGTCATTAATTGAGGACTGTTCCTTGGTTAAGCGCTCACATGAGTCCTTAGCCAAAGACAATTCTATATTTAACTTCACAACTTTCTCCTTCTCTTTGGTGAGACATGCTTCTAACCCATTGTTCTTCTCCCTTTCCACTAGAAGCATTTCACTTTGCGACTCTAAGCATGTCTCAAGCTCATCTATGGTGTACTTCAATTTTAGAATTATAGAGGCAGCTTCTTTTCCATATTTTTTAATGATTTTGATAGCATAGTTCTCATCAAGCTCATCATCATCATTTGAGTAAGTAGAAACATCGGATGATACCTTCTCCTCCTTTGCCATAAGGCAAATAGGAGTGTCATTGTCATCATCGGAGAGGTTGGCAAAAAGCTTAGGTGTAGAAGAAATGTTGGTGAAGAACGATGTCGAAGAAGAGGGTGCGTCATGTACGGCAATTGCAGCCACACTCTTCTTGTCATTGTCATCTTCTTCATCACTATCATCATCCGATTGCCACTCTTCACCTATATGTGCTTCACCTTTCTTCTTACCCTTGTACTTGTTGTCACCTCCCTTGTTGTATCTTGATATCTTGCCCTTGTTTGGACAATCCGCAGCAAGGTGACCGGCCAAACCACACTCATAGCAAAACTTCTTCTTGTACATCTTGTTACCACCACCACTCTTCATCCTCTCTTTCTTCTTTATCAAGTACTTTGCATAATTCCTCACCATAAATGCTTGTTCATCATCAAGTTCTTCATTAACATCATTGTGCTTGTGATCACAACATCCTTTGTTGCCATGACTTGTTCCACTTGCATGAGATGCCGCTAGTGCAATGCTTCTTCTTTGACTAAGCCTTTCTTTGGTCTCATCATCTAGAACTTCATGATGCATAATCTTAGCAATCATCTCTTGTGTTGTCATGGTGGTGTAGTTCTCTCTTTCCATTATTACCGAAGCTAGGATGCTATTCTTGTCTCTATATATTCTACATAGCTTTCTTGCTGCAGCTTGTTCATCCCATCTATCACATCCAAGAGCTCTAACTCTATTGATCAATGTCATGAATCTATCATACATAGCCTTAGTTGTTTCTCCTTCTATCACATGAAAATTCTCAATCTGGTTTTGGAGAAGCTCAATGTTTCCAATTCTCACACTCTTGTCACCTTCAAATGATGTCCTCAAGGTTTCCCAAATCTTCTTTGCATTCACCATGAGTGAGACATTGCATAATCAATGTTGCAGCTGTAGCATTGAGATGGAAATCCGCCTCATCTTCGGGTGACCAATCCTTAGGATTCTCAGGAACATTAATGCCTATTTCAACCGCTTGCCAACACCTTGTGGCTATAAGATGCAATTTCATCCTATGAGCCTAATCGGTGTATTTTACTCCATCAAACGGAGGTGGCTTTCCGGGATTGATCATTGGTATGTGGGGCTTGCTCTTGCTTGTGCTTTCATAGCTGTAGCTTGCTCTTGTGTATCTCTTTGGTGTCTTGTCTCCATCTTCACCCTCATTTTTCTTCTCACTAGTTCCTTCTTGATTCTTCTTGTCAATGATCTCTTTCATCTTGCTTAGTTGTTCTTGCACCTTGTTCATTTGCTCTTCTTGTTGCTTTTGCAGCGCTAAGGTGAGTTGAGCGGTGACTTGAGTGGTGATTTGCTCAACTAAATTCTTCGTTGCCTCCGGATCCATCTTGGCCAATGTTGTCCCTCACGCGGTGAAGCGTTGAGTTGAGGGACCTAGCTCTGATACCACTTGAAAGGATCTAATCGGCCTAGAGGGGGGTGAATAGGCGATTTTGATAACCTAAAATTTTCAGCTCAAATGCGGAAGTTAAATGCCTACCGGAAGTAGGACCGAAAGTAGCACCGGTACTACCGGTAGTACAACACCAGTACTACCGATGCTAGAATTCCAGCACTTCTGGTACCCTACGAAGCTACTAAATCGAATGCGAAATCAGAGTATCTGAGCTGTAAATTTAGATCTAAAGGTTACCACCCCTTTGTTGATGTTGGTAATGAAAGCGTTGAAGTTCTTGAAGCTTTTCACCACACCAACTTGTAGATCGAGTCCTCCAACCTAAGAACTTTGGGGGTAGGGATGAAGAACACGAAGAACACAAGAACAAGGGTAGTCGATGCTACCACCACAGCAAGATACAAGATTTAATCCGAGGTTCGGCAATCCCCACGAAGGAGTTCCTACGTCCCCGTTGTTGAGTTCACCACGAAGGATTCCTCCCTCAAGCAACCACGAAGGCTAACTTGAGATATTCACTAAGAATCAAGGGTAATACAAACACTTCGGGGTGCCCTAACAAATGAATCAACACGGGCAACCACGAAGAACGTCTAGCCGGCTAGGGTTCCAAGAACCCAAGAGTAACAAACACAAATCAAGCTGGCAAGACGAGGAATCCAAGTGCTCAAGTCGTAGATTGAAGTTCCCACACTCTAATCTCACGTCCCTAGCTCAAATCCTTGAGGGGATGAAGTTTGGGAGCAAGGGAGAAGAGAGAGCAGGTGAGCTTGTGCGTGGGAGAGGGTTTTTTCAGTTCCAAGTCGGGTGAGTGAAGAGAATAAGCAAGAGAGAGAAAGGAGAGAATGGAGAGGTATTTATAGTCTTATGTTCAGAACAACTACCGGTAGTACTGCCAGTACCACCGGTACTACCGGTTCCTCTCAAAAAAGACCGTTGCAGGTGTCAGATCGGACAGAAAGAGTACTACCGGTACTACCGGTCCTAGGACCGGTACTACCGCTAGTTCAAAAGTGAACAGTAACTAGCCCTTTCGACTTTGGCTAAAAATATTTTATTTTTACTACCGGTACTACCGCTGCCAGGAGCGGTACTACTGCTAGTACATAAAACTGCCAACTCGAAGATCTCGACTTTTGAAAAATAGGCCCGATACTTTCGGTATATAATTTTAATAAAAAGCGCTACTACCGGTGACCACCGGTACTACCGATGGTGAGACCGGTACTACCGGTAGTAGAAAAACTACTACAACTTTGTAAGCTCGATTTTTAGAAAAAATAGCACGGATACTACCGGTTTAAAAAACGTATAAATCCAGTACTACCGGTAGGCCAGATTGGGTAAAGCAAAGGTCATTTCTAAGTGATGTGAGAGAAACGGTGACTCTCCAAACGCCCTAAATATAGACTTGAGCACTTTTAGACCTCGAATTACCAACCTTATTTGTATCCCTCTTGATAGTATGACGTTTCCTATGACTCAAGTAAATATAAAATGATAGGGTCCTCTTGAGTAGAAACGTCATTCATCCATATAAAATTTAGGGTGCTTGCATCACCAAATATTTATCATTCAAATCTTTCAATGGACTAACACCTATGAATTCACTTGAACAAACTTGTTAGTCCCCAACTTGATTGTCATTAATTATCCAAAACCCACTTCGGGGGCGAATGCACTTACAACTTTTAATGCTTCCAAAGCACCATTGATTATTTCTCTTGGCTTTAGCTTATCAGCAAAAAAGAAAACAGGAGGAAGCTGTCGAGACCAAACTGACGAGCTGCAAAACTTGGATTATAAAACTCATAAGAAGGGGATGATTCAGGGTCATTTGGGATTTTACTTCGACCATGCTTGAAATTCATGGGGAGAGCACAGGGCCTGATCAAACAATTGAAGATGCTTGTAGAAACATCATTTTAGCAGCCAGTCTCAAACCTGAATCGAATAGGCAGGTTTAAGTTGTTATCTTGATCATCAACATATGGCAGCCAAATCAGATAATTTTTAGCAAATCCTTTGTAGAATAATTTGAAGAATTGACCCCTGGTGAAATTAGTGAAGTAAGAAGAGGTAGCTTCCCCATGATTCAGACACATTCTTTTCCTGCGTTCAGGTTTCTTGGTGTACTCCAAGTAATCAAAGGAAGGAAAAGATAGCTCTCTAAGACTAGGCTTCACGAATTTGTACATGTACAAGTTTAGCCAGAGTTGAAGCAGCCACCAAGGGCCGGGAACAGCACCAATTTTCTCAGATTTCAAGAGTTTGGCTGCCAGGAACTCAAGAGAAGTTTACCCATCTGAATTTTATCTCTTGCAGCCAGTTTTTCTGCTAGTGCTTTATTGTTGAAAGTCAGGCCAAAGGCAGTTCCACAAAAGAGGAATTTTTCCAACCACATGTTCAGAAAAGCTATGTGCTCTTTCTCTTCTACTGAAGCTACTTTGGAGAAGTTCTTGATATAACTGAGCCAAGTTATTGAATCAAAAATCTTGCCCATACTCTTATATCCTTTGCCCAAGAAGTCATAAGGGTTAATTGATCCAGTAACCTCTAATCTAGTCAACATGAAAATATTAGCCAGAGTGACAGTCATTGGACCATGACCAAATATGAATGCATTGGCAGAATTAGACCAGAGATAAGATACATCCATCAACATGGGCTCATTCTTTTCCATCTTTGACAGGGAGAGAGTGATGCATTGATGAATCTCTGCGTCCTCCCAAGATCGACCTTTCTCTACGCAGACCCTTAAAGCCTCACTCATAGACATCAGTTCTTGGAATAATGTTTTTAGGAATTGGCCCCATATCCTCATTGGATGGCCGGATTGGCTTTTAAGGGAATCTGTTGGGTTTCTTCAATAATAAAATCAATTGTATCTGCATTTCCCATTGGACCGAGCTAAAAGGCGTCGGCTGAAGTTTGGATAAGCGATTCTTTGCGGAGCTCCTATAGGAGGGGTCGACAGTAGTTTAATTAAAGTAAGATCCAATAAAACTAAGGAAGGGGTCGTCAAATTTTACCTCTGGGACGAGATCTAAAGTCGACGTCTGAATCTCAGAAGAGAAGGCCGTCATTGGTGCAGATGTGCGAGTTTGTACTGGTTAGGGTTGAACCTTAACAGGATTCAGTGAAGAAGATTTCAGGTTGAAGGAGTTTCGAATGCTAGCTGAAGACGAAGAGTGAATTTTGGAATGAAATCAATTTCATCCCAAAATTGGGGGGCATGTGTTTGCACCAAAATTTAGACTAGCAGGCGCACGGTTGATTCCTTCTAAAAACAGCTCCGCCCGGAATTGGCTAAATGCTGATAACAGCTGTTCAGCTGGAGATCGGCTATTTTATTCAAATCGGCTAAATCAAAATCGGATATATGAAGGATTTGCGGACCATGTAGACTCTGAACCGGTTTAGTGAATGACGGCGCATTGACTGCATGGGACTCCGTCGAAAGGAATAGTGGAGCCCAAGTTATCATGTCTTAGTAGTTTTTCTTGTTTATTTTCTTATTTTCAAGTCGTGTTAGATTAGGATACGGTCAAAGCCCAGGGTACAAATATGTAAACCCCGGCACTTGTAAGGACATCAATAAATCAATCAACAAACCTTTTGGCCCCGGCCAAAACCTTAGGAGTAGGAGTAACGTAAATCTCAGCGAGTTCTTCATGACTAGGCTACATCGATATCGACTGACCTCTGATTTGCTGTAAGTACCGTCATGGCTTGTGTTTTCGTTTGATAAGGCTGCATCGGCTTCGTCCGACCTCTTGTGATGCCTTGACATGGCTAGTTTTCGTTTGATGTTGTTTATTTTACATTGTTTATTTTATTGCAACAACATCATTGTCCGATCAAGATTGATAGATTTTGTCTTATATCCTTTTGAATTCAATCATCATCAATGCTTTTCATGTTTAGATCTTGTGCTTTGATGATTGATTCCGTGCTTGCATTAGCTAGATCTTTTCAATCTTGTTCGTGACATGTAGCGCGTTCTAGGGTGTAGATGGCTTTATGGTAAAGCTTGTTAATCTCTTCTGGGGGGTTTTGGTGGCTGCAACGGATTAAGTTACCGATCTCACTAGAATGGCATCCGGATTCAGACGCCGTCGGTTAGTAGGCTTTGCTCGTAGGGTTGTTTATGCACCTAGTTCGTTCTCATGTCGGCATTGGCTATTTGGCCAATAAGCTAGAACTTCACCCATAACATTGTAACATTGTGTGCATGTATCTGATCAAGCACTAGCACTACTAGAAAACCCCCCTATAGCTACGCTTTTTTAGCCTGTAGATACGTTTTTATTCGTCACTATAAGGTTGTAGGCACGCTTTACAAAAGTGTGTTACAAGCGTCTTCGTATGGACCGTGTCTGGCTTCATAGAGACGATTTTCGTAAGCGTATCTATAAGATGAATAGACATTTCATAGACATGTTAGATGCATGTCTAAACACATTGATACACTTTTATAGATGCGCATATAACATGTGTCTATTAGTGTAGTTACGTCGTATAGATACAATTCATAACATGTGAAAAACAGTAGAGACGATATTGTAGATACATTCACAATTCGTGTCTACTACTATAGTCATGTTTTGTAGAGACGCATTGTTACGCATTAAGCAATATAGAGACGATGTCGTAGGTGATGTGAAAGATGACATGGCAGGTGACGTGGAATGGTGATGTGGCAGGTGACGTGGAAGGATGATGTGGCAGCTAACATGGAGAGGTGACATGGCGTATGACACGTTTTATAGTAATGCTTAAACGTGTCAACAAAAGTAGAAACAATATTATGGCCACGTCTTTGTTGCGTGTCTATATATATGGATACATTGTATACTAACATCATAGTGTGTATTAATAATTGTTGAAATGATTTGGTACATATATCTATATTTTGTGTGTAGTAGTATAGACACGTTATATCATAACGCTTTAAAACGTCCCAACAAAGAATATATGTTTTCGTTATATATATATTACATCAAGATGAATGTACAAATTGGAATCCGATTATTTTATTTTTTATTTTCTATGATTATTAATAGGAAGTGAACTATCAATTATATTGCATTCAGCCTTCACAAAACATAAAGAATCTGACTAACTCCCGTAGCGAACATATCCATTACTCAACTGACAAAAGGTAAACCTTGAGATCACTCATGCATTCCATCTTATTTTCCATTGCATTTACTTTCTCTTGGTACATTCTTTCTTTCTCAGTTTTGAGAGACAAAAGGAGGCCAGCGAGTAATTCTTGGCAATAATATCATTCCACACTTCGTTGTCATATTTAGATGAAAGATGGTTATCATCGTTGTTCCCTCTCCTGTTTTTGAAGGAAAAAAAAACAAATGGAAAGGAAGAAAGGAGATGCAGCCTCAACTACCAAGTGGCATCAGGTTGGCGTTGACAGTTACACTGCCCTTCTCCTCTGATCCATCTGCACACTGCCATCATACATGAGCGAGACAACAATTAGTTAGTAACAAACATTAGTACAGCTAACAATTGTTGTAGCCAGTAAACTTATTATTGTACCCAGTAGCTAAAAGTTTCTCTGATAGGCAGAATAAGCTATACTCGGCAAAAAAAAATTTCAGATAATATACTGTTCAGATAGCCTATGACAAGAATTCCATCATTCAATGAGAATTTCCAGCTCACTTTTAGGTAACTAGAATCAAACTCTAAATTCATAAACGAAGGCAAACCAGCAAAATCTACTAAAGAACTCAACAGTCCAACAACATTGCTAGCACTAGCTAGGCAGAACATTCTATTAATTTGTTCCTTGATTATTAGTCCACAAACATTCAATGCAGTTGGGACAAGTAAAAAAAGGCAAACTTACTCTTCAAATGTCTCATAAATGCACACAAAAGAAGAAAGCAAGGCTGCAGTATGAGGTCCGAAGAAATCCCTGCAATCACAATTGTAGCACCACGATTGTGTGAATAAAATGTGTGAGACTGAAAGAAAAAAATAATTGTTTTCTATTGGTGACTACACATACCCTATAGTACAAGTGCCACTTCGTTACATGGTTACAAGATGTGAATAACCTGAGCAACTAATTTCTAAATAAGGCAATCTGAATGAAAAAAATAAACAACACAGAAATTTCTAAACTCTACTTATCAACTACAGGTACCAAATCCAGCAAGTTAACAGGATATCCAAATCGTAAAATTCAGTCACTGCACTTTACCTGCATGACATATTCTTGAAGGTGCCCTTATCTGAAGCAGGGGCTGCTGCTGCTGTGCACGTGAAAAAGATTTCCAAAACTATAATAATGTGAAGATTAAACTCTAAACTTGTGCAGAAATATAGACCGCAAACAAATATGTAGGTAATGCTGAATCCATGAATCTATTATGTGACAACACATCTAGTAAAAAAATAAGTGCTAAAAAATAGTTGACTTAACCAGATTGATGCACAAACTCATGAGGTTTCCTTCTTTTAATCATCAGTTCCCCATCAATCAAATTACTATAGTGTCTTTAGGATAGAGTGACAGTGTTGGGGAGGCCTGGACCTTTTTCCCTCCCCGAATAAACTACTGAATGTGCTGTGGTGCCAATATTTTTCCTCCCCCAATGAACTCCTAGCTTAGTTGTAGGATCAAATTTGCCTAATAATTCCTTTGTATTGTAGAGACTACAAATATACAGTTGCTAGATTAGTGCTTTAGTCATACTCTCGACACAACAGTTAAGTATTCACAATCAAAAAGACAAAGCACTATTAGTTGCACGGACAGAAAAGGATGCTAGATACAGTACTGCAATAGTTAAAGAAGTGAGAAATAAGAAATTGCATGCAACCATCAGAAGCTCTACAGCCCATGGGGCTCAGCTCTTATGTAATCGAAGTAGATGCTGCAGGCATCCTGAACGCCACCCTGCCTGCCGTGGCCCAAAGCGCAACTTAGTACTTCTTCAGCCTATGAGGAGAGAGGAAGAAAGAGTGAGACATAGGGAAAGGGAAATTACACCGTCGTGCAGGAAATCAGGAGAAGACAACCACCATGATGCAGGTCGCCGGATCCGGGGCCCCTCCTCGCCGGATCGAGCTCACCCCTCTCTTGTGGATCCTTGATGTCCATCTGCGTCGCTGCCTCTGCATCATCTCCCCTTGCCTGGGTTCGAGCCCGCCGCGGGCAGCGGGCGATGGGCCGATGGCCTCGGCGGTGGAGACCCACTCCCTGCGGCGCGCGGCCATCTCGGGCCACCGGTCCACCTCGGAGGTGAGACGGGAGCGTGACCGTCGGCCCCAGACGTCGGTGGCTGCTGCGACGCGAGTGGAGGGGCCCCTCGACGGTCGCGAGCGCTCGCGAGTGCGGCTGGGCAAGGCAGGGGAAGGGAGAAGGATCGTGGATGGCAGCGTCGCAGGTCCCAGCGAGGAGGCGTCGTGGCTCGGCACCCTCCCGCACGGTAGCCGGTGTCAGGCGGCGCAGCAGCCACGGTTGCCCCAGCACCCCACAAATGGCGAGATGGACGAGGAATGAGGAGACTGGGTCAGTTATGCGGGGTGGGGAGGTTAAGCGATGCGATTTCTCCGCTAATTGCAGGACGCGCGGGCCAGCCTGGCGGCAATTTTCGGCGGCAAGTGAAAAACTCTACGAGCGGGACGCCAAATTTTCTTTCCTTATTAATCTTTATTTATGCCGTCGTTCACGGTAAATATTTAGTAACTTTATATACTTTATTTATTATAAAAAAATATACCCGTACGTTGTAACATGAGAAAAGAAACTACTAAATTTTTATGAAAAATGATATAATGAATATGACCTCCATAATATTAATTAAAATTAGTAATAATGATGCACTATTAAGTATCAAGTATGTATATCATATTTGAAATACTACTCTTTTTTCATATAGTATATATGTGTTATTATAGTTTAGCGACTTCCTTTGTAGACCTATTATATTTATATAAACATATAATTCTAATGTGAATAAAGTCGACAAGGTGTTAGTTGCATTGTGTGTAAGGGTTTATTTGTTTGTTGATAATCACGATGAAAGTATGTGTCTGTTGTTACATATTACATAGCGGATTGTATATAATTAGAGATATATTTATTAGAATTTAGCTCACGTTTCAATTATTTAAACTATCAACAATCTAGGTTTTAATAAAAATAAGTTTTGTTTCTAATTAAAACTACATCAACACAAATGAAATCTTTGTTTAATTATGAGGAATAGGGAAAGATTTAATTGTGGAAAAAAACACTTTAAATCTTTGTTTAACTGTAATATACTGTATTTATTTATTTGTAAAAAAAACTCACCTGAGATCCTGAGTGGATGAATGGACGACCAGATGGAACAAAAAAGAAAATCTGCAGTGCCATAGAGCCCACCTCAGTGGCCCATTTAAGTGACCAGAGTCCCATGCCTCCCAGTACAACCTCCACGATTCCTCAATCCTCATCCTCACTCCTACTGACTGCGCCCCCGACCGTAGCGTCGCCCGTTGGCGGCGGCGCGGTGTGAGTGTGATTCAGGCCCAGGCAGACGACGACGGCGTGGAGCAGGACGCGGCGGGTGTGGCCTGCTCGAGCAACGGAGCAAGGAGCAGGGCACAGCAACGGCGACCCACTTGAGCACGAGCGAGGCGCGGCCCCGAGCGCGACCAGGGCGCCGCGCGCGATGGCCGGCGGCGGCGTGACTCCGAATAAGGACTACGGTGATTTCCATCGTATGCTGCTCCTCATTACAGATGTTAATTATCTCTCCTCACATCGGTGCTTACAATGCGGTGCTCCATGGCTAGCAGCTAGGAGTTATAAGTATCCAAAATTGCATACTCGGGTAGAGAAAAACCTGCTTTTTAATCGATCTAGAGCTCTCTTTTTCGATTTGTTTTGGTTCTTTGTCTGATTTCTTTTTCCTTCTCCTTTCTTGCTTATACATCCGCTTCAGTGTATGAGTTGTATCTGGATTCAGCAATACGGAGTGAATACTGTGGGGAGACGGGATGGAAGAAATTTTGCTCAGGCGGACAGAAAAAACAGGCGGACAAAAAGACGGAGGAAATTTTTAAGTATATGGGTATAGATACCTTGAATCCGGCCACATAGTACGGGTAATCTGGCCCGAAAGCATATGTAAGCTACGTGCCTGGGTCATGTGATTGCCCCACTAATTAAGTTACATGTAATATTTGTGAGCAAATATGTATGTACTTTACCGTGAAAGAAAAAAGTTTGATATGGATTTAATAGGATATTATCATTTTTTTTGAAGAAAGATATTGTCATATTACTAGCAATATTAATTTATATTATGGCTGTCTTGGACATCATTAAATAAATTATTTAAAAAATATACATGTATCTTTTAATAGTTTTTTCTCTCAACTACAAACACAAGATGTGGGTCCTACCTAGCTGGTGCAAGATGTGTTGGGACATATCAAGGCAGTGGTTCATGAATAATTTGATATGGCAATCGGGCGGAGATGACTTGCCACTCAGATGGACATGATGAACACAATTATGGAGTCGTGTGTCCTACCTAGCTAGTGCAAGTTGAGATGAGGCATACCAAGGTACCGGGCTATGAAGAACTGACTAGTAAGAAATGACATGGCAATTAGGTGGAGATGACGTGGCAACTCAACAAGATGTGATGACCAACCTAACTAAGTTAGAAGACGCCGGTCCTATTTAACCAATGCAAGGATTGTGACATAACAAGGCAGTGGGTCACGAAGAACTGACAAGTAGGACAAGACGTGGCACTCAGATGGAGATGGCATGGAAACTCAGTGGGACATGATGATCAGCCTAACTATACGCAGAAGATGTGGGTCCTTTGCGCAAGATGTTGGCTCATGACGATGACAAGTAGGACATGATATGGCGCGCAGGTGAAAATGACATGGCAACTTCGCAGGACATGATGATCAACCTAACTACACGCTAAAGATGTGGTTCTTACCTAGCTATTGCAAGATTTTAGGCAATAACAAGGTAGTGGGTCATGAAGAATGGCAAGGGAGACATGACATGGAATTCAGAGTCGGAGATGAAGTAGCAACTCTCATAAGAGATAATCAACTAAGTTTAATATACATAGGTTGGGCTGTTTTTCATATAAATAGTCATTTTCCAAAAGTTTACATAAAAAATGTGCAAATAATGTTTACATTTATTTTGAAAAAAATTACATGAAAAGAACGTGCAGATAATGTTTATTGAACTAACTATTCTTCAAAAATACAGATAAAAAGGAATGAAAATAATTATTTTGCAAAATATATACATAAAAAGAGGGTGTTATTCATTAATAATGAGATTTTAAAAACGAACGGTTTGCAAAAGGAACCAAACCGAAAAATGGGCTAAAGAATGTGCAGATAATGTTTATCTAAATAATTATTCTGCAAAAATACGAATAAAAAGGAATGGAAATAATTATTTTACAAAAAAATATACATAAAAAAGAGGGCGTTATTAATTAAAAACAAAGCCAAAAAAGGGGGCCTAATGGCTCAATCCAAAGGGAACCTCTCCAACCCACCCAAGTTAGACAATAGCGTGCATGGAGTCAAGGTAAAGCTTGTATGTCATTAGAATTGAGCTACAGTGTAGGGGCTTAAATATTTAAGCTACGCTAGCCATACTTGAGTAAGCAATGTGTTACTAAATCATGCAAGCAGCCATCAAGAGTTTGGAGTAACCAGGAAAATGGGCCGGCCCATATTCACCGCATCGAAACCTGCTTGCCTGTGATCTTTAAGCTACGTGGTTATTTTTTTAAAATAAAAATTATGCAGCCCCAATTGTGTTTCTAATTCTGTTTTAAATAAAATAAAAATGAAAAAAAAGATGACAAAAAATTGGCACAACACCAACTTTTTCTAGCCATCTACCCTTTGACGCCGGAGCTGCGGCCGCAAGATTCAAGTCTAAAGAAAAACAATTACGGTAGTGGCATAAGTTCAACTCAGCTGCAATTAAAATTTTATTTATCTTTCTATAAGCCTCTATAATTAGGGAACCTTTATCCATCTACATCATGTTGCCTCTTTTCATTTCCTTACATGGCTCCTTATAATATACAAATAATAAATTGCCCCATCTTACACAGCTAAATGAATGGCACAACGGTAAGACACAGAACTCCTAGTCCCTTGGTGCTTGGTTTGATCCCAGATTTTGGTGTTTTTTCACACTTTTTTAAATTTTTATTTTTCCTGCTAGTACTTTTAATTAACAAATATATGCCACGTTAGAAGATACAGCACAACTCTGGTGTAATATGCCACGTCAGCTCAAAGCCCTCCGTGGTAGGTCACACGTTTTCAGATTCATAAAAAAACGTCTCTAAAAACATCTATACCGGCTAGTAATGATAAAATCGTATCTAATTTCATGTCAATTAGAAATATTCCGTTTTCGCATATAAAAAGCATCTCTGTGAGCATAAGGACGATTATTTGAGACGCTTTATAACGTGTCTTTATGCTACTCATGCTTAAATGCATGTTCAATTATAACGTGTCTTTATGCTACTCACGCTTAAATGCATGTTTAATTATGTGTCAACTTTATAAATTTTTAGTTGCATGTCAAAAAGCATTTCTAGGTGCCTATTAACGATTTTGAGATACACTTTATGACATGTATAGATGTTATTGACGGTTGAAAGCGTAGCTAATTTCGTGTCATTTAAACATGATTTCAAAAGCGTGTTAAAAAACATGTCTACATATCTCTTGACGTTAAAAGTGTGTTAAATATCGTGACATTTAGATACGTTCTTGAAATCGTGTCAAATTACGTGCCAACATAATGACGTTTTTAATGGCGTTACAAATAAATCGTATCTAGCAGGGGGGGTGGTTCTAGTAGTGTAGTTGATTTGTTGAGCTTGCTGGGCGGGACTTGGCCTTTAGATTTCATATTTGACAAGTTCATTGAGCTTGTTAGGCGTGACTTCGTTTTTAAATTTTAAATTCGACAAGTTTAATAGGTCTATTAGTATTAATCTAGATTATTACAACGCGTGTAGGATTTATATATTTTGTATCAGTTAGATTGGATCGGCTAAAGGTCTCGTGCTTTTCATGCGTATCAAGATAGCCGATTTTAACTCATCCTTTACTGTTTCAAATATTATAGCGCATATCATGAATGACTTGTACTTATCCTTGTCTTGATTAATGATGTCATGCCATGATCAATTGCTTTATTCATGCATGCTTATTCGCTGGTTTATTTACAAAAGTATGTTGGACGTTGACTCTCTAGTCAATGCCCTGATTAAATCGGCTAATTAGCTGCATATGCGGAATTGTCTGGCACTACACCGGCAGGTTTCATAATTTGACTATTATTTTTCCTCCTTGTCAATTGCAGGGTCAAATTGACTGACACGCCTCGGACTCGATCGATCAGGTAGGTGGTGAAGTCGTAGGGATCGGAGACACGCTATCGCTCCGGTCTACGTGGCTTGCGAGTGGCGTTGGCATAGGAAGTCAAATTTGTGTCAACAGGTCCTTGCAATACATTATATTGAGGTGAGTTTGGTAGAGCTCTAAATGCTACTAAAATAAGTTCGGCTCTGGTGGAGTTGAAGTGCTGTGAAGAAAAAGATTGACAAAACTGCTTCAAAGAGTAATTTCGAGAGGATGAGCCTATAGAAGGTTAAGATTTTAACTCCGAGTCCTAGATCAAAAAGGACCCTGGCTCCATGGTGGTTTTGGAGACGAAGACATTTTTTACCCCGGGTTTCTTGAGAAGCCAGAGCCCTTTTAGGAACCATATTTACTACTTAGTGCAAAACATGTTTGCCAAGAGGGCCATGACCCACTTTTGTCGGAACTAAGCTTCGCCAAGTACTGTATATCGGAATGCAGGTTCTAGATATTCTAAAAATGGAGAGATATATCATGGATAAATAGACAGATAGATAGATACAAATATAGATAAATATAATATAATAGATAGAGATATTATGGATAGATATACGTAGATAGAAAAAGAATAGATAGAGATATTATGTATAGATATAGAATTATAGACAGATAACCGGATATTGCATATATCAAATATTTATATCTATAGTACTTTTGATAACAAAATCTAATAATGCATTTTTCTCATTTTTACCCAACTAAATTAATATTTTAGCAAATATTCAACGTGGGAGCATGAAAAATCAAAGTTGCCAAAGTATTTTCAAAGGGTGTGGTTGGTAGAGATAGAAAAATAAATACAATAAGATAGATATAGGGTGCTGTAGAAAGATAAAGAGTATGTAAAATGCGAAGCCTCTTCTCTGGCCCAAGCCCAGGCCATATGCCTCTTCTTATGACATACTCCCCTTGCAGCAAAACCTGTGTCAAACTTCAGACCACCGGGGATCCCATGTAACCCGCACACACACAATGCTGAGAATGAATCTGTCGTGAGACCAGCCATCACTGAGTTGTTTCAGATAACATAGGTATTGCCCACATTGAAACCCTTGCACCTTGGCTTCATTGTCTTCCAGGAGTATTAGTTGCATGAATGCATTCAAGACGCTAGTTGTTTCTCTGCTAATGTTCTGACATGGTATGAGAACCCAACTGCTCCAATAACTAGAATTATGTGTAATGCAACATCTATTGAAATTTCGATACCACCAACATGGGATGCTAATCCAGAGCACAACAATTAACTCCTGATGCAACCACACTACAGACTTCTGAAGCTGAAACATATTGCTCTGACATTTGTATATGAGTTGCTTGCTCACTGCCACTAAGTATGTCACTAAAACATAGAGGCATTAGTAGTAAAGTAGCTCGAACATCTTCCTTAGTGTCAACCAATTCCAACAAGAGTGGATAGTCATGTGAGAAATACAGAGTGCATGCCACCTGAGATAAAACACATCAATATATCAAACTTTTCATGCTAATTGAGTCAGCAAATAACTCCACTCTATCCTTCAATGCCATCTCCTTCAAGAGTTCCAGTAATTTTTCTAGTTCCACAAGCATATATCTGAACTTGTTCTGATTTAGAGGTGGCCACTGAAGTATATGCTCAAATGAAACTTGACAGGAAGAGGTTTTAGAGTGCTTACCAAACAACAACAGCAATACAAGCCAAACATGATGCTACTAGTTTTATTGGCATTGACAACAAAAGCAATGCTAGCTTTCACCGCGCTCGTAGCGTCAGCGCGGCCACGATGCCCTCGCCGCCGACGCCGCGGCACCCGCCCTGGTGCCCGCCCCCGACACCGTGCAGCACGCCGAGTGCCCCTCGCCGTCCTCCTTGCACGCTCCTCCGAATCGCGCGCTTCATTCCCCGCCTCCGTCAGCCAGACCCGCCGCCTCCTCCTCCGGTCGGCCGCGGACGGGCCATGGCCCCGACCGCCGCTTCCGCCACCACGCGCGGAACCCCTTCCACAGCCACTATGGCCGCGACCCCGCCGTCTTCCTCACTCTTGAGATCTCCACACGGTCGCCGCCCCTACCGTCTCCACGGAGGCACCTACCACCAGACATGCACCATCTAGGAGGAGAATTGGAAGGGGAAGAGGAATGTGGAAAGAGATCTGAGCAGGATTGAGTAGATCGACGGGATCGGTGGGGATTGAGGGAGTAGTACTCCACGGAGAAGCTAATGCGGTAGAAAGGGATGTGTGGAGGAGAAGGACCGAGATTTTTATGGGTGGAGTGGAGGGGAAGGACCGAGATTTTTTTTTATCCTGCGGAACGATGGAAGAGAGGCACCGAACGGCTGGCTTCTGGAGTGCTCTCGTGCGTGAGAAAAGGAGATTGTTTGTTTTTCACAAGTAGGTCCCACCTTTCTTAACTTTAGCAATTTTTAGTCCCGGCTCGTAGCTGTAACCGAGACTAGAGATGGTTTTTTAGTCCTGATTGGAGCCACCAACCGGGACTAAAAAGACCTCACTTATCATAAGTCTGTGAAATCTATTGCCAGAGCTGTTGGGAGGGGATTTAGTCTGGGTTGGTGAAACCAACCGAGATTAACTAGGTTTTAGTCTCGGGTCCAAAAATAATCGGGATTAAAGACCTGATTCAAAAGTCATTTCTCTATTAGTGCAGGATCTCAGATGCTGAATATGTGATGTCACCTATTTGAATTGGTAGCTCAACTGTGCCCCAAAACTTCTCATACTTTGTCTAAATTTTTAATATTTTCAAGTCAATATACAGTCTACAGGCTACTGAACAACATACCAACAATGTTGTTGATCCTGTAGAACTGATTGTGTGAGTTGAAAGCCATCAGCATAGTCGTTGCCTCTCTAGGGACAACTATTCTGACATGCTACATCAAGCTGCACAACAAAGGATTCTCCAGCCCTTTCAACTTCAATAGGGAATCAGGATGTCAAGGATTGAAAATGAAATATGCACAACATGATCCCCATTCAATATTCTCCAGGTCAACATTAGTGTGCATAGCAGGTGATGAGGCACAAGCCGAACTAGTCACAAGCACAAACTGAAAATAGCATGCCATTTTTCCTTACTGCAGTACAACTCAACATCCAGAGAAACAAAACCAATTGACGCCCATTGTTCCCTTGGATTGCACTTCAACTTGATAGCAGCTACAACTGAAAGATAGCCAAGGTGTTTGTCATATCTTGATACCTTTATCAGAAATTTCTTCTTCTAGTGATAGTAGCCATTGCTTCACAACGATCCATGGTGGAACATGATCAGGTACACCACAAGCAAGTGCCTCAGAATTATTGAGCTGTAGCTGGTATTCCATCACATGAGCTGTGGGTATCATCACATCAGACCTGAGGATAAGACCTGAGATAGACCCATTAGCTACACAACCTCAGAACTCAGATACGGGCATCACTAGGACAAGCTTGATAGAGGCATCAACTTCAACATGGTTGAAGTGCTGGGAGGAAGCATATGTTGAGGGTGTTGCGGATGTTGCAAAGACAACAGTGGTAGCATCCCGATGTCAAATACTTGGCAGAGTATGCAGAGCTACAGATCGTGCCGTACATGGGCATGGTGGAGCTCACTCACTCCTGTCAGGTCAGGCATAGTAGGCAATGCAGCAAGTAGGGTCGACATTCGACATGTTACCTGCTCGTGTGGTTGGCGAGGTATGGCACCGGCTCGAGCTGGATTCGCTGTTGAGGATTTGCATGGAACACTTGGTGGGCTGCAAGCTGGAAAATGGTACAGGCTTCACGGTTGGCACGGTGGTAGACCCATAGAGGTGAAGAGTACAGAGGAGCGGATCGAAACGCGGCGCTGCACGACTTCAACTCCGCGTTGCACACCTCCAAATCTGATGCCATCGTCACCATGGCGGAGGATCTGGTCCAACATTTCCTGTGGCGTCCATAGCGAAATAAAGAGGCCCACACTTCAGTGGTGTTGATATCAGTTTGTCACCATCCTACTCCTTTGATTTAAGAACAGACGCAACACCGGAAGTATCTAGAAGCTACTAGAATGTTTCAGGTACAGATTGGAAGGAGGAAGAAGGGAAGATGGTAGAATCAAGCAGTCGCTTGCCTCGAGCCGCAGCTCACCATCGGGTCCGGAGTCCGGTTTCAACACCCTCGCTGTGATGGTGGTAGTCCTTGTTGACTTGGTTTCCTCTTGGCCTAAGGAGCTCTCGGTTCTTGTCTTCTCTTGGTCCAGGTCGAGCCCTTGTCCCTTGATCGGGCCAGCCCGCATCTGTAGTAGTGTCATGACATAAAGTTGTGCGTATTTTTACGCACGCCGCCGGTCTCTTTGTTAATTGTCAAAAGATGGAGAAATGATAAGGTATATTCTTGGAGATGATTTTTTTTTTTCAAAAAACATGGATGGGAAGGGATTTGAAGTACTCTAGGAGATGTTTGGGCTCGTTTGTTCCATGTGAATGGCGAACTTGTATAACAATTGATCAATCACAAAGGTCAGTGGGTCTCTTAGAGCGGGCATTCAGTTAAAACCAAAAATTCGGTTCGGTTTCTTTGGCTTTCGTAAATTTTGTTTTTCAACAATCATCAACCATTCGGTTTGTTCAGGAAGGGACGAATTCGATTTTGGTTTTATAGTTTAGTTTTTCGGTGGAAACTGAACCGACCGAAGTTTCAACACAGTGTCGGAGAATTGGGAGATCCAAGCGCCGTTTCCGGCTCTGCTCTTGATCATGCCGGCGCCGCGGGAAAGATGCGGGAGGTCCATAAGCCGCCACCGCAAGGCCCACGCGCTCTACTTGGCGAGGCTCACGACCCAGGTTTGGAGGTGGGCAGTGAGTGGGGGAATGGGGCCAGGGGTGGTCGGGTGATGGCCTGACGCGGTGAGCGTGGAATGTGATGGGTGTGGAGGGCATGTTGGGCTTGCTGGGCTGTGCAGATTGGGCCTTGCACGTGGGTCAGGCGCAGGGTGCAGTTGTGCTCGCTCCATGTTGCACGATCTTATTAGACGGTTTCTCGCTTCCTGCTGCCTCCAAAACTGACACCGAAGCAGAGAGCAGTATCAGGAAACAAGAACCCAAACCGAAACCGAGAACCGAAATAACCGACATTTCGGTTCAGTTCTCGGTTTAAAAGTGCCCAAGCCGAGTGGACTCATTCCCACAAGGAGCCTTTTGCATGCGAGGTGCATATGACATGCTCCTGTGATGGCTTTGTTTTTGACAGGGACTTACATGAAGTCGTATTATATGTCGGTTCTAAATTTACTGGTGCGGCCAGATGTGCCAACAACACAGATGATAGATGAATCGATCTTGTGAGAGTCAGAGCTGGCCATTTATTCGTTCTTTTATATAACTGAAGGTACGCTGGTTTCACGAAACAACCATTCTCATCATCATATTCCAGTCATCTCAATCTCATAGCTCCTCACTCACTTCCTGGATCCTTCGGACAGCCAGGCAGCTACACTAATTTTCATATTTTTTAAATGTATATTAGGAAATATGAGGTCCAGCCAAATGCATCTCTCGTTTCTGTGTGCTCCTCTGGCTGATGCGTGTAAGGTTAGCCTCGATCCCGTGCCCACCCTTCGTTGTCAAGAGTCCGTAACCATTGCAAGCAACGACGCCAATATCACCCACTCCAATCAATGCTATAAATATTATTCAATCACGTGTATGTACTTTAGATATATGGTATATAACATTGGATTCATATTCATCCAGGACGCTACTTGCAAACTGGTATCCCCAAACTTGCTTGTATTCAATCATAAACTTGAATATGATAAAAAGTAGGCCAAACCTTTTAAAAAAAGCATGTACCAATCTGCCTGTTCCAAAATTACAGGTCATTTGAGCTTCGTCTAAAACATATATGACTTTAACTGAACTTTTATAAAAAAAAACATATACCAAATAAATGCAAAATCAAGACAAATATGACGGTGGATATGATGAAACTTGTTTGATAGTGTAGGTGTAGATATACCTTTTCTATATAAATTAGTCAAATTATAGAAATTTGATTTATTACAGCTGAAGTAACCTAGAATTTGAAATGAAGATCATGAATATCTAAAATTAACTATGCCATTAGTGGTGAACAAAACAAAAACGGCAGCAACCCCGAAAGCATCTCATTGTTGTTTGATTGCATTAAACTACTGTCATTGAAAAGATTATGCAATTGCCTTTTTTTCTAAAGAAAATCATATAATTGGCATAAGCCTGTCCTGTCCTGACTTCTTGCTGATATCATGTATCATGACCCCCTAACCTCTATGGATACGAGTTATAATTAATATTGCCAACTTGTTTCAAAAAGTACAACTATCTATGCACCCTTGCACGATATTGCTCCAACCTATCATGCCCTTTTGTCCGGTAAGGACCTCCAATGCCTTTGTTTTAGCCTGGACACAGAATTGAATGTACTCCCTCTATTTCAAATTATAAAACATTTTGATATTTTAGATAGATTACTTTTGCTATGCATCTAAATATAGTATACATTTAGATACACAATAAAGTAACTCATCTAGAAAAGTCATAACGTCTTATAATTAATTTAAGATGGAAGGAGTATCAATCTACTAATTTTACCAAGTCTATGTAGTTTCCCTCTATTCATGCGTGAAATTCATGAAATCCAAACATTTAATTAGTTTGTCAGTGATTACAGTTTTTCTGAACTAATAATCATTCTTATATGAAATGAAAAATCGTTCTATTTAATTTTCTCAAAAGGTGATGATGGAATATATACACTGATTATATATATATATATATATATATTGAATTAAAAGGTTATTTTCAAGTTTCCTAGTTTATATATACTGTTTTTTAGAAAACATAGTTAACACATAGACACTAATATATGCAGGCACTTATTGCAAACTTTTACTCTCACTAGGAAAACGGCATTTTTAGATAGAGCTATTTCTGTTTTTGCTGTCATGACTACTAGCCTCACATATTGTCTCCTAAGCACTACACCGCACAGTTAGTAACTTGTGACTAGAAATAGTACGATACTCTCTCTCCGTTTCAAAAAAACATGCAATTCTAGAATAGTATCATGTTGAATTAGGTCAAATTTGACAAAATTTACATATATAAATATTTGTCATACCAAATAGACCATACCATTAGATTTGTCATGAAACATACTTATTTCATATCATAAATATTAATATTTTTACCTATATATTTGGTCAAATTTTAGGCACTTTATTCGAGAAGCAGTGCACCTACACTTTGTTCGACCGTTCCTGTGTTTACAGTAGCGTTTTATCTTGCCTAGACACCATTCCTTGACTGGGCGAGAGCACGTGGCTACGGACAACGGTGTCGGGGGTGGAACCACATAGTAAATGTTTATTTTGTATGTAACTAATAGAGTTTAAGATTTAGTCCTATGAACCCAAGCTATCTCAAACAATTTTGTTGAGACTATCCAGTCTATTCATACTTGAGAAATCCCTTACCTCCCAAATAGCATGTTCTTAATACCAGCACATTAATGATAATCATAGAAATGGAGACCAGTCCCTCACATATATGTCAATCATGTTTATTCTTGAACCTGATCGAGTATTTAATTGCATAGTGGCAAATATTCGTTGTCTTGCATTTTCATGTGGCAATATATATAATCTGGAAGAAATACATTATTTTCAATCTGTCTTTATGCTCCAATGAAAATGACGTGAGACAAAAATGCCAATCATATTATGGCAACCCGGCCAAAGAACAAAAATATCAAGCTCCATCTCGCCATATTTTTCTATTTCAACAATCTATAAATACACAACGCCAAGGTATAATCTCATTATCCATAACACACCTCCCCTTATTGCTAGCTTCTAAACATCATAGCCATGGCTTATTATGTAATTGCTCCTCTTCTGTGCACACTCCTGCATAAGGAGTTGTACATGCATTTATACATAACCCAAGTATACAGCGGGCCCAATGCAAGCCAAGACCAAGTCACAGTAATCAATGTAAACCCTCCTTTAGGATTTGGTAATGCGGTCGTTAATGATTGGCCAGTAACTGATGGACTTGGTCCCAATGCAAATATTGTTGGGCATGCACAAGGTCTTCATATCCTGTCAAGTCAAAATACTGCCTATGGTTGGTACACCTCCTTCAACCTAGTGTTCGAGAGTACAAGGTACTTTGATCCATCCATTCTCATATTATATCTTTATCTCTTGCAAAGCTAACCAACACTAGAATTCTATCTCAACATGCAAACCATCCACTTCAGCGGCTCGCGAGTGTGCTTGCAATTGTGACACATATCCATTCATGCAAGCTATCCATGCTGCAAGCCACAACAGCTCACTATTGTGATTGCAATTATGACACCTATGTATTCATGCAAGCTATCCATATATGCTGCAAGCCACATCATCCACTAGCATGCATTTACTTGTTCACACCAATATACTACACTATATATCTACTAAAAATATAGTGATTCCTAGAGCAAAGCACAGGATATGCGCTTCTAGTTTATATTAATTTTATAACTTTTCTCCTTTGTACACTTTTCATCATGAACGAGAACAATATCCTCCAAGTATGTCGGCGGTGTTTCTAACAACTGTGGAATTGTTGTGTTGGTGATGATTCAGATGTATTTGTGGCACCCATGATATGCCCATAAGCAAGGAATGCAATTTTGCAAGCATAACTCCTGAAAATAACATGTTTTAAAAGGGAGAAAGTACATAGTCATAAATGTACTTTTTAGAAAGCAACATCATAATGGAACCTAGATTCTTCCAACTGTTAATTTTTATTTTTCTTGTAAATATCAATTCCTAGGTTACAATGAGTCTTTCCTAGGTTACATTGACGGCACAACGAACCATTATCCCATCCTTAGTTCTTCCTCTATTCATATAATTTGATGAACAACGAAGAACATTGATGAACATATCAAGAACATAACACATAGACTATAGACTAGTTTATATGTTATGATCATAATATGAGCAAGACTATACTCTAATTCAGATGCATTGCTATATAAATAAGATGAGAACTTGCTCATAGAGGAGAACTAAATTGTATTCATACCAAGATGTTCTTGATTCCTCCAAGCAGACCTCCTTGATAGCTTTGCCTTGCTCAACTACTAACACTAAACTAAAGAGAACAAGTATGAAACGTGAGGTGTACTGCTCCAAATGTTGGTGTGTGTGTTGAATGATGAAGGAGCCCTTCATTTATAGCCCAAGTAGGATGGTTTGGGCGTCTCCTCAATTGGAAGGAGGTGAAACCGCCTTGAGGGAACCGACCCAAGCACCGCCTGAGAAGGCTGGGCCCGGGAGGCCCCACCAGGGGGCGACCGGTCCCGGGGGCGGTCTGTCCCCTGGCTGGGCCCGCTGGCCACCGCCTTCGGGTGGTCGGATGCTCCCTGGGCCCGAACCTTCCCCGTGGTTACGAATGGGTCTAGTTCGATGTTGAGGTGAGCTTTTCTATTTTTTTTTTGGTTTGTATCTTTTCTGAATATGTTTTCTTGAAGTGTGCTTTCTTGTGAAGTTTGTGCATTTCCACGTGTCAGACCTGTATGTCACATAAACAACAAACTCGTGGAAAGATTAGATAAAAGCCCTACCTTCTATTTATTTTAATATTAAAATGATGTTGTAAATTAGATGCTAAGGACCGCTAACAACAACCCTAGCAGCCAGATGCCGATGACACTCCACGAGAGGTGCCACGCGCCGAGCAGCGCCAGCGTGGTAATCGCCAGCGTGCCAACAGACAGCAGGCCGACCGTCGTGTCGAGCGAAACCAAGAAGTCGAGCAGCCCCAAGATCGTGATCTACGCAACCATCTCGATGAGCGGTACCATGCTCGACGACACCTGAGCAGGCCGACCCCCTTCTCAGAGGGACTCAAGGCCGTCCTCTTGCCAAAGAACTTTCGGATTGGAGACATCAAGATGTACGACGGGCAAGACGATCCTGAGCACTGGATCATGCTATACGAGGTGGCTGTCCGAGCAGAAGGAGGTGATCAGTACGTCATGGCCAACTACCCCCTGGTGGTTCTGAGCAATGCCGCTACCTCCTGGTTGCTCCACCAGCGTCCCGGTAGCATCCACAGCTAGTGCTAGCTTAGGCAGATGTTCATCGATAACTTCAAGCCCACCTGTGTACAGCCGAACACCAAGTACACTCTGGCGCAGGTACGCCACCGTCCGAGGGAGTCACTGCGATAGTACATCCGGCGCTTCTCCACCACTTGGAATCACGTCATCGACATCACCCCGGCCGAAGGGATCGACCTCTTCGTCGCCGACCTAGTCCAACCATGCGGCCTCGACCTCAAGGAGGAGCTGCTCCTCGAGCGGCTGAGAACCATGGAAGATCTCCTCGCCATTGCCCACAGATTTGCTCATCTCGACGACGGGCTAAACGAGGCAGATCCTGTTCCTCCCCACCAAGGCTACCGCTGCGACGACGAACCCGACCGCGACAGCAACCAAGACCGCCAACCAGATCGGCAGAACGATCGCCGCGACCGTCGTGGCAACCGTGAGCCCGACCACCGCGATGAAGATCGGTCCTTCAAGTGACGTGGTCAGGACGCCTACAATGGTGGTCAGTGTAACCGCAATGACGCCTCTGTCAACACGGTGAAGGGCCAGAAGAGGGTGAATGACGACGAGCTCGATAGGATCATCAGCCAGGATTTCCCTCGACACCCCGGCAAGGGTCACACGCTGGGTGAGTGCAGGGTCCTGAAGGAGGCACTCGACAGGATGGCTAACAAGAAGCCGCGCCCGCTCCCAAGTCCAAGGCCAAGGACCCTGTCCAGCAAGAAAACACCAAAGAAGAAGAAGCTAAAGACGCCAACCCACGGCACGCCTACAGGGATCCTGTGAAGAACATCGCTGCTGTCATCTTTGGTGGCAAAGTCGGGCTGGAGAATGCCCGTGACAAGAAGCTGTTGATGCGAGCCATCGTGGCTATCCAGGAGGCTGACGGTCTCGTAGCAGATGTGAAGGCGCCCGCCTGGTCTGAGCAGCCCATAATGTTCAGCTGCAATGATATGTGGACCAAAATCCCTGATGCCAGTTGTTTCCCACTGGTCCTCGACCCAGTGATAGACGGTGTCCAGTTCGAGAAAGTGCTCGTCAATGGTGGCAGCTGCCTGCACATCTTGTTCTTCCCGGCCTTCAAGGAGCTAGGCCTGGATTTCAAAGACCTCAAGCCATATAACTATCCATTCTGGGGCATCATGCCGGGGAAACCTTCGTACCCCCTCGGGCAAGTCTCGTTGCCCGTCCAGTTCGGGACAAAGCAGCACTTCCGCATTGACCACATCACCTTCATCGTGGCCGACTTCGAGAGCACATACCATGCCATCCTTGGCCTACCGAGGATCACCAAATTCATGGCGGTTCCTCACTATGGGTACCTCGTGTTGAAAATCCCAACCAAGCAGGGTGTCCTATCCCTGCGCAGTAACATCTTCATGGCGCATGCGTGCAAGTTCGACGCCTATGCAGCCGTGGAGGTTGAGGAGTTGAAGCACACCCTGAGCACACCAGCGTAGATGTTGAGAAGGCACCCCCTGTGGAGCTCGAGGCCCCAGTCGGGTCTGTGCGACCGCCGTCTAACAAGGCCAAGCAACACAAGGAGATCCAGCTTGATCCCAATGACCCCTCGAAGACAACCAAGATCGGGGCTACCCGTCCCCCCAAATAGGAAGACACGCTCATCCAATTCCTTCGAGAGCACATCAACGTGTTCGCGTGGAAACCCGCTGACATGCCTGGTGTCCCGAGGGAAAAGGCCGAGCACTACCTTGACATCTCGAAGACCGCAAAACCCGTCAAGTAGAAGATGCGTCGTTTTGCTCATGGCCACAAGGAAGTCATTTGGGCAGAAGTAGCTAAGCTCCTAGTAGCTGGCTTTATCAAAGAGGTGTATCACCCGGAGTGGTTAGCCAACCTAGTTCTTGTACTAAAAAAGAATAAGCAATGGAGAATGTGCGTTGATTACACCGATCTCAACAAACACTTCCCTAAACAGGCTTTCAATCTTCCTTGAATCGACGAGGTCATAGATTCTACTGCAGGTTGCGAGTTGCTTTCCTTCCTTGATTGCTACTCGGGTTTTCACCAAATAGCCCTCAAGAAGGGGGACTAGGAGAAGACCGATTTTATCACCCCCTTCGGTGCTTTCTGCTACATGACCATGTCGTTTAGCCTCAAGAACACCAGAGCTGCCTACCAGCGGGCCATCCAGGCCTGCCTCGAGTACGAGATCACCAATGACCTTGTCGAGGCGTATGTAGATGATGTGGTGGTGAAGACTAGGGAGGCCCATACACTGGTGGCCAACCTCAAGCGAACCTTCATGGCCCTCAAAAACTTTCGGTGGAAACTCAATCCCAACAAGTGTATCTTTGGCGTCCCTTCTGAGATCCTGCTCGGCAACGTCGTTAGCCAAGATGGCATACGCTCGAATCCCGAGAAGGTTTAGATTGTGCTAGACCTGCAACCACCACATAACGTCAAAGACATCCAGAAGCTTACCAGCGGCATGGTGGCCCTTAATCGCTACATCTCTCGCATGGGCGAAAAAGGGCTCCCCTTCTTCAAGCTGCTCAAAGCCAAGGAGAAGTTCGAGTGGACGGAGGAGGCCGACAAGGTATACACACAGCTCAAGGAGTACCTAGCAACTCCCCCAGTACTCACGGTACCGCGAGAAGGTGAGGAGCTCTTGCTCTACATCGCTACCATAACTAACGTGGTCAACACCGTGATGGTGGTCGGGCGCCAGGAACTCGGGCACATCTACGGTGTGCAGCGCCCGGTCTACTACGTCAGCAAGGTCCTCAACAAGACCAAGCAATGATACAACCATATGCAGAAGCTTCTGTACACACTTCTAATCACCAAACAGAAGCTCCTCCATTACTTCCAAACCTACAAGATCACGGTAGTCACAGAAGCTGCACTCGATGACATCCTTCGCAACAGAGACGCCAGTGGCCGTATTGTCAAATACGCGTTAGAGCTCTCTGAGTTCATGCTAAACTTCCACAGTTGCAACATTGTGAAGTCTCAGGCCCTGGTAGATTTCATTGTGGAGTGGTCGGACCTTAACTTGCCCCTGGCCGACACATCTCCCGACCACTGGAAGATGTACTTCGATGGTTCCTTGAACATCGATGGCACTGGGGCAGGGGTCTATTTCATCTCTCCTTCCAAGGACACACTCCGCTACGTCTTGTGCATACACTTCAAGGCATCCAACAACATGGCTGAGTACGAAGGAGCCCTACATGGCCTCCGCATTGCAGTCGAGCTCGGTGTCAAACGGCTCCTGGTGTACGAAGATTCTGCTCTGGTCATCAACCAAGTCAATAAAGACTGGGACGTTGTCAACAAAAAGATGGATGCCTATGTGGCTGAGATCTGCAAGTTGGAGAACAAGTTCTACGGATTGGAGTTCATCCACATTTCACATTCCAAGAACATAGGTGCCGATGAATTATCTAAACTTGAATCATCCTGAGCACAGGTACCACTTGGTATTTTCGTCAAAGATCTGATCAAGCCTTCGATCCCCGATTAGGCTTACGAATCACCCGCACCTAGCACTGCTACCGACCAGCTTGTAGCAACGCTCAGTGGTGAAGCAGCGAAGGTAGAGGATAGCTACCCTGGCCAGCAGGGATCTAACAACGATATTGAGCAGCCACTGGCAAATCAGCCAGCTGAGCAGGTAGCGCCTCCCCAGCCTCACTGGAGAGAGCCCTTTGTCAGATACCTAAATGACCACCTTATCCCGAAAGATAAGATCGAAGCCCAATAGCTAATCCACAAAGCCCGTGCCTACCTCATGGTTAACGACGAGCAGATGTGCAAGGCCCCAAGGTCCCTGATTGACCAGAAATGCATCACCCAAGCAGAGGGTTTGAGGCTTCTGAAGGATATTCACGAGGGAACTTGTGGTAACCATGCGGCATCCCAGACGCTGGTCGGCAAAGCCTATCGAGCAGGGTTCTACTGGCCGACAGCAGTCTCTGACGCAGAAGACTATGTGCGCCGGTGCAAGAATTGCCAAATGTTTGCCAAGCAGATTCATGTCCCTGCGCATGAACTCCAGACCATCCTGGTCGCTTGGCCATTCTCATGCTGGGGACTTGACATGATTGGCCCCTTCAAGAAGGCACCTGGCAGTCACACATGTGTTTTTGTGCTCATCGACAAGTTTTCCAAATGGATCGAGTACAAAACCGTCAAGAAAGCCTCATCCAAAAAGGCGGTACAGTTCCTCGACGAAGTCATCCACCGGTTTGGCATACCCAATACCATCATCACCGATTTAGGCTCTCAGTTCACCAGCAGCGAGTTTTTTGACTTTTGCGATGACAATAGCATCAAAGTCAAATATGTGTCCATCGCTCACCCTCGAGCAAATGGACAGGTGGAACGAGCAAATGGTATGATCCTTGACACCTTGCGCAAATGGGTATACCGAGATGACAAGGAGCTTAAACCTAGTCGGCGGCTCAAGGAATTACCTGCCGTGGTCTGGGGACTCCGTACCCAGCCTAATCGTAACACTAGAGTTTCCCCATACTTCATGGTGTTTGGATCCGAGGCTGTCCTACCAACCGAGGTAACACTCCTTTCACCGTGTGTCCAGCTTTACAATGAAGAAGCCTCAGACAGCGCTAGGGAAGTTGACATCATCGCTAAAGAAGAAGTAGCCCTCGAGTCCTGTGCTCGGACAACTAAGTACCTAGCATCAATGCGTCGTTACTATGACTGCAATGTCAAAGGCAGGCTATTCATGGTCAGTGACATGGTGTTACAACGAATCCAGAAGACAAATGGTTTGCACAAGCTGTCATCCAGATGGGAAGGGCCATTTAGGATCAAGGATGTCACACGCCTGATGTCCTATCGGTTGGAGACAATGAAGGGTGTCGAGGAGTCCAACTCATACGCTTCTACCCATAGAATCAGATATGTACCCGAGTCTTTACCATTAAGATATCTAATAAAGTTTCCTTTGTTATTCTCCTTTCCTATCTCGATTCTGTTTTTGTGCACACATCTGTTATACATGCGCCCTGCATCAGTCTCAGTTAAACTTTGTTCTCTGCCTACCGAGAACGGCTCGACAAGGCACTATCTCAATCCTCTTACGATGCGTTACAGCTCTACGCTACATGGCACTAGGAGATTCGGTGGTTGCTCTCTAACGGTACTAGGTACCTAGTGAGCCCAGCAGTCCTACGCGTTCACTAGCACATCCCTAGTCACCTGACAGAGTTAGCTTGCTTCAAGGGTGGGGGCAAAACTTAACTGGTGACATTTTTTGAAAAAACAACTATGCATAAATCTGCATCTAAAAAAAAGAAGAAAAACGGCAAGATGTTTATCACCCGCTTAAACATGCCTACTTGTCTGCATAAATAGGCTTACAATTTTCTGAGCATCACCTGCTCGGCACAACTTATGAACAGTGTTTTCATACAAATACATTGTTTACAGCCTATTGACCACCATCACCCTCTGTAGGATCTTCGATCAGCGTCATGTCTTCAATGATCTCAGCGTCTTTGACTCGATGGAGCCTGTGGTTTGTTTCGGGCACACTTGGGGACTGTGTGGCACTTTCTTGCCAATCAATGCTTATGGACTACGCGTTCTCGGCATTTTTGACTGCTACAACAACATGTCATCAAAAGACAAGCTAAGTTCATTTGATAAATTAATGAAGTTCTTTGATGTTTTCTTCCTGTTACAGCTTTGAATATAAACCATGTCTATCATACATACGCCCTGTATAAGTCACAATTAAACTTTGTTTCTTGCATGCCGAGAACGGCTCGACAAGGCACTGCTTCAATCCTCTGACGATGTGTTACAGCTTCGCGCTACATGGCACTAGGAGATTCAGCAATCGCTCTCTAACAGTACTAGGTACCTAGTGAGCCTAGCGGTCCTACGCGGTTCATTAGCGCACCCCTAGTCACCCGACAGAGTTAGCTCGCTTCGAGGGTGGAGCAAAACTTAATTGTTGACATCAATTTTTCTACATATCAGACATCTTAAATGACATAAATGTTATTACCCGCTTAACATGTCTAGATCAATTATTTGTACATCATGTACTACCTCTCTTCGTGTTTATTTTTAGGGACAAGGTCCGGTTGCTGAGCACACTCCGTACGCTTAGGGACTGGATCAAGGATCATCGTTCAAGTTTTTACACTACCTAGCACTTGGACTTCACCGCCGACCAGTCGAGCTGCTCGGTGCTCACCATCCAGTCGGTCCAACTGCTCATCATTAGGCTCGGTGCCACGCACCGCATAGCCTTGCACTCTCTCGGCTCAGTGTCACGCGCCATAGAGCCTCGCGCCTCTTAGGCTCGATGCCATGCACTGCACAGCCTCGCGCTCTCTCAGCTCGGTGTCACACACCACACAGCCTCGTGCTTCTTAGGCTCAGTGCCATGCACCGCACAGCCTCATGCTCTCTCGGCTTGGTGTTACGCACCACACAGCCTCGCGCCTCTTAGGCTTAGTGCCATGCACCGCATAGCCTTACGCTCTCTCGGCTCGATGTCACGCACCACACAACCTTGCGCCTCTTAGGCTCGGTGCCACGCGCTGCACAGCCTCACGCTCTCTCGGCTCGGTGTCATGCACCACACAGCCTCACGCCTCTTAGGCTCGGTGCCACGCACCGCACAGCCTCGCGCTCTCTTGGCTTGATGTCATGCACCGTACAGCTTCGTGCTCTCTCGGCTCGGTGTCACGCCCCGCACAGCCTCACGCCTCTTAGGCTCGGCGCCATGCACCGCACAGCCTTACACTCTCTCGGCTCGTGGTCACACACCACATAGCCTCGTGCCTCTTAGGCTCAGTGCCTCGCACCGCACAACCTTGATTCTGACCTCGCATTGCTTGAGGACTTGTCATCGACGATTGACTCGGTGCCATGCATCACACAGCTTTGTCTCCGGCCTCGCATTGCTCGGGGACTCAACATCCACCTCGCATTAGCGGTTCTCGGTGTCCCTTGACCCGATTGAGCCTGCTTCGTCCAGGACTTACCTGAGGACTGCACATTTGACTTGCCACCCAGTGGTGTCTACGGATTAGCGATTCTCGGTGTCCCTCGACCTGATCGAGCCTGCTTCATCTAGGACTTACCTGGGAACTATGCATTTGACCTGCCACCCAGTGGTATTTACGGACCAACGGTTCTTGGTGACCCTCGACCCAATCGACCCTGTGATTCATCCTTAGATATCGAGCGATGCTGGGATGGCCCACACACAACATCATTCAAGACTGCCTTCCCGATGACGGGGTGCCTCGAGTGACGGATCTCCCTGTGGGCGGACGACCCCTCGTCGGGTGACGGATTTCTGCTTGGGCGGATGACCCCTTGTCGAGTAACGGGCGCAGCATGGGCGGATGTAACCCCCTCGAGTGATGGACCTCCACGCGGGCGGAGGACCCCCCCCTCGAGTAACAGAGCGCATCACGGGTGGACGGACCCCCTCGAGTGATGGATCTACCTGCGGGTGGACGACCCCCCCCCCCGTTGGGTGATGGATCTCCGCTCGGACGAATGACCCCCTGTCGATTGCTGCTCTAGCCTCGATTCATCTGCTTCATGTACGGCACTCAAAGCATTTGATGCACTTCACCCACTTTTGCCATACCTCGTGGCTACATCGACCCGATCGAGGCTTTGACTCGTCCTTTGTACACTCGGAGACTGCGAGTCTGTTGGCACATGCCTAGTCCTTAACACTGGCCTCGACTAGTTGATGTTGTTTTTGACTTTTCCTTAAAAATCTCAATACAACATATCCTATCTTCTATCGAGCATGGGGACTACGTGGGCCCATGTCACCTCGCGGTGACTTAGGGCTTAGTTTCTGTTCTCAGTTCTAGAATGGGTATTTGGCATTTTCTATGTCTAGCTGATGTTATTTGACTTTTTTCATGAAAAGCTCAATACAACATATTCTATCTTCTATCGAGCTTGGGGATTACATGGGCCCACGTCACCTCGCGGTGACTTGGCTTACTGTCTGTTCCTAGTTCGGTACCCCTACCTCTGGTTCGCTCATGTTAGCATTCCAGTGATACTTCGTGTCACGTGTTAACGTGGGCCCACGTCTCAGGGCGTGGAAATATATTTTTTCTTGGAACACCATGCATCTTTTGACAGATCACCTTCCTTGACGGGAGCCGTGGTCGGGAGCAGACTTACGAACTGCTCGGGAGAAGCCTGGATGATGCCGGCTGATCAGCGTCAGTGCTGGTCGGTAACGCGTGGTCGGTAGCATCACTGCTCGGCACTACGTGATCGGCGATGTCACTGCTCGGCACTACGTGCTTGGCATCTTCACTGATCAGCAGTACATGTTTGGCATCTTCGCTGCTCGGCACTACGTGGTCTGTATTTTCACTGCTCGGCACTACATGGTCTGCATTTTCACTGCTCGGTACAGGTCAAGACGGCGACTCCCTCAAGATACATGGTGCTCGGGGACTAGCTGTGGGGTATAGACCCCATATACCCTTACGGCTAGACTTTGGGCTGCTCGGTACAAGATGGCCCAGACTAGAAGACGAAGGCTGGTCTATGATCATCATGATCGATGGGCCGGACTGCAAGACAGAGACCGTGGTCCACTACCGACCAGGTCGGCGGGCTGCACGGGAGCTGAAGGCTACTTGGCATACAAGACAAGGAGTCTTAGTCGGTTAGATCTATCGTGTCCTCAAAGGATACGTCTCAATGTAACCGACCATAGGGGAAACCCTAAATATGTAACCTTGCCCCCCCCACTATATAAGGCGGGCAAGGACCCCCTAGAACGCACCTAACCTTCAATCGCATCATTGTACTCCGGTACTCATCAATACAGCAGCAGAGACGCAGGACGTAGGGTATTACGCCTCTGAGCGGTCCGAACCTGGATAAACCCTGGTTGTCTTGTGTTTGTCTTGTGTCTCAATATCTAGATCGTAGGTCTTAGCGCGCTCCTCACCGTAATCTACTACCTCGGGGTACCCCGTGCTAGACTGTCAATAAGGTTTCATCGACAGTCTTTCACCGATCATCACCGACATCACCGTGACACCCCTAAAGGACGGAAGCCAAGCCCGGCGCATGCATCTACAGCAAATCCGACAGGATCGTCGCCGTACCTTCGACTTCATCAGTTACGTCAGCCCTACCAGAGGCGAATCCTAGGGTTTTCTGTACCTCCTGTGCCTGCTCTTAGCCTATAAAAGGGGAGGCCAGGGCCTAACCTCAGGGCATCGAAAAAGACTAAGGCATCCAAGCTTCCGAGTCTCAATGCATAGGACTAGCGCTCTAGACTTAGGCCTTCTGCTTCACCCCCACTCTCATCAGCATGCTTGTAATACCCCTTGTACAAGCACTTTGGTGCAAGGCAATACAACACTATCCTCTCCGCTGGACATAGGGCCTTCTTTTGCCCGAACCAGGATAAACCCCATGTCTCGCTTTGCACTACCATCTGATTAGGGAGCACGCAGCGTCATTACTAGTTGGGATCGTGTCCGCGGGACAAGAACACCGACAACACCCGTGGAGGCAACATCATTGCCCGAGACTGAATCAGCGTGTAGTGTTCACTCGGCTAATGAAGTTAGATGAGCCGATGTGCCTTGCTAGTTGCAAGTTGCAACTGAAGCCGAGCCGTAGCCTTTGCAGCGGAGCTGATGTGCCGAGCAAAAGTAGCAGCGGACGAACCAAACCTCACTTCGCCATGCGACGAACTTCGTGGACACGTGCCTCTCATCCGCGCTGGGACTGCATAGGGCGTCGCTACAGCCAGCCTTCACCCATTATCTTTCCGGCATGCTAGGGCGTCGGAATTTTTTTTGTAATGGGTTATGTTTGTGGGAATAAGCACTTTCTTCGGTGTCAGTTGACACCGACAATTTTTACAAGATTGGTGAGAAATCACTGCTATGTACTAGTGTTCGATATATAACGCTGAATAATCCTATCCTATGAGGTAATGATTCCGTACCATTTTAGCTGGTTTTGTCAGCAAATTCTTGTCTTGTTGGCAGAGGGTGAATCGAAAACATAAATGGGGGTAATATTTCAATGGTTACTACTGTAGCTATCAAAACTTCTTTGTTTGAACTCAAGAATTTAAACTTCTAGCTAGAGCACAGATTCGCATGATCCTATCAGCACACACCAGGACAACCTCCATATCTTTTTTTTTTTCTTTTCTTTCACTCAGTCGCGAGTCTTCTCCTACATATGACTTGTAAAGAAATTGCTTGGGGCTTTGTGTCAATTCTCACTATAAAGAAATTGGCGGTCACGCATTCTAAAAGTCATGCACACCCTTCCCCCAAGCTGTGCTTTGTAATAGAAAGAATATGTAATAGAAATAAATTTTTAATGTTGTTCAATATCTAAAATTTATAAAGGTTGAATTACCAGGTTGATTATGAAAATTACATCATAATATAAATTATTTTATTGAAAATAAATATAAGTTTATATGACATCACTGGACCTATATATCAATGATTAAGGAAGTTCTTACAATACAAATATATTTATATCAGTTTGGTAAACCTCCAATTCCTCCTAAAATAACTTCAGCTCTGATGGAGCAGAAGTACTTTGTAAAAAAGATTGACAAAACTACTCCAGAGAGTATTTTTGAGAGGATGAGCCGAGAAGCTAAGATTTTAGCTCCAAGTTCTAGTTCAAAAAGAAACCTGACTCCTTGGTGGTTTTGGAGGCGAAGACCTTTTTACCGCATTTAGTAGGGTTTCTTGAGAAGCCAGAGTCCTTTTAGAAACCATATAAAAATGAACAAGAGCCCTTTTAGAAACCCTATAAAAATGAACAATATTACATTTAGGGCCATTGCCCACTTCTGTCTGAAACTATGGTTCGCAAAAGTATTTTCAAAGAATGAAGGTTAGTATATAGATAGATAGATGGATGGATAAACAAGATAAATACAATGGATGGATATATAGCGATATTATGATGGATAGAGATATTATGGATAGATAGATAAATATAAATATAAATATAATAGATAGATAGAGATATTATAGATATAGATAGATAAAAAGGTAACCGGACGTGGCTATATTAATCCTAAATATAGGTCTGCCTCCCAACTCAAATTTTTAAAAGTTTGTCCAATATATAAAAGTTTAGAAATATTGGCATTGCTAGATTTGTTATAAAAATAACTTTATAACATATAAATAATATAGTTTTACATATATTGCTTGTTAAAATTGAAACAAAAATTGATTTGACAGTTGCCACTTGCCACAAACATCAATGTAATACACTCATTATACTAATGATGACTAGAGGAAGTGCCTGCAATAGATGTGAATAATATACTAGATAGTTAGTTTATATAGAAAGACTAATAGAGAATTTATAGATATTATATAAGAATCTACGAACACCTGTTTTGATTGATGCATACATGAATATTATTTCTGTAAATATATATTACTGTATTTATATTAGTTTTGATAACAAGCAAATACAATAATACATTTCTCACTTTTACTCAACTAATCAAATATTTAAGCAAATTTTGCTCAAATTAAAGGGTGAACATGAAAATTCAAAGTTGCCAAGCTGAGAAGAGTAATTGGTAGAGATAGAAAATACTGCCTCCATCCATGAAAAGAATCCAATCATGGCATACATGTGTTGCCAAAAAAAAAGGCATACCTGCTAGTCAAAGTGGTTCAAGTTTGACCAAGTTTATAGTAAATATTATTAACATTTATGATTCTAAATAATTTTTTATAAAATATTCTATAACTAATCTAGTGATATTTATTTTGTATCACAAATGTTTCTATTTTTTAATATAAATTTAGTCAAAGTTCACTCGGTTTGATTTCTGAAAAAACGAGAAGTCAAATTAGAGTAAACTCTGACTAAATTTTGTGGATGGAGAGAGTAAATGCAATAGATAGTTTTAAATATAAATAAATAAGCGCCAACAATAATGACATATATGAATTATTATTGTTCCTCAAGTAGGTAGATGTCCATATAAATACCACCTGCTAGGTGCAAGCTGGTCCAAGACACACAAACAACCAGCCTCGCACTAGCTGTTAAAAAAAAAGTTGTTCGCACTCGACTTGAAGTTGAAAAGATCGAGATGAACGCCGGCGACTGCCCGCCGTCGAGCATCGAGGTGGCCCAGTCCGTCACGAAGCACGCGGTGGACGGGGAGCCCAAGTACGCGGTGCGCCTGCGCAACACGTGCCGCTGCGCCCAGTCCGACGTGAAGGTGGCCTGCGCCGGCTTCGGCACCACCTTGCCGGTCGACCCGGGGCAGCTCCGGCCCGTCGGCGGCGGGCTGTGCCTCCTCAACGGCGGCCGCCCCATGAAGCAGGGCCAGTTCGTCGCCTTCTTCTACGCCTGGAGCGAGCAGTTCGCGTTCCAGCGCGTCTCGTCCATGGTGGCGTGCTAAGCAGGGATCCATCGGATTGTGTTGTGGTTTGTACTTTGTAGCGAGTTTTGTGGCAGCTAAGGCTTGTTTATTGTCAAATAATTTAGTGTTGGATTGTTTGTAAGCAGCATCATTTTTGGCTCCTCGAGAGGCAATTGTCAGATCATAACATGTTCTTTTAGATCGTCTCAAAGAAAAAAGAGTTCCTGTAGATCTGTATGGATCCAAAAAGCACATGCACCATCAAGGATTTGAATACAATCTTTGGTGTACTTCTTTTTTAAAAAAATGGATTATATTAATAAAGTTCCTTCGCGCAAAAGGCAATATTAATAGATCTTCTATCATTAGTGATATAGAAGCTGACTGGATTAGATGGTTTGGGACGAACCCATTTAGTTTTAGACCATATAGGGCCAGTGGCATGGAGTCCAAGAGATTTGAAAAAAAAAATCAAATACAAATTTAATGATTTAGCTTTTTCAAAAACAAATTTTATCAAAAGTTAATGCTCTCGATTTTCAAACCTGCCACGTCACTTGGTCCACTAGATTAACGGTTTTAGGTGGCGATCAATGCTCGCCTCTGGATTAACGTCACTTATCTCATTTCCTCCCTCCCACTTGCAGAGCTGAGCTGAAAGTTTCGCTCCCGTTGCTAGAAAGAAACTTTCTTCTTTTCTAATTAATACTTCCATGTCAGACGATTTTTGCCTCAGGGCTAGCAACGTAGCCGACCATTGAGGACGCCATAATAAGAGATTCACCTCTATAATAGTCCACGTTTACTGATACGAAGATCAGTGACGGATCCAGGATTTGGATAAGGGGGCTGAACAATGAAGATTTTAAGGTTAAGCTAGAAATCAATGGTAATTTACTGCTAATTAAATATGATTTAATGAAGAAATAGGATCATTAGGGGGGCTGTAGCCCGGCAGCCCCCTATGGATCCGCCACTGTTTAAGATGTCTATCGTTGATATGGACCAAGAGTAAAAAAAAAAAACTCACCGCCTACACAAGCCTTTGGAGACGGATACAAAACCCAAGGCAGCATAATCTATGTTAATTGATTCTAGGAGATGATTTTTCTTAAGTGCCTCTGTAAATGTCTTGCCACACATTTTAGGAGACAGGTTTTTTTTTTGTGTCCGTTTCTATTAATCAAAAATCATTTGTGGGATCACCGCGTCACTCTACACTGCAGTGCCTGCCTGTCTATGCCATTAGACTGTGACATGGCCTCGTGCGGTTGGCCATGCACAGGCGAGTCGGGTCGCGGCCACCTCCAAACAAAGTAGACTACTTTGGCCACGTGACGCGCACACAACAGGACGAAGACGGCGGTGCCGCCCTCTATGTTGTCGTTGCTTTCCTCCTCGACTGCGACCACGATGCAGTTAGCTGAATTGGGATGAACAAGGGTAACTGAATTGGATTTGCGGAAGATTAGCAGGAACCAGGTAGAAATTGGATTGGATTTTGGACAGGATTTGGGAGGAGGTTCGAAACGACAGTGCCAGAACCCATTTCAGAATTAATTTGGGTAGATTCACTTACAAGTCAATTCTAGCCCTGTTTATCAGATCGTTTCTGACTGGCTGTTAGCCCTGTTCGTTAGATCGTTTCTGACTGGTTGTTTCTGGTTGATGCTAATTTATTGTGTAAACACTACTGAATGGCTGGTTGAAAATGCTGATAAGTTGAAACGAACAAGGGGCATGGACAATGCAAAGCTGCTTAGATAGACAGACTCTTAAAAAGAGAGAACGTGCAAGCATCTAATAATATACAATGGGAAAATTCTTTACAAGCGCTTCATTAGTTCGAACCTCAACAATCTATTTTGGCGCTCACTTGCCCTAGCGTGGAATATATGGATAGAGGAGTAATCCTTCAGCACTTCTGAGGCAAGCCCAGAGCATCGACGCTTGTGGCGGGGTGTAAGTGCTCGCTGAGCGTTGCTGCCCGTACAACGCCGCTGCTTAGCTAGGCGCTTATCAGTTGTTGCATATAAATTTACCACCGTGGAGGCTTGGCAGGGCGCTTAGACCGGGCGTCGCTGCCTAGACAAGCGGCCGGCGCTAAGGAATTATTTGATTAACAAACTTACGGTTGCATGGATAGGAGCAGTAGAGATTAGCATGAAAGTCTAGCTTTCTCATTGTAGGTTAAGGCTCTTAAACAATTTGTGGATTATTTTCTTTCCTTAAGCCTTCGTTTACGCACTCCTATATTGTACATGCCCTTGGTTGAGCGTCGATGCCTTCCCGAGCGTTCATGCAAAGTTCTAGTCCGGCAGAAAAAACGAACGTAACTCCATTTATTTATATATAAACGCCTGCCACGTAATAGCGTTGTATACAGAGCCTAAGACGACACAACACCAACACCGGCCAACCTAGCCCACACGTCAGCCTAAGACTCCTTACACACGTGGCCCACACATGAACCACCGTCCCCCCCCTGTTGTCAGACACCAAATGCCTCTCGCCTTTCCAGGCCAACTTGCGACGCCTCCTTCTGGATCATATCGCGCCTTATCATGACACAGAGCTAGTGGATCACGCCATAATGTGGGTAGGAAGGATCTTGTGGACATGCCAAAAGTGGACAGGGGTGATGTGGGCATGGAACGCGAACAACGCGGAGCAAGGGAAGGTGCAGCCGACCTCGGGCAAAGGCACAAAACGTTCCACCACATGCTCTCGTGGCTGGCGGCCCCTGATGTAGGTCGTGCACCTATACTGCTCGTAGAGGCATGATTGATGGAGGTCGTCAAGATGTCGAGGACGACAACGACACCACAACGGGGCAGAGCCTTTTAGTCGGAGGCCGTGCCTTGGTCATGGCATGTCCGGACATTGATCGTGAGCTTCATCGTTAGCCGCCACGCGCTAAGGGCGTGAGCGATGAAGCCTTGTTCACTTGAACTTATTAGTCTAATGTTTTAGTCGAAATCATTAATCATTACTGCTGAAAAAAACTTTCGCGGTGGGCTATTTCAGTTTTCCGCAGCGGGCAATGGCGTCCGCTGCGAATGGAAGGTCACGGTTAATCGTGGCCTCTACCGCAGCGGACGCCTTTGCCCGCTGCAGTAAATGCATTTACCGCAGTGGCCAACATAAGGTGTTTGCTGCGGTTAATGAGTATTAACCGCAGCGGACACCTTATGTTGTCCGCTGCCGTAAATAGTTTTGAAAAAACAAAAAACAAGCCTGAACCCCAGTGAGCCCGTTTCTAAGCACACTGGCGAGCCCGTTTTTGAGCCCGAAACCCTAGCGCCGCCAGCATGGGCTCCGTGGCCGCCAGCGGCGGATCCGGCCTCCCTGGCCACGCCACCGCCGGATCCACGACCACCGCCACAGTCGCTCCCCTGGCCACCGCGGATCTACCCGGGCCGCCCCCACCCGGAACCACTCTCATTGTCACCAGATACACGAGCACCGCCACCGTCGCTCCCCTGGCCGTCGGATCTGACCGAGAATCATGAAAAGAGAGAGGTTCGAGTGAGAACAAGAGAGGGAGACGGGGCAAAGGAGCATGGCTGCAAGCGGTGTACCGTGGATAGCGTGCGTGAAGAGCTCCAACGAGCGCTTGAGGTCTGCCGTTGGCCTGCCGGATCTGTCGAGGCTCGATGCAGGAGGGAGGGGCATGGTGCCGAAGGAAGTAGAGAGGGGGTGGATGCGCCTCTGTGTGGGGGATGCGTGGCCTCCCCAACCGTGCCATCGAGTACGGGAGCCGCCGCGCGAGGTACGGAAGGGCGCGCCTCGCCAGGTCTACGACGTGAGGGCTTGCTCCGCTCGAGCCGCCGCCAGATCCACGACGTGGAGCCGCATCCGCGCCGTGGACGCCAACCCCACTGTGGTTCCGCGCCTCCCTGCTCGGCCGCCGATGGAGGAGCAGGGAGCGGCCGCCGCGCTCCTCGCCATGAGGTAAGGGAGGGCGTGCCTCACCCTGAGTGCTGCCGCGGTCCTCGCACCGCCGCGCCTCGCGCCGAAGCGGTCCTGCAGAGGGGAGGGGAGGGAAGCGCTAGAGAGAGAGTGAGAGTGAGGACAGCGCCAGTGTTTGAGGTCACGGGCAGAGTGAGGGTCGCGGCTGCACGGCGCGGGGGAGAGAATGAGGCGCCCCAAACCCTAACTATGTGTATATATACGTGAAGATGAATATTGGGCCAGCTTGGGCCTGATGGGCCAAATCCTTTTCCTTGACGGGCTTTTAATGTTGCCCGTTGCGATAAATAGATTTACCACAGCGGCATCTTAAAACGTCCGCCACGGTAAATAGGTATTTTTCGGAGTGGGCATTTTAAGATCCCCGTTGCGATAAATCGATTTACCGTGGCGGACAAAAGTTCCCGTCACGGTAAATAAAAAGTGGCCGCTGCGGTAAATTACGAGATTTACCGCAGTGGGAAAAAAAAGCCCACCACGGAGGGCTATTTTAGACGTCGCGGAAGTTTATTTTTGTAGCAGAGAATCTTTTTCACAAAACACTATTAATTAACTATAAAATCAGCCGAAAGTCACCCGTTGAACAGTCAATTAACCGGTATGAAAGTCATAAACAAGAAACTAGTTTTTCTAGAATCGGATGGGAGATGAGTACAAATTGAATGCTAGTCCAACAACTCGCCTAAAAAACATCTCTTATAAAGTTCGCTGTAAAATCAACTGCTTTTCCGTTGACGTAGTGTCATTTTTTTTCGTTGTTTTCTTTTCTAATAATCAAACCGCAATAGAACGTTGGCCCCCTATCCTAACGGAACGGACCGAGTGTTGTCCAAAAAAGAAAAAAAAACGGAGACTCAGCCTCGCAGCGTCCACGAAGCACACGACTCCGGACTCCGCTTCCGAATCGATCGGCCCCGTATCCAACACGAACTCATCTACTCCGTCGCGCCAGCATCCAACGGCGTACGCTAGCCTGACCAAAGTCGGTTTCCGTCCGACCCGCGCCGCCTTCCCGCACGCGGTCCACGAACACCACGACACCAGCGGCGCCTTTGACCCGTGCACCGCCCCCACGGGTCCACAGCGACTACGTACTTCCGGGCGCCGCCGCAGGCTAGGCCATAAATACAGCCGACCCGCAGGCCCCTTTCCTTCTCTGGGCGTTGTTTAGATCGTGAAAAAAAATAAATTCGATAAATAATATTATTTTTATAAATATTGTTCGATCAACTAGATTTAAAAGATTTATCTCGTGATTTTTAATTAAACTGTGTAATTAGTTATTTTTTATTTATATTTAATGTTCTTTGTAAACAGCTAAATATTAATACGATGAAGAGAGTAAAAAAATTATAAGTTTTGGAGGGATCTTGGCCCTGGTTTCTTTTTCCGCTTCCCCCGTTCCAAACCCGCCGAGAAATCGATCTGTTCGGTCTCGCGCTCCAAACCGCGGCCGCGCGCGTGGGGAGGACGGAGGAGCGGGAGGGGCCGAGATGGACGTGAGGTTCGGGCACTCGCCGGCCGAGGTCGCCAAGGTCGAGCTCGTGCAGTTTGGCGTCCTCGGGCCCGACGAGATCGTATGCCCCCTGCCTGCCCCCCTCGTCCTCCGCTCGTCCCCCTCTGCTTGCTTGAATTGATTTTCTGATCGAATTGGAGCATGTCGGGTGGTTTGGGGATTGGGGGTTGGAGACTGTCGGGTGAAGTTTTGGGCAGATCCGTTAACTTTAACTCGCTTCATACATAGCCGATGCCACATAGCCGATGCCACATTGGTGTGGTTGTTAATTATGAACTTGACGGTCGAGAATGTGTTTGGTTCAGTCATGGTTCTGTCCAACTGAAACTCTGAATTGGAAAGAACAGATACCTAGATTTATACCTAGATTTATACGTACTACAGATGAAACGAACCATTAATGCAAAGATAACGATGAGGATGAAGGATTTAAAATTTTGGGCAGGTCCATAACTTCCATATATAGCCAGTGCCATATTGGTATGGTTGTATTATGAACTGCTGTCTAGAATGTGCTTGGTTTAGTCAGGTTTCATTGCAACTTTAAGTTTGAACTGGAAAGCAGGTTTTGCAAAGCACAGATGCTGAAACTTTCCTGTAATTCCTCCTTATTCAATGATATGCGGTCTACTGAATCTTTCAAAAAGAAGGAAAAAGCACATATAACTAGATTTCTTGGGTTATGTCTATTACTGTACAGCTGAACGCACCATTAATGTTGCATGATTATTAAGTTACCAATTCCTTAATACAAAGATAACAATTAAGATGAAAGGATGATGGATTTAATAGGTTTCCATATTGGGCTCGTTTGTGCTGCTTCATTTCATTAAAACAAATGTCGGCAAATCTGCAGTGTCTGAACAATAAAATTCAGTTCATGTAATTTAATGGTGAATACTTTCTGTGCTCTGCAGAGACAAATGTCAGTGGTGCAGATAGAATATGCAGAGACTATGGTGAAGAGGAAGCCAAAGGCCGGTGGGCTTAGCGACCCTCGGATGGGGACTGTCGACCGCAAAATCAAGTGCCAGACATGCATGGCTGGGATGGCAGAGTGCCCAGGCCACTTTGGTCACCTTGAGCTCGCCAAGCCCATGTTCCACATTGGCTTCATGAAGACTGTACTGTCCATTATGCGCTGTGTCTGCTTCAACTGCTCCAAGATCCTCGTGGATGAGGTACCCCTGGGTTCAGTTACCATGCAGAATGTTTTGTATGCGCTTGCTTGTGTGCCTATCTGGCTATAGTGAACGAGTTCTGATTTTAAATCGAAGCATATTTAACATGCATCATTGGAACCTTCGGTATTCTGACCAATATTTTAATGAATGAACTGTCCTTATCTTTGTACTGCATCAAGCTATGCTCATGGTTTGCTAATGTCCACAGGAGGCATGTTTCACAAAAACTTGTAAATGTGGTATCACACTACAAATGTAACTTGTTTGTATGTGCAGGCAGACTTCTCTGTCTCTGAAACCTAATGTAAGAGTCATGAAGCTTAGAAACTTGTGCTGTAGTGTATATTTTGGGTGATATTATTACCACCCTAGCAAAAACATATTTGTGTTCTCTATAATTAAACCTGTCCATGAACCAACTCTGAAGCTTTCCACAAAGTTCTGATTTAGTTGTTGTCACATATTTAGCCACTATACTAAATATCATGTTTTTCCCAAGGTTATTTGACATTAACATTCATCTTGCAGGATAATACCAAGTTCAAGCAGGCTCTGAAAATCAGGAACCCAAAGAATAGATTGAAGAGAATATATGATGCTTGCAAGACCAAAAAGGTCTGCGGTGAGGGTGATGACCTTGATGTCCAGCAGCAGCAAGATACTGATGAGCATGTAAAGATAAGAGGTGGCTGTGGTGCTCAGCAGCCAATTATTACAGTTGATGGTATGAAGATGCTTGTGGAATTCAAAGCACCAAAGAAGAAAAATGATGATCCAGAGCAACTCTCTGTGCCAGTGGAACCGAAGCAGATTCTCTCTGCTGAGAGGGTATTTATACGATGATCTATGTTCATTTAACAGTTTCTAAGAAAGTTACAGTAACCATGAGGTTTGCTTATGTTTGACCAGGTCCTTAATGTTCTCAAGCGTATATCTGATGAGGAGTGTCTTATGTTGGGCTTAGATCCCAAATTGGCCCGTCCAGATTGGATGATACTCCAGGTTATTCCAATTCCTCCACCCCCTGTTAGACCTTCTGTCATGATGAGCACTTCTTCCAAAAGCGAGGTGAGAGCCTACACTACAATTGCAGTAATTATGTTTTGACCTGTTTGCATGGATGGATTGGAATGCTACTGTAGCTCACTGTTATTCTTCTTGGCCTTTCATCTGTTTCTGCAGGATGATTTGACTCATCAATTAGCTATGATAATTCGGCATAATGAGAACTTGAGGAGGCAAGAGAGAAACGGAGCTCCAGCTCACATTATCCAGGAGTTCGCTCAGTTGTTGCAATTTCACATTGCTACTTACTTTGATAATGAACTTCCTGGCCAACCCAGGGTGAGTAGTCAACTAGAAAGATGTCTTGCATGTCACCTATAGATACAAGGCTAAATTATCCTTTTCTGTTTGTTTTTAAATGCTCAGGCCACACAACGTTCTGGAAGGCCAATTAAATCAATTTGCAGCAGGCTGAAAGCAAAAGAAGGCCGGGTTAGAGGAAACTTGATGGGGAAGCGAGTTGATTTCTCATCCCGTACTGTTATCACACCAGATCCAAACATTAACATTGATGAATTGGGTGTGCCATGGAGTATTGCTTTGAACCTGACATATCCAGAAACTGTCACTCCATACAACATTGAGAGGTAAAACAGTTTACTGAAACATGTTATGCAAATGTTGTTTTACTGAGCTTACAACTAATAACTCCAATGATCTCAGGTTGAAGGAACTTGTACTGAATGGGCCTCATCCTTCCCCAGGGATATGTGAAAAAAACCAGTGATCAGCATTTGGAGCTTGGTTATAAGGTGAGTATTGTTGTAATTGTAACTGTAGCACTAGTTCTTTTTATAGTCACATCAGACAATTTCCTTACTATTTTCGTTTCTCTGGTCTGTGGTCTCCTCAGGTGGAGAGGCACCTCAATGATGGAGATTTTGTTCTTTTCAATCGGCAGCCAAGTCTTCACAAAATGTCTATCATGGGGCATCGAATCAAAATCATGCCCTACTCAACATTCTGATTGAATTTGTCTGTCACGTCACCATATAACGCTGATTTTGATGGGGATGAAATGAATATGCATGTTACTCAGTCTTTTGAGACTAGAGCAGAAGTTATAGAATTAATGATGGTGCCAAAATGCATTGTGTCTCCACAATCAAATAAGCCTGTGATGGGTATTGTCCAGGACACACTGCTTGGATGTCGCAAAATCACCAAAAGGGACACTCTCATTGAAAAGGTGAATAAAAACAGACTTTACTTACCTTTTCCAATAGTGTTTTCTGTTAAATTTTTTAGCTCAACGTTATGAAATTTATTCCAGGACATATTTATGAACATATTGATGTGGTGGGAAGACTTTGATGGAAAGATTCCTGCTCCTGCCATTCTCAAACCAAGGCCTATTTGGACTGGGAAACAAGTTTTCAACTTAATTATCCCAAGGCAAATAAATTTAATTCGGTTATCTTCCTGGCATTCCGATGAAGAGAAAGGATTTATTACTCCCAGTGATACTGTGGTCAGGATAGAAAAGGGAGAGCTTCTATCTGGCACACTTTGCAAAAAGACTCTTGGAACAGGCTCTGGGAGTCTGATTCATATCATTTGGTAATTATGCTTCCATGAGAGTTCTGATTCAGAAGCTGCATGCCTGCATCACAGTTTAGTAATTTCTTTTTTTCTCTTTTCTTTCGGCTGATCTAGTTTCATTTTAACTTGTTCTTTGCAGGGAAGAGGTTGGTCCAGATGCTGCACGCAAGTTCTTAGGTTATACGCAGTGGCTTGTCAACTATTGGCTTCTTCAAAATGGTTTCAGTATTGGAATTGGGGATATGATTGCAGATGCAGCCACAATGGATGATATTAATAAAAAAAATTTCTAAAGCTAAGAAAAGTGTGAATGAGCTTATTAAACAAGCACGTGACGAGCAATTGGAAGCTGAGCCAGGACACACCATGAAGGAATCATTTGAAAATAAAGTAAATGAGGTAATTGTTTGTCTTTGATTGTGGATTGCCTTTTATATATAGGTCTTCCAATCAAACAAGAAAACTATCACCCTCAGTTGAGTTGTTTAACATCAGTCCACTCTCCTTTTTATTCCAGGCTCTCAACATGGCTCGTGATAAAGTTGGAGGCCATTTGCAAACGAACTTGTCTGAAAGCAACAATTTGAAGGCTATGGTCAGTGCAGGCTCAAAAGGCAGTTTCATTAACATTTCACAAATGGCTGCTTGTGTCGGACAGCAAAATATTGAGGGCAAGCGGATCCCATTTGGTTTCAGTGATCGAACATTGCCACATTTCACGAGAGATGACTATGGTCCTGAAAGTCGTGGAGAACTCTTACCTTCAGGGTCTGACACCGCAAGAATTTTTCTTTCATGCTATGGGTGGTAGAGAAGGACTGATTGATACGGCTGTGAAGACTTCTGAGACTGGATATATCCAACGGAGGCTTGTGAAAGCTATGGAGGACATCATGGTGAAGTATGATGGCACTGTAAGAAATTCCTTGGGAGATGTCATTCAGTTCCTATATGGGGAAGATGATATGGATGCTGTTTGGATTGAAGAACAGAATTTGGATTCTTTGAATATGAAAAAGGACGAGTTTGATACCGTATTCCGATATGAACTGGATGACGAGAATTTGAGGCCTAACTACTTGCTGCCTGTCTCATTTTGATGATTTGAAGACCATCAGTGAATTCAGAAGTGTGTTAGAGGCGGAGGTTCATAAGCTAGAAGCTGACAGGTTCCAGCTTGGGACTGAGATTGCTAAAAATGGTAATCCTACGTGGCCTTTGCCTGTCAACCTCAAGCGGCTTATCTGGAATGCCCAGAAGACATTCAAGATTGACATCAGAACATGTTCAGACATGCACCCAATAGAAATTGTGGAAGCGATAGATAAGCTGCAAGAAAGACTGAAAGTTGTGCCTGGTGATGATGCTATAAGCAGTGAGGCTCAGAAGAATGCCACCTTGTTCTTTAATATCCATCTTCGTGCCACATTTGCTAGCAAGAGGGTCTTGAGGGAATACAGGCTTACAAGGGAAGCATTTGAGTGGATTATTGATGAGATTGCTTGGAAGTTTTCTCAGTCTTTGGTGGCCCCTAGTGAAATGATTGGATGTGTTGCGGCGCAGTCCATTGGGGAACCAGCAACTCAAATGACTCTGAATACCTTCCATTATGCTGGTGTCAGTGCCAAGAATGTTACTCTTGGAGTTCCCAGATTGAGAGAGATCATTAATGTTGCCAAGAAGATAAAAACTCCATCGTTGTCTGTTTACGTAAAGCCTGAGGTGAACAAGACGAAAGAATTGGCTAAGACTGTCCAATGTGCTTTAGAGTACACCACACTGCGCACTGTGACTCATGCCACTGAAGTATGGTATGATCCTGATCCTATGGGAACCATCATTGAAGAGGATTTGGAATTTGTCAAGTCATATTTTGAAATGCCTGATGAGGATATTGACCCGGATAAGATGTCTCCTTGGCTGCTGCGTATTGAGCTTAATCGTGAGATGATGGTTGATAAGAAGCTGAGTATGGCTGATATCGCCAATAAGATCAACCGTGAATTTGATGGCGACTTATCATGCATATTCAGTGATGACAATGCAGATAAACTTATTCTTCGCCTACGCATCATAAATGATGAAGCTTCAAGAGGAGAAATGCTAGATGAGTCTTCTGAGGATGAAGTTTTCCTCAAGAAGATAGAGAATAACATGTTGGCAGAGATGTCTTTTCAAGGCACTCCGGATATTAACAAGGTCTTCATAAAAGAGTTGAAGAAGGTTAAGAAATTTGATGTGAATGATGGTTTCAAAGAATACGATGAGTGGATGCTTGATACAGATGGTGTCAATCTCTTGGCTGTCATGTGTCATGAGGATGTTGATGCTACAAGAACAACAAGTAACCATTTGACTGAAGTGATTGAGGTTCTTGGAATTGAGGCTGTTCGTCGAGCTCTTTTGGATGAACTTCGGGCGGTTATATCTTTTGATGGATCCTATGTAAATTATAGGCATTTAGCTGTTCTTTGTGATACAATGACATACAAAGGTCATCTGATGGCTATTACAAGGCATGGTATCAATCGCAATGACACTGGACCTCTTATGAGATTTTCTTTCGAAGAAACTGTGGATATCTTGCTCGATGCTGCTGTACATGCCGAATCTGATTACCTGAGAGGTGTCACTGAGAACATTATGCTTGGCCAGCTTGCTCCTATTGGTACTGGAGGCTGCGCATTGTTTTTGAATGACCAGATGCTGCAGCAGGCCATTGAACTTCAACTCCCAAGCTATGTGGATGGTCTAGACTTTGGCATCACACCAGCACCTTCACCTCTCTCTGGGTCGCTGTGGCAGAACCTTCTAAATCATATGGCCCACACGCATGATTATTGTCTAAACAGACTTCAAATAACCATGACTGTGTTCCATACAACTTAAAAAGTCTGTCGGGTAAATCCCGAATCATCCACGATTCTCCGAGCAGGATCAATCATTGTAGAGAGATATTGTAGTATTATAACAGTTTAATATAAACAAAATACCACGGAGTAAAACAGCGGAAGACTTACAATAACATAAGTTTATAAAACTCTAAATTTCAAATATTTACATCAATAAGTTTGGATTATACACACCATAATAGTAGTGGAGTAGCAGTAGATTACAATATTAACAAAAGCTCTGCCTAAGAGCTAAACTCCTTTACTCTTCGTCGCTTTCCTCAACGACTGTCATGCAGCAGGATGCAAAGCACTCCTGCCCATGAGGCTCACCTGTAACAAGGGTTCAAGAAACCCTGAGTACAAAGTACTCAACAAGACTGACCCGACGAAAGAGAAGGGTAGAGAAAACAGAAATGCAGGCTAGAGGGACAAGGTAAGGTCTGTAAGAGATAAGAAATTTTGCGTAAAAGCTTTATAGAAAGAGAAGTTTGCTTGGGCTAACTCCCATTATCACTCAACTTCATTATTGAATCTTAACTTTTGTTCAAGTTGTTACTACGATGATGAACAACGATCGAGTCTTCTTCTCCGAGAAGCAACGGCGATTCGAATCCATTTTCATACCCAGCTGGGACCTAGGCGACTGGGCATACCGGAGACTTTAACTCCGAAGCAACCCAGGTACACCGATATACCGGGATACCAACCTCAGCCGTATATCACCACATGATACACGTGAGCTCTGCGGCTCAGCGTACCGAGATACATGGGAACTTAAACCCCACAGTAAAACACACTATGACAGCAGATGGGATTCTCTGACCCCACGCTAGGTCACTCCATGGCATACACGGCTCCAACCATCCGTATACCACTTCATGCATGTGGATTTCTACATTCTCGATATCATCCAGTTCACCAACGAACGGAACCTAGGGCATCAACAGACGAGAACACTACAGAGGGACTCCATTCCCAGTGCAAGTTTGCCGTCCGAACTCGATTTATTACTAATATCAAGATTCCAACAAGAAATCAATCTCATCTTTTTTATTCTTTTGCCTTTGAATAATTAAATAAATAAGCAGGGCTAAGCATAACTACTTATCTTTTCAGTAGGTAACAAGGAATAAGGAATAAGACAGGTAATGCAATTGGTGGGTTTTTACTCAACTCCTATTACTAAATGCAACATATCAGAGCTGAAGCGGTAAAACTTTTTATAAATAGAATAGGGTTTAAATGTATCCGGGGCTTGCCTTGATGTTCGGGGTAGAAGTTTTCAAACTCTGGATTAACTCCTGATTCTTGAATCTGCTCGTCCTTTGGATCTGAGTGATAACGTTAACTCTCCGTTAACGGAAACTATTCGATAATTAATATGCTTTACATGATGGAATAGTAAACATGATGCTGGATAAGTGCATGATCAGATGAAAGGCTTGAGTACAACTTTTCTTCACGATAAAGTTGCAAGCTAACAAAATTTTGCTTATAAAATTCGTTAGGGTTAACTATGCCATTTTTATAATTAATTAAACACATAAAATAACATTAATTAAACCTTAATGACATGATTAAGGTAAGCACAAATAATTAATTAAAGTGCCAAAGGTCATTAGGGTTAATGGCCTAATGTCATCAATCAATCTCAAAGTCAATCAAATCCTATAATGATTAAGTTAACTAAAAGGGGTTAATAAATTATTTAAAACATTAAATAAGGACATAAAAATTAAAGTTATCAAATTTGGCATTTCAGATTTTTCCTAGGTAAATAACATCATAAAGAACATTCACAAAAATTTTCAGAATTTTTGGAGCTATATATGAATTACTATGAATTATCAAAGAAAATAGCATTTAAATCATTTTCTGAAAATGAAAAAAGAAAAATCGGCACAGTAACCCCGCGCTGACCGACGGCCGCGCGGCGGTTGACCGCCGATTCCTCGCCGTCGGTGAGGTTTCCGGCGACATGGTCTGGTCCATCAGACTCAGCACTACACGGGGAGTTCAACGAGCTAGCTAACGACGCTCGAGGGCCCGCAGGCTAAGGCATGCCGGCTAACTCACGGACGGGCTATGACGGTCCGAAGCCAAGGCCTGCTCGAGGGGCTACCGAGCGTATAGGTACTGTTCACTCGAGGGTACAATTCGGGCATCCTCTCGAAGACGGAACTTCGCTCGAGCGAATGGACCAGCCTCGAAGACGAAATTTTCCCCAGCGAACGAGCCTCCCCTCGAGGACGGAACTCCGCCCGACGAACGAGCCTCCCCTCGAGAACAGTGCACCCCTCGACTCGACCCCTTCGAGAACAGTGCAACCCTCGACTACCCCTCGAGAACAGTGCACCCCTCGACTCGACCCCTTCGAGAACAGTGCACCCCTCGACTCGACCCCTCGATTCCAGCCCGCACCTCGACCGTCACCCTCTCGACTCGTCGGCCGAGCCCTCGAGCAGGACTCCGACGACTCCGGACTGCGCTTCAACAACTCCCGATGCGAAATGGATGAAATTGATGACACGGATAGACGCAGGAGCTCACCACGGCGCTGATGCGCACGTTAATAGAGGTCCGGAGTGGCTGGGTTGAGCTGCGGTCGATGGCGGTGATGGCGGCGGCGGCGCTCCGATGGCACAACGGCGTCACGGCGACCTCCAGTAATGCGCTGCTCAAACCAAGGTACGCATCAGACGCAGGATAACACGGAGAGCACGATTAAGGGGTCGAAGGTAAAATATTTTCACCTCCGGCGATGGCAAATGGCGGAGATGGCGACGGCGGCGCGACTGACCGGCCGCGGGTAAGAAGACTGCGTGCAGGCAGCTCGGGCGATGAAAGAAAACACGGACTGGCCCAAAAGGACCGTGAGAAAGTTGTGGAGCTTTGGGCGAGAGCAATTGGACAGAGGTTGAGCGTCGACGGCGAATTTCGGCGGCGGAGCGAGGTCGTCGGCGACGGTGGCGGGAGGAAGAAAGGAAAAGAACGGCGTCGTCCGATCGGTATTTATAGCTCGGAGCCGATGAAGGAGCAGGTGACACGACGATGGTGAAGTTTCTCGCGTCCGAAAACGCTCAGGCGGCCGGGAAGGCGCGGCGGTGGACGGCGGCGCGCGATGCGAAGTCGGCCATGGCGTTCGCCGATAGGGTTAGGTGCTGTTCGGATTATTTACAGAATTGCCATTCGGTTCAAAATACAAATTACTTCAAAATTTGTATAAGAACTTGAAAATCTCCAAAAATATCATTTGTATAACTTTTCAAGAGCTACACTTTTTCTTTAATGGGCATCTTCAAATTCTGTTTAGATTTTAAAATTTGAATTCAGATTTGAAAAGGGGATTAACCCTAGAAATAAACATTTGAAATTACTTTTGATTTTTCAATAAAACTTGAAAATCTTAAAAACTATGAAATGTTGAGTTTGTCAAACCAAACATTTTTCATGTACAAAGTTTCCTCAAATTATGCATAATTTTTAAATTATGGTTTTAAATTCAAAAGGGGATAAATGCTAGAAACTGTATTTTCAAATTAATTTGAAATTCCTTTTGGAAACTTAAAAAACTTTGTATACCAACTTTGTAGCTCCTGTCAAGATATACAAACTGTCTTTTTAGAGTATCTCCAAATTTCTTATAGATTTTGAATTAGGGAAAAGGGAATAAAATTGGGGTTGAAAATAAAGGGTTTTTGAAATAGAATTTAAACTCAATTTGGTTTCTAATTTAATTGGTTGGTTATTAATGATCACAAACATCATCCAAGGACATTTTTAGGTCATTGACCCAATTACACCCTTGGTTGACCAAATTGACTTTTGAAAAACCTTTTATAGTATTTCCTATTTGAATTTAAACTTGGATAGCCAGGCTTAGAAATAAGTTTGGGAATCCAAATTTAATTTTAAATATAGAAATCATTTTTTTTAGTGTTGGACTTAGACTTATACACTATGCTTGATACTAGTGTAAACACAGTTTACACCTCAAGTACATAGAGTATAAACTAAGCATTTGCGATAACATTCGAAAATAAAATTTTTTTCATTTCATGTGACAAAGCAATTCCAGAAACGCAATCAACCTAGAAAATGTAAATTTATTTTAGTTGATGCACATTAAGGTTGATTTAACCATGAATGCTTTGCAATGCATATGATGACATGGCAGATTTTAGTTAACATAACACCAAAGGTGTTACAGTCGCCGTATCATGAAGGATTGATGTCTCCGAGTCATCTGCTGAGTCCAGATTTCAGGCATTCCCCCATTGATACATATGCTTCGTTTTCGCCATATGTCAGAGATATGGCATTGTCACCTCTTCCTTCACAAGGTAGTTACTCTCAGTCATTGTTGTCAGGGGGATATAATCCATCTCCGGTTCCCAGGTCAGAAAGGTACATGGCTGTATGACCGATATATATCCTATACAATTCTACGTCACCAATTAATGCTTCTACTTCAACATCATATAGTCCAGTAAGTACGGTTTACTCAGCCACAACTCCAGTCTACACGCCCGTAAGTCCAGTTTACTCTCCTATGACTCAGTCATACTCTCCCACATCTCCAGTTTACACGCCTGTAAGTCCAGTTTACTCTCCTACGACTGAGTCATACTCTCCCACATCTCCAATTTATACTCCTATATCTCCTCACTCATCAAGATATAATCCTTCTTGTCCAAGTTATAGTCCCACTTCGCCTGTATACAGCCCCACACCACCATCGTATAGTCCAGCATCAGCATCATATAGCCCGACATCACCATTCTATAGCCCTAAGTCTCCATCATACAGTCCATCATACAGTCCTTCATCACCCTCATACAGCCCCACATCACCATTCTATAGCCCTACCTCTCCATCATACAGTCCTTCATCACCTTCATACAGCTCAACATCACCTACGCACTGTCCTACATCACTTGGTTACAGCCCTACATTGCCTGGTTATAGCCCAACATCGCCAAACTACAGCCCAACTTCACCAAGCTACAACCTGTCGTCTACTGAGTACAATTCTTCCAACACTTACTCTCCAACCGGACCAAGGATGACTCTAGACAGCCAGACTCCTCCAGACTACAGGTAACAAAATTCTACAGAGCTTTTTTTGAATGGAACAAAGCTGCAAATTTATCCTTGATAACAGACAGTGGCAATCTGTGTGAATATTTATGTATTGATTGCTTGTATCACCATTTTAAATTTCAGTCCAACTTCACCCACTTACTCACCGACTTCACCATCATATTCATTACCAAGTCTGTCATACAGCCCAAACAGGTAAGCCCCATTCAGGCTTCATCATCTGTATCAAAAGCATCTTCACATTTGTGTCTCACCATTTCAGCTGCATGTCCCTTCCTTGAGTTTTGTGGATTTATTAAAGGACTGACTAATTTGTATAGGCCAATTGACGACTCTGGAAGACCTAGCCCAGATTATAGCCCAACTTCTCCAAATTTCAGGTAAGCTGACATGCATCAGGAATACATTATCTGCCTGTCATCATAAAAGGCATAATCACATATTTTTCATTTAACATTGTGCACAGGCCTAGCAGAAGTGAGTCCCCCACTGCGGCTGACTACTCCCCAGCCTCCACTGGCCAAGCCATTGACAAGGAAGGTGAGACCAGCCAGTGAAAGGATGAGAAAAGATTGGTGATGGCTGTGGAGGAAGAAACGAATCCATTGCAATACTCCATTTCTTTCTGCTTTTGTATAGCTGAGCGCATGATTTAGACGATTGGCAGAAATGTAAATGAAGTGCTGGTCCTGAACTCTTGCAGCAAATGTAAATGATCAAACGGTGTATTGCAGGAATTCCAAATTTTAATGGCTATAAACTGTGTCTGAGTGATTTGGAGCCAATATGGCCTTTGTGGAAAGCTATATTATCCATAAATGCGTCTGATATTCATTGGAAATATCTGTTACATGTATATCCCTTTTTCTGCTTCCATTGTATATTATTATTAGGTACCATAATGAAAAAAAATAAAATCACTCTACAACGCCACAAGTTCCTGACGAAGTGTAAGGAAGTGGAATTCATTGGCAAACATCTGTTTTGTATCCTTTTCTATCTGCAACTATTGTCCTTTATTAACGCCACAACGAAGTGTAAGGAAGTGAAACAAGTATGGCGTGAACTGAATTTAGAATCTCTGGGGTGCAGGCTGACTGAAGCAACGCCTCCGATACAGATGATGGAATGTGTGATGGAACTGGAAGAGACAGAAATATGCTCCTGTGGCTTAGGTGGGAGGGAACGAATAGTTTCAGAGAAAAAGGAACCCGGCGATCAGCAATGGATGTAGCTTTAATTACTGTTCTTCAGACTGACAAATTTCAGACAACGAAAATCTCAGCACTGGACCAAGAGGGCAGCGTGCCAGAAATTCGTCAGAATCACAGATGGTTAATACCACCAGAAGTGCTGAAGATTAACTCCGACGGGGCTTTCAAATGCAAAGAAAGGACTGGAGGGTGGGGTTTTGTCATTACGGATGATCAGGGGGCTGTGGTGAAACCGTGAAAGCCGGAGCATGTGCTAAACATGGCCCCACTGATGCTTTCCATGCTGAACTTTTGAGTTTCCTAGCAGGCCTGAAGGAAGCTGCAAGAATGGGCATTGCTCAGGTATGCATAAAAACGGATGCAACCATAGTGAAGGAGGCAGTGGTGGGAGAAGATTACTGGTGGCTGTCAAAGATGGGTGGCGTGATCACAGAAATAAAGCACCTAGTAGCTCCTGAATTTGTTTCTTGTTCTGTTAGTGTTTGGCATCGTCTCTGTAATAAAGTAGCACATGCCATTGCGGCTTCTTCAGGTTGTAATTGTCCAAGTGAATCCGGTATCACTTGGGATGATGTACCTCAAGGTGTTGAGGATCTGGTGCTCAGCGATTTAGCTGAAGCTTATGAGTAACGAAAAGGCTGGAAGTTTAAAAAATAACCACGACGACAAAAAACAATAACAGTGGGGCTTGCTTATATGAAACAAATGTGAGTTGATTTGCTCAATTCATGAACTCATCAACTCGATGTAAAAACTATACACAGGATATCTCATTGCCGTGCTACACTTCTTCCAACAACCAAAGTTCTGTAGACTAATTATGACACGATTCTAGCTATGTTTGTTACGATAATAATTTATACTGGCCTCATCCGTATCCATCTGGAAAAGGAAAACCCAGAATAAAAAAAAATACGCTGCGCTCTCCTAAAGGATGCCATTCATGGTTCTAGAGGCCAGGAGCTGTCTCAGTTGATTCCTTCCGGCCAATTTGCCTTCAGAACTGCAGTGTCGAGATTCTATCCAAAACTTTATCCTGCAGATTACAAAAAGAGATTGGAATTTAATTGACCTGACTGAAGCATACAGGATATGCAGCTGAGATTGTTCAGACCCCCTTTGGATCGGAGGGGAAACGAACCAAAAATGTAGGAATCCAAAATCGTAGGAAAGGAAAGCCAACTTCTTTCCTCTTTCCGTCTCCTCCCCAACCTCATGGCCCGCCCTCAACGCACGCCATCCCGGCGCCCCGCTCGTCTCCCTCCCCTTCCTCCATCCCGTCGCCATCCTCTCCTCTCCACGCACGCCTTCCCATCGCCGACCGCGCTCGCAAGGCCCCTCGCCGCCGACCTCGCTAGGCCCCCCCGCCGACCGCCTCGCCGTCGACCTTAACCGCGCCGTGAAGAGGGGAGTCCGGATTTGGTGGCGTGGACGCCGGATCCGCGCGGGAGCGAAGCGGCAGCCTCCTTTTCCTCCTCCGGCGTCAGGGCCAGCTTGGCGCTCGTCAAGGCTGCCGAGGAGGACCACGCGGTGGCGGACGACCCCAACGGGGAAGGCGGCGGTCGCCCTGGCGCGGAGGGCGGCGCTCGTCTCGGCGAGCCCACGCTGGCGATGGCAGGGAACTGCGGGCGGCAACGGACGACGCGAGCCAATGCGGGAACACGAAGTCGAACCGGATTTTTCGTTTCCTCCGGTTACAGTGAGAGCGAATCCTTTCCTCCGCACTTTCCTCTCGAAAGTTTTCTCTGTATCCAAAGACACATTGATGTCAGCTAATCCAAAGGATTTCATTCCTACATTTTTCCTTCGTTTCTCCTACGATGATGAAGATTCCAACTATTATGCTTAAGCTGGATTTTGCAAATGCATTCCACAGTGTCAATACCTATGTTGAAAGAACTGATGGCTTCCTATCCTCTTGGCAAGCATCTCTGATGAACACCATGGGTAGAGTTGTGTTGATCAACTATGTCCTGGACAGCCAACTGGTGTACCTTATGTCTGCCCTGCAGATCACTCCAAAAACCATTCAATTTATAGAGAGGAGAAGAAGAGCATTTGTATGGGCTGGTGAAACTGCAAGCCTCTGCAGCAAAATATCTGGTGGCATGGGAAAACGTATGCACAACCAAAGACCTTGGAGGGCGGGGCATAATTAGTCATGAGCAACGGGCCGGCACGGCCCGATAGGGCATGGGCTCGTATGGCCTGTGTGCTGTGGCAGAACCTTCTAAATTATATGGTCCACACGCATCTGTCATTGTTCCGAATACCTCTGACAGCCATGCATATGTTCCAGATAATTTAGAAAGCCCTGTCGGTGTCTTCAAAAGACCCCGATTAAACCACGTTGACAACTTATACCAGGATCAACAAAGGAGTAGCCGCAACATTATAACATTTGTTACCAAATAAAAATCAGAGTGCGGAAAAATAATAAAAGTAAATTTACAAATTATAAATAAGTTATCTTGTATAAACTTAACTTCAATAGCGGAAGTCGAGCAGAGCTATAGAAGACAATTTAGGTAGGACACCTAAGTCGTGAGAGACAACCAGATCACGTCGAGCCCACCGACATGAACTTGGTTCGAACACTAATCAGCACCTGCAACAGGAGTTCAACAAACCCTGAGTACAAAAGTACTCAACAAGATTGACCTGACGAAAAGAGAGGTGAAGACTCAGAAATACAGGCTGGTGGGATAAGGTAAGGCTTGTAGAAATTTTTGCAGAAAAGCTCTTGTGAATCAAGTTTTAACTTATCATTGATTATAACAGAAAGTAAAGTTGTTTTGCTCTAGCTCAAGATTACCAACCAACTTTATTTTGATACCTTATCATCATTCAAGTTGTTACTACGATGATGAACACTGATTGAATCTTCTTCTCCGAGAAGCAACGATGATTTGAATCTATTTTTATACCCAGCTGGGACCTAGATCACTGGGATACCGGAGACTTTAACTCCGATGCATACTAGATCATAGATATACCGGGATAACAACCGTAGCCATATATCACCACATGATACACTTGGGAACTCTGACCCAGTGTACCAATATACATGGAAACTTAAACCACAGTATAACACACTATGACATATGTGGGAACTCTGGCCCACTATATATCGCTCCATGACATACGTGGGGACTCTGGCCCACTGTATATCACTTCATGCATGTGGATTTTTTAGTTTCTCGATATCACCAGTTCACCATCGACACGGGACCTAGGGCATCAACAGACGGAAACACTACAGAGGGACTCCATTCCCAATGCAAGTTACCCGTCCGGACTCGATTTATTAACTATCATCATGATTTCAACAGGTAAAACCAAACTCATCTTTTTCATTCTTTTATTCTTTTAAAAACCTAACTAATTAAGCAGGGCTAAGCATTATTACGCATTTTCTAAATAACAGGTAACAAGGAATATGGAAATAAGACAGGTAATGTAATTGATGGGTTATCACTCAACTTCTATTACTTAATGCAATATTTCATAACTGAAGCAATAAAACTTTTATAAAATTAAGGAAGGGTTTAAATGCATACGGGGCTTGTCTTTGTTGCAGCAGTGGTTAGTTCTCGTCGGGATCATAGGTGTTAGACTTGGCATCAACACCCGGGATGGACGACACTGACACCATTGATGGATGACTTCCAACATTACTAGTAGATGACACCTTCTTCAAACTTGATCAACACGATTCAACTCACTTTCGAAAACTACACGTAAATAAAAGATGTATGCTTTAGCATGATGGAGTGTATGACATGATTCATGATAATACATGGACGAATGCATAACAACTTAATTAGCTTACTAATTATAAATTATTTTAAAAGCATTACACAAGATAAATATAAAACTCCACATATTCTGAAATCACATAGCCATATTAGATGTTAATATGACATAGAAACATCATACAAAAGTAAAGGAACCACATTTTTCATTTATATATTTTTATCACAATTATAAACTATTTAATTAGCAACAAACAAGATAAATCAAAAGATACAGCATACGACATCCAATAACCATAATATTTTTACCATAATACAAACATGGCATCAGAAACATGTCATAAAAATTTCAAGTGAAACGGAGCTACACAACATGATATATGAATTTTATTCTTTTCTATTATAAAATAAAGGCACAAAACATAGCTAATTATTTTTCTATAAAACATGGTATGTTTCATATTTTTAATAAAAACTAGGCATCACAAGAAACACAACAAAATTTGGCTCACCAAAAACGAAGTTACGCAACTCCAGATATGAATTTTTAAAGATTCAAAAGAGTATTCACAAACAGGTCCTCGGGGCACTATTCACCTGAGTCATGTACTTTGCAGTTAGGCCCTTCACTTTTGTCGAATTCTCGTGCGAAGTCCCTAGTCGCGATTTTGCAGAGGAGAACGGCCGAGCTCGTGATTTTCGACGATCCGGTGACACGCCGGCGGCGAGGAAGTGGCGGGAGAGCGCCGGGAGATCCTTGCGCACTCGCCGGTGCTCGCAGCGTGGCCGCAGAAGGCTCGACGCGGACCGGCCACACGCGTACGCGAGCTGCTTGCAGCGACAACGCCGGCGGCGGCGCTACGGCGGTAGGGACGGCTGGAGGAGGGCGCCGGGAGGCAAGGCACAGCAAGGGAAAGGAGGTACGACTGCTGGTTAGGACGGAGGGAAACCGGAGGAGGCGGGCGCACGCGGTAGCGGCGAGCTCTGCTCGCCGGCCATCCATGGCCGCGGCTCCGCGCGCAAGGAAGGAAAGGGCGGCCAACTTGAGCTTTTAAGAGGGAAAAACGATGTCGTGGCATTGGTAGAAGCTTCTGGGCCTGGCCACGCAGACGTCCATGTGAGAAGCACCGCGACGGCGTGGCCAAACGATGCACGGCGTCGACGCGGCAGTAGCAGCAGCTCGCGAGGTACTGTTCATAATAATTACAGAAATGCCACTCGTCGAAAATTGCAAATTACATCAAAATTTATATAGGAACTTAAAAATCTCCAAAAATATCATTTGCATAACTTTTCAAGAGCTACATTTTTAATTTAACAAACATTTTCAAATTCTGCATAGATTTTGAAAATGAATTCAAATTTAAAATAGGAATAAAATTCTAGAAACAAATATTTGAAATTAATTTTTATTTTTCAATAAAACTTGAAAATCTTCAAAACTATGAAATGATCAAATTTTCAAACCAAACATTTTTTATATACAAAGGTTTCCCAAATTATACATAAATTTTGAAATATGTATTTAAAATCAAAAGGGGACAAGTGTTAAAAAACTGTATTTTCAAATTCATTTGAAATTCTTTTTGATGACTTGAAAAACATTTAATACCAACCTTGTAGCTATTGTCAAGATCTACAAACCATGTTTTGAGAGTATATCAAAATTCCTTATAAATTTTGAAATATAGAAAGAGGGGTAAAATAGGGTTTTGAAAACAGTTTCTGAATTATCAATCAACTCATCATTTTATGTATAAAACTAAGCATCGCATAAAAGACATTATTAAAACATGAATGCATTTATGCCATGATGCTCAATGATTATGCTTTAACAAAGCACTTAATCAAGTTTTAGTTGTCATTAACATCTAGGATGTTACAATGTTACCCCCTTAAAGAAATCTCGTCCCGAGATTTCGAAGCAACAAAGTCCTGTGGGGTAAGCAATGAAAAAGGAAATGTGTCAAGCAATGTAACTTGACAGAAGTTCATTAAACAACAAGGAGCGATTCAAAAGTTACAACCAAGATATGCAAGAGGTTGCATCTAACAAGGTATTTAGGCTTTCAATGAAGTTTAAGTAAGGATTCTCAGGATAGGTTCAAAGAGTAGGGTACATTAGTTGTGAAGCTATAGTAGCTCATGCCCACAAACCTCTATACTTGCGCACACCCAGTAGAAACTTGTGTGCCCGGGTCACACAAGAGACTCTAGGTTCCGTCGCGGCACCAGGGTTACGAAACACGGCACCACTATAGGGCACAACAGGAATAACCCATATCTCGCAAGATTGAGAATGTAACTAAGATTTTAGAGTTGGTCATAATCACAAGGCATTTAGGAACTCAAAGAACAACTTTGAATCCCTAAGGAGTGTTCAAGGAGTAAAAACGCATAAATTATGAACGATAATGGTTCAGGAGCATCGACTACGATACCAGTGCGTGCCCTGGTAAAAATTCACGTGATCGCGAATCACAGGAAATCCCAGGTTGACACGGCACCATAGTCACGGGTCGCGACACCACTATAGAACACAATCAAAGTAACTCTCAAACAATATTTGTCGGATATCAAGGTCAAGAGAGTAACCTGAGCAAAGTATGAAAACACCCTAATCGTGAATTATAAGGGATCATGATCATAGACTTGGGTAACGATGAACGCCTAGTTGTGTTTCCTTATGGTCGCGAGCCACAGGAGACTCCAGGCTTCGACGATGTTTCCAAGTCATAATTCATGGTACCTTAGAGAACACAATCAAAGTGAGATTTGAGAAAGACATTCGTCGTCAAACGACGTCAAGAAGGTAGCATGTGTCGGAATTGAAAAGAATCAAGGTGTGACACATACTTAACAAAAGAATCAAGAATTCATATTAGGTTTGGGTTTTTAAGGTAATAGTGTATATCAAGGTATATTCCACAAATCCCTAAGGATCGAAAACTTATAAAATAAAAGATTATCAATTGGTAAATAAAACCTGGTAGAGGACGAGATTCATCAATAGAACAGCTACAAGAAACCATAGCTGCTCCCAGAACATAAGAAGAGAATTGTAAATTATCTTATTATCATGTTATGCATGATATGTGATATGCTCGTCCTATATGTCCTTTTAACGTTAGAAGCACTTCGTCTTCATCATGTTAGTATATATAGGGCTTTATACTATACACTATCTTCATTTTCGAAGACAAATTTTTCGGATGTACTACAGTAGAGCTTTATCAATGAAATCGACTCTCCACTTGACCTTCCATAGAAGAGTTGAGGAACTTCTTGAAGTCTTTTAACTTGAGTCATCGAAAATTCTTCCCGAAGTCTTCCAGCAAGAAAGAAGATAGGTAAGGTTTGATTTTTAATTTGTTACTTTCAAAAAATTTTATATTATAAATTCATTTTGAAGTTTTCAAATGTAATGTTGTAGCTGATCCATTGTATAAGCTCTGATACCACCTGTGACAGAACCTTCCAAATTACATGGCCCACACGCATCTGTCATTGTCCCGAAGACCTCTGACAGCCATACATGTGTTCCAGATAACTTAAAAAGCCCTGTCGGGTGCCCTCAAAGGACCCCGATTAAACCACGTTGACAACTTATACCAGGATCAACAAAGGAGTAGCTGTAACATTACAACATTTGTTACCAAATAAAAATCAGAGTGCGAAAAAATAATAAAAGTAAATTTACAAATTATAAATAAGTTATCTTGTATAAACTTAACTTCAATAGCGGAAGTCGAGCAGAACCACAGAAGACAACATAGGTAGGACACCTAAGTCGTGAGGGACAACCAGATCACGTCGAGCCCACCGATATGAACTTGGTTCGAACACTAATCAGCACCTGCAACAGGGGTTCAACAAACCCTGAGTACAAAAGTACTCAACAAGACTGACCCGACGAAAAGAGAGGTGAAGACTCAGGAATGCAGGCTGGTGGGATAAGGTAAGGCTTGTAGAAATTTTTGCAGAAAAACTCTTGTGGATTAAGTTTTAACTTATCATTGATTATAACAAAAAGTAAAGTTATTTTGCTTTAGCTCAAGATTACTAACCAACTTAAGTAGCTAGATTCTCAGTCTTGGGTAGCCTTGATGTCTTCTCGCCATCATGTAATCAGATATCGTGTATTCAGTAGCTAGGTTCTCGGTCTTGGGCAACCGATGTCTTCTCGCCATCACGGTTGCGCCGTATTAATTTGTATCACAAACTTTACTCTTAATGAAATACGAACGAATGGCTCGATCATCGAAAAAAGAACTCACAATGTGCGCTTCCTCCTGAAGCTCATACATCGTCTGTACTGCTCCAATGCTTCAGCTTGGTTACAGTGGGTTCGACAACATGCTAATATGGCCACTCCGAGAGAGGATCTCCATGGAACCCACTGGGACCTACTGAGTTCCCTACTGCCCCTGTACTAGGCCCTCGCAACGGTGTCCGTTGGTGATGGAACGGCTACTTCATTTTTTTGCCGGATATTTGGTACATGGACGAATCACTATCTGACAGATTTATGGCAATATTCAGACGACAGCTCACAATAGTTACTGTAAGCTATCATTTTTTTTTACCGACTAATGTTTTTCGATTAGTTCTATGAGTTAAGCTGTTTTTGGCTTCTTCTCACAGAGGATGAGATAAGAGAGAGCTAAAAAAAAGTAGCTTATCACAACTTCATCTGACGCAAGTGAGTCTCACCCGTCCTAAAAGACCTCCCCATGCCCTCAGCAAACTGGGAAGGACTCGTCGAGGATGAAGCCCCGCACCAAGGCCCGCGCCCACTGGGCAGGCTCGCGGGCACCGCCGGTGGGGCTCTGGCGACAACATGCAGGTGTTGGTGAGGCTCGCGGGCGCGTGGTTGCAAAGGAAGTACAAAGGAGGAGGAGGAAGACGGGAGATAAAAATGGAAAAGGGAAATGCTAAGGCTATTATAGTAATTTTTCCTATTGAAGTTGTTTTGGTCCCTAACGTGAGGATGGTTTGCCAAATGGTTTTCTAAATATATTTCAGCTTCACCTAGATAGTTACTCATGAAGCCATTTAAAAAAAAAACTACTTTAATTGTGAAGCTCACCTATGCCAAACAAGTCCAAAGTTGTCGCATTTGGACTTGGATCCTGTCAAGTCCAATGGTCGAGCGGTCCTATTCATTAGTTGTGTGAATTTCTACACGAAGCTTACCTTAACGTGCCTTCTACTCCACTCACGTCGAACGGGGACGTCCCCTGGTTAGATTGTCTAGAAGGACGGTGTACTCTTTCTTACACATCAACTTCAAGGGAGACTTGGAAGTAAAGTGGAAATTGATGTACAGGCGTTCATACACGTATAGTGTATCGGAACCAGAACAATCATCTTGACCTGACTGAACCTGGCGTCTTGTGGTCTTAGTAGCACATATAAATGGACAGTGTGGTATGGATGGAATCCACACAAAGTCCAAAAGACACACAAAGAGAGAGCCTGACCAGTATTCGCGTCCGTGGTTGGAATCAGCAGAGAGCAGAGTCTCGCTCATCTGGCGTTGGCATTTCTGGAGGGTTTCATTGTGCGCCGTAAGGTACTCTATATCTATAAACTAAAATATAGTTCTTTTTTATTTAATGGAATAAGCTAATTATCGTGGCAAGTACATCTGGTATTTTTACGAGAGATTGGTGTTCTTGTCGTCCGATGTCACCTTTTCAACTTTACAATTTTTTTGTTTTTACTTTATACAATATTTTTAAATCGAAGAGTGGTATCCAAACGAGAAGCTCAAGGCAAAACCTTTGCGTTTTACAGCTAGCACTTGAGCCATGGACCATGGATTATCCCCAACATCTGTGAAGAGGCTACGTAAGTTGCCTCAGTTCATGTGATTGTGCCTGTCCTGAGATGTCATGATGTGCTTCAGTTAGATCTTGTTTTCAGGATGAATTAACTTCGGTCTTTAGGACGATGTAGGTAATGCCCTGAATTGTTGGCCAAATTACAAAGATTTTAAACCAATTGCTACAGTTTGGTCATTTTTCAGCTTGCCGGATGGGTGTGGGTACAAACAAATTTTTGACATAATCTGATGGCATGTTAGGCTAATTGTTAGGTAGCTAATTTTAGCTCAAATTACCTCTAATGCATCCAAACAAGAGGGCTAATAGGTGGACTATTTTTTAACGAAGTCTCCAATTAGTTGTTAGCCAACCATAGCTAATTTGGGCTAATTTTTAGCCCGAGTAAGTAGCCATGTGTATGAAACATAACCTGATTTAATTTGGACATGGTGTTGTCATTTACAGTTTGGATACTTGAACTATGCAACAGCAACACACCACTAGGAGCCAAGCAGAACCAGGGTGACAGAAAAACAACTGAAAAAAACAGGGAAACCAAAAGGAAGACACCACAGCAACCCAGGAACGAAACAAATGACAAAGTTTGACTTAGGACAAAGTCACAAAACCAAACTTTACTACAATTCAGAATGGATGGCATAGAAGGCTGTATGATAGATAACCCAACGATTTTAATAGTTGCCCCCACTCGATGTAGAACTGTATGACATTTAAAGGAGATTGTTTTCTATTCACGAATCTGTTTTCTGCAACTTTAATGCTTGTTCATGCCAATGCAAGGTGTGTATCAATGTCGCCAGCAATTCTTTTGCTGCTGCTGCCCTATGTCCTCCAACCAATGCCAACTTCATTTGCTCAAGTATCAACGTCACCGTTCAGCAATGAGACTGCCACTGACAGGAACGCCCTGCTGCAGTTCAAGGCAAGCCTGAGCCAGCAGTCGTCCGCACTCGTCTCATGGAAGACAACTAGTGATTTCTGCCACTGGACTGGGGTTACCTGCAGCCTTAGGCACAAGGGCAGGGTGTCAGCTCTGAACCTATCGTCGGCGGGGCTTGTTGGCACCATCTCCCCAGCCATCGGAAACTTAACATTCTTGAAGATCCTTGACCTTAGCTCAAATAAGCTGCAGGGTGAGATTCCAACGACCATTGGCCGCCTTTGGCGGTTGCAGTATCTGATTTTCACTGGAAACTCACTTCAAGGTGGAATCACTGATGGGTTAAGAAACTGCACTGGTCTTGTAAACATTGTTCTTGACAAGAACCATCTTACCGGGGAAATCCCCTCTTGGCTTGGTGGTTTTCCAAAGCTTGAGGCTTTGATCTTGATGAAGAACAATTTGACTGGCAGCATCCCGCCATCCCTGGGCAATCTCACATACCTGCAGGTGTTATATCTCCAGTATAATCAGCTTGAGGGTTCCATCCCAAAGGAGCTTGGAAGGCTCAAGAACCTCCAGTGGTTTGCACTGTTAGCAAACCACCTCTCAGGTGAGGTCCCAGAAGCGGTGTTCAACCTGTCATCAGTGGTTGGATTCGGTGTGGATCAAAATGATCTGCACGGTACACTGCCATCCAACTGGGGAAACAACCAACCAAACCTTGAGTTCATATACCTCGCAGTGAATCACTTCACAGGGAATGTTCCGGCCTCCCTTGCCAATGCAACCATGATGGATACCATAGACCTGGGTGTCAACAATTTCACTGGAAGGATGCCACCGGAGATAGGAACACTTTGCCCAAGCATATTTTCCTTTGACTCAAACCAAATTGAGGCAAGCACAACGGAGGGCTGGGAGTTCATCACGCTCTTGACCAACTGCACCTGGCTACGCGTGCTTAGCTTCCGGAACAATATGCTTGCGGGTGAGCTGCCAGCCTCTGTCGGAAACTTATCATCGACACATCTGCAGGTGCTTTACACTGGATTCAACGAGATCTACGGGAATATACCACCTGGCATTGGTAATCTTGTAAACTTGCAGAAGCTTTTCCTCAGCCACAACCATTTCAGCGGTATTCTGCCAAGCACAATTTATCAGCTGAAAATGATGCGGGCTTTGGGAATCGATGGCAACCTGCTATCGGGGACAATTTCACCCTCAATTGGTAACCTAACACTGCTTCAGATAATCACTATGGACAACAACAATCTTGAGGGATCTCTTCCTTCTAGCATTAGCAACCTGCAGATGTTGAGTGTCGCAACCCTCTCACGCAATGCATTTGCAGGTCCAATTCCCAAAGAAATTTTTAACCTTTCGTCTCTATCCTACATCCTTGATTTGTCTGACAATCATTTCAACGGCCCCCTTCCACCTGAAGTTGGTAGCCTTTCTAAGCTTGTGTATTTAAATATCTCCAGAAATAACCTATCTGGGTCACTACCGGACACCATCAGCAACTGCCAAAGCTTGCTCGAGCTTCATTTGGATGGTAACTACTTTAGCGGAAGCCTCCCTACATCTATTAGTGAAATGTATGGTTTGGTAGTTCTGAATTTGACACAGAATATCTTGTCGGGTGCAATTCCTCAAGAATTTGGACGCATGAAGGGCTTGGAAGAACTATATCTTGCAAACAACAACTTGTCTGGGCAAATTCCAATGACCTTGCAAAATATGACATCCTTGTCCCAACTTGACATTTCTTTCAACCATCTCAGTGGCCAAGTTCCTATGCAAGGCGTGTTTGCCAAATCAACAGGGTTCTTTTTTGTTGGTAACAATGGGCTGTGTGGTGGACTGCAGGAACTACATTTGCCTGCTTGTCCGGTTCATTCCAGGAAGCATAGGGACATGAAACGTCGTGTAGTTCTCATAATTATAATCTCTACTGGGAGCCTTTTTTGTGTGATATTGGTATTTCTCTCCTTTTATTGGAGAAGGAAAAAGGAACCTCATGCTACAACAATGGCAGGAGCAGCCATTTCTTTCTTGGATGATAAGTATCCTAAAGTTTCTTATGCTGAGCTTTTCCAAGGAACTAATGGCTTTTCTGGTAGCAATTTGATTGGAAGAGGAAGATATGGATCTGTATATAAGGTCATATTGTCACTCAAAAACGTTGAAACTGAAGTAGCTGTTAAGGTTTTTGATCTGCAGCAGTCAGGTTCTTCCAAAAGCTTTGTAGTTGAGTGTGAAGCTCTTAGTAAGATCCGACATCGCAACTTGATCAGCATCATAACCTGCTGCTCTAGTTCTGACTCGAAACAGAATAATTTCAAAGCCATTGTGTTCGAGTTCATGCCAAACCAAAGCCTTGACAAGTGGCTACATGACCTTAATCCAGATTCAGATGTTTCCAAACCTATACCAGGCCTGACACTACTGCAAAGATTGAACATTGCTGTCAATGTTGCCGATGCCATGGACTATCTGCATAACTATTGCGAGCCCCCGATAGTCCACTGTGACCTGAAGCCAAGCAATATTCTTCTGAATGTGGACTTTGTTGCCTGTGTTGGAGATTTTGGCATTGCAAAGATTCTTTCTGATTCAGAAGGTGATCCAGTGATCAATTCAAATACCTTCACCGGAATAAGAGGAACAGTTGGATATGTGGCCCCAGGTAACTGAAAATATGTAACTGCATCATTCTCTTACAGGTACTCCATAGAGCAGCATATTGACATTTTTTTTTTCTTGTTATTGCACTTTAGAATATGGGGAAGGCGTCCAGGTCTCCTTGTGTGGAGATGTCTTCAGCTTTGGAGTTCTGCTCCTTGAGATGTTTACAGGGAAGGCGCCAACTGATGCTATGTTTGTGGATGGACTGACCTTACAGGGCTTTGTTGAGATAGCATTTCCAGAGAAGCTGATGGACACTGTTGATCCAGTACTGCTGTCCACTGATGAGACGTATGCAAGAAGGCCACAACACAGAAGCAATGGAGGGGAAGAGACTGAAAATGCCATAACATCTGTCACTAAACTTGCGCTGTCCTGCACCAAGCTAACACCATCAGAGAGAAAGCTCATGAGTGATGCTGCAGCCGAGATGCGCAAGATAAGGGACTGCTATCTCGCAGACCTACCAAGGGCAGACAATTAATTAATAACATACATAACTGTTAGGGGACATGTTGCACTCTATTTATGTATTTCAGACACATGGTATGCTGCCAAACTGAACCTGGTTTGGTGCACCCAACATTGCCAGAAACTACCAATATGGAAATATCAATTTCCTAAAAAATACACTGTTGATCAAGAAATGTGTTTCCATTAGAACTCCAAAGCTTAAGACATTTCAACACAAAGTTTGTTTTCATTAGAACTTTGCTTTCATTACAACTATGCATTTGAGAACTTTGCCCCCATATACAAATCAAATAGAAGACATCCCATTCAAAACACTAACTTCCTCAGATCCACCAAACTCATATTCGTTCATTTAGAAGTTCGAATCCTCGGCTCTGCTTCTGGCAAGAAGGCACTCTGCTCCAACATTGTTACTCGATCCTAAACATTTTTTTTTATGTATCACATGTTGTGAATCCATTTTGTCTGTGAATTGTTGGGAAGATATGTTCTACCTAATGGTGTGCAGATCTTATTCAGTCACAAGCAAAGGACATTTTTTTTTCTGTCGGGTTTTTTCACAAGGCCTAATTCGGTTGGTTTGCAAGTAGCCTGGTCATTGCCAAGGTACCAAATATTGGTGGCAATGGCTACAGCAGGCCAGCAGCCATAAAATTACACGATGAGATTGCAACAAATACAATCAACAGGACAGATCATAATATATTAATAGTTGATATCCATTATTTTCATCCCTCCAAATTTACAAGGGAAAGAGCCAGTGCCAACAACGCTTTCAGGATTACGAGTACCTTCTTCACCATGAAATTGCATGCTTTAACACACCACACGAGCACAGACCCTGAGACAAGTATGAACCCTAGCATGAGCAGCTCACAGAAACATACCAGAGTCCATGTCATATCAGCTGTCCATGAAACTCAGAGTATACTACTCATGTCTTATCAGCTTTCCATCACTGCATTTGACTGAAGCTACAGCAAAACGAAGGTATCAAATTAGAACTCAGAAGTAGATTACATGTAGCAAAAAGCTGGACAGTGCTGTGAAAAAAAGGACCATGCGGAAGCTCAACTGAAAGACAATTGAGATTAAGGAAAATAATATGCTAAGAGCTGGTAGGACAATTCATTTCCTCAGACAACTTACGAAACATTCATCCCATAGTATAACTGGCAATTTGGCATGGAAAACACCAGACACTTATTCTAGCCTAGTGAGCATCTAACAAACTTTCACAAACATCAGAAAATTATTCTAGTGAACTGGTAGGCCAGGAAATTGTAACTGGCAATTCGATACTGACATACTTTATTTTGTAGCAAATCTCCAGAATAATAATGTTTAGCAGGCCAGTGGCACAGGCTCATTAGGTCTAAGTTTGCATCTAACTGAACTCACAAAATAGACAAAAGTCTAGAAATCTTATTTTTATACAATCAATAAAACATGGACCTGCAACCATTGCCGGATCCAGCAGGGGGGGGGGGGTGCTCGTCCTGGATCCGCCACTGCCTGCAACAGCTTATAGGAGTACAAAGTAGACTAATATAATGTCTTGATGATAATAAATAATAGTCACACAATTCTCTTCAGCACAAGTGACACCCTAAATCAACAGACTATTTGTATAAACTGTTGATCATTTAAGAACCAACAAGTAAAAAAATCAGAGAAGTGCTCTAGTACACCTTTTTCGAAAAGCTGCACAACCCCAGAGCATAATTAGCTAAATAAGATACATGGTTAATTAGTTTAGCCCACAGTAGCTGCCCGCCTGACCAACCCAGCCCAGGATCAACTCCTGTCCATTTGGCTGTTCCTCAATTGGTTGGCAGTGTTTATTGCACCACCATTGCTGCACCCTCCGGCCTCCGGCCTCCGCCTCCTTGGCCATCTGCACGCAATCTGCCGCCACCCAAGGGCTGTCCTTGTCAATCTCTTGTGTGGTCTCATCATGATGATTTGGAGCATTCATTAGCAGCACTATAACTAGGAAGCTGCAAAGCAATTTGACTGGGAAGTGTCAGTTCCCATCAAGTGTTTGAATGTGAAGAAAAGTGAAAGGATGATTTGATGTCAGTGGTGCTGCATTAGTGATTAGAACAGTGGCCGCTTGATGAAACAGAATATGATGTTCTTGCCCAAATCAAATGAGAACAGAACTACAGAATCCACAGTTCTGATCATGATGTGTGGGCTCTAAATAGCAACAAGGGCCCTGATGACTGTCCGAGCTTTCATTGAGCTATGTAGCAGCTAGCAATCACACATCAGTTTCCAGGACTGTGACCAGAGATTGAGGTGAGGTATCCAAGGAGATGAGACGGGAAGAGTAATTTGTAGACGTTGGATCTCATGAACGGTTCAGATGAAGCTAAAGTCAGGTATGAAGTCAGAGGATCTGGATCAGAGCAATCGACCTCCTGCTGACAAGTGACAACGGACCAGCTCATGAGCTAAACTAGATGAGCCTAGCTGAGCCATCTCGTTATCCTAACAAGCCATAAGGAGCCAAGTCCAAATATGTTATCTAGGTCTAATCACAAAATGGTCCATGAACCGGTGTCCCTTAATGGAGATAATCATCCTAAGCAACTCAAAAGTGGAGAAATGGGAAAAGGACAGCTCCATTTTGGAATGGTTATTTTTTTAGCTCACCAATAAAAAACCCACATGCTGGCACACCAGATCAACAACATAGGGTCTTTTTCTATTTTCTATTTTTCTTACCAAGATAACGCATTTCAACCTACAATTTCAAAATTTATGGATCTCGATGACGCTCCTAGAAGGTTCAAGTGCTGCCCATATATTTCATTTTGTAAATTATATCAATGACTGACAAGCATACCAAGAACATAGAATACCCAACAACAGAACAATGTAGCATATGTTTTAAGTAAAGTTTACAATGGAGCATTCATCACAATGCTAACTCAAAAATTTTTGAACGCTAGATAAGACAAACATACCAAACTCATTGGTAGAAGTGAGACTCTAGATCAACAGCCTTTTTGTATAAATGCTAATGCTTTGAGATTCTACAAGTCCCATGGCTCCAATATCCAACACATCTACTAAATTGCCTGTTGTTGGATCATAGCATTGTAACAATCTCTCCATGCTTTCAAAAATGACTATCCTCACATCATCTAATATCAGTAAAGGATGTACAAGGTAACAAAGCTGCGTGACACTTATTCTGTACTTCTTAGCCCAAAGACCTGTCTTGTGATCCACTAGACAATATAGGTCGAAAGAGACACCAATATCATTGTCAACTATAAGATAACCAAGCTGCCATTTAAGTTGGCTAATGAGAGTGCCCTCCCAGAGGCGAGGCCAAACTTAGCACTTCGCAATGGCTCTGGACCCCGAAGTGTTGGCATCCACTTCTCCGCAGCGAGGTCAAATGGAGCTATGTTGGTTGGTTCCTTCAGACCATGATCAAAGAAGAAATGCACAACCCCATCGACGGCTGGGCATACCATGGTTTGATTTCTCATAAGGTAACTAGGTAGGTTCTGCTTTCTCCTCCACCTTCCCTGGCTACTCCCATCAAGGGTGATGATGTCACGGAGCTCAGGTTGCAAGTGATCAGGACGGCTGATGCGGATTACCTTGTAGTCGCCAGTAGAAGCAACCTGTCCAAAAGCATATGTAGCCGTGTTGCAGTTGTTGTTCGTCAAAAAAGAATCCCAATCAAATCTCTCCTCTATGCAAGTGCCCACAGACTCATCTGAATGGGGGCCGGGCAAAGCTGAGGGCACCTGCCGTGGCGGCCGGGTTGAGAACCGACGCGGCCAACGAGGGCTTGCGCATCTGACGACACAGAGGCGGTCGAGGTGGGTGAGCAGCAGCAACTCGGTGCCATATGAGCGGAAGGGTATCCGACGAAGCACCTGCCCCGATAGGCCCACGATGGCGACGCCACGGTCGTTGCTGCCGCCGTCGCGGTCCGCAAAGGTGAAGGCGAAGGGCCGAAGAGGGGCTCCGCGTGGCGGGATTTGTGCTCCGCAGCGAAGTGCGGGTCGTAGGTCAGGGCGCGCCAGCACCGGCAGACGGCGCGGAGGCGGCAGAGACATTCTTGGCCGGGAGGCGCAGCAGGACCTCGAACAGCGCGTCGTGGCGCAGCGCCGGCGCGCCGGTGATGGATCCCGAAGCGGCACGGCGCCTAAGCTTAGAGCTGGACGCCATCGATGTGGGGTTTGTGCGGGATCGGAGGCGGAGCAGCTCGACGGGGACGGCGGCGTCGCCGGAATGCGGAGAGGAGAGCTGGTGAATGGCTCTCAGTCTCAGTCACCGGGCCAGTGGTCTAGCTTGTTGGGCCGAAGCTTGGGCCAGTCCAGGCTGGGCCTCTGGTTTCTGGCAGCCAGTGACGGTCCAGTACTAGTTCCTGTCCCCTCAAAAAAAAAAAGTTCTAGTTCCTGTCAGATCTACTAGCCGTGGAACACTCTGCTCAAAGAAAAAAAATTATACTAGCCATGAAACACAGAATAGATCCCTATTGCGTTTTGAGTTGGGGTTATTGCGTTTTGAGTTGGGGTCATTTTCTTTCGGGAAGTCTATATGACGCGCGTGTTTTTTTGTCTAGTTGTCCTTCGTCGATCGATCTATGGTGGGCTGAGAGCGCTCGATTCCGTTCACATGGAGGTGCCCCCTTGTTGTTTCACTCACGTGCAGGCCCCACCATTTGTCTCATTTTGGTAAGCGGAGCAGTCGCCTCGCTCCCTTCCCCATTTCTCTCGCTCATTTCGCCTCTCCCGGTGTCGTCCTCATTTCCTCCTCGGTGTTTCTCATGGGGGACGGCCACCGTCACCCTTCCGGCGCGGCGGCAGCAGCGGCTCATCCATCAGATCTGTGTCTTCATCGAGTCGGACTCCATCGCAGGTTTGTTTCCTCCGGTGGATCTGTACTCGTGTAGGATTTCTATGTGATGGAGTGCGTTCGAGTTTTAGGGTTCATGTTGTAGGGTTATGAGGGTGCTACGCTAACCAGAAAATAAAATTTTTTTACCTCATAAAACAGGATTTACGGCCAGATATAGGTCACGGGATTATCACTCGACGCGCAGGTGCAGCGGAAGACTCGATATAGTTGAATGCATCGTAGCAGTGCCGTGCAGTTGCGTGGTCGTCCGTCAAGTACACCCTTCACTCGCGGATCGTCCAAGCACGTTCTAGACCAGTCCAACTAGTCGCTAACCAGTTGCCAACCACCGTGATCAGCGAGGTCCATCCTTGTGCCACAGATGCAGCACCTCCGAGGTATCACACACGTGCGGGAAGAAGCAATGCGCAACCGGACTACTAGTCCACAAGGAGCAAAGACGTGAGCATGGGGTGGGCGACGGCGGCTGAATAGATCAAGCGGTTCCTCTTTTGCCTCGCCCCTACCCCTTGCTTATATAGGCGTCCCTATGCGACCCCGGTCTGGAGGCCCATCAGGAAACCCTAAGCCTTTCCTAATTTGGGTCCAACCCGAATTAGGCTTCCAGCCCTTAAGCGTGAGACCCTATAAGTTCACGCACACAAATACATGGGCCGAATACTCCTACTCGCCTAATAGTTGACAGCGGTCTCTAGCAAGGCGTGACAACTTCTATGTATACGCAAAGATCATATCTAATGAACCACTACGACCACGTACATGTTACTCCCTTTGCCACATGATATATGGTTCAACTCGTGGGTTAACAGTTAACCCAAGCATGGCCATGCATTTGTTGATCCAATCACTTGAGTGATCCAGTGATATCTCTCTTATGCGAAGAGGGGCAAATTCCATCTTGACTGTCCATGTCTCATAGCATGCTTTCGACCACCCGAAGACCACCTTTATAACTACTCAGTTACGGAGCAGCGTTTGAGAGTCCCTAAGTAGGTCATTTCACATCTTGAGTACATACCACAATCTCAGGTCTAAGGACATAACGTACATGACGTGAATAGAGACTTTATCAAGTTGGGTCAGTCCAGTCTACATGTCTCACATGTGCCCACATTATTAGTTCGACATCTCCATGTCTATGACTTTTGAAACATAGTCATCAACTAATACATGTGTTGGTCTAATATTCAAGTGTGTTCTTACAAGAACACCGACCAGGGACAACTTTAGAATAAACATTCAAGTAACGAGTTCCACAAGCAATTCACATAATTATCAATCAATACAAGTTGTCTATAATGAATATTCAATAAACACTTAATACATGTCATAGATACAATCAGAATATCATCATGTCTATGATTACCTCTAGGGCATATTTCCAACAATCTCCCACTTGCATTAGAGTTAATCTCTAAGATGTCTAATCCCCATAGACCTCATATGCGCCTCATGCTTAGGCTTGCGCTCAGCATCAGTGGAAGGACACTGCTTCTCACTGAAGCGCATACCATGTGATACAGGCAACAACCCTTTCTTGGATTGTTCCATGTTGAACCGCTTCAACACCTTGTCAATGTACGTGTCTTGGCTTAATCCTATTATCCTTCTTGACCTATCTCTATAGATCTTAATGCCCAAGACGTATGCTGCCTCTCCTAAATCCTTCATAGAAAAACTATTATTCAGTGAAGTCTTTACGGATTGCAACATTGGAATGCCATTCCCGATCAGTAATATGTCATCCACATACAAGATCAGAAACACCACAGTGCTCCTACTTTCCTTCTTGTAAACACAAGGTTCTTCTTCATTCTAATGGAAGCCAAACCCTTTGATGACCTCATCAAAACAAATGTTCCAACTCCAAGATGCTTGCTTTAGCCCATAAATGGATTTCTTAAGCTTGCATATTTTTCCAGCATTGTTAGGATTAACAAAAACTTCGGGCTGCATCATATACACGTCCTCTTCCAAATACCCATTCAGAAAGGCTATTTTAACATCCATCTGACATATCTCATAATCAAAATACACAACAATTGCTAGAATGATCCGGATAGATTTAAGCATTGTTACCAACAAGAACGTATCGTCGTAGTCAATTCCTAGAACTTGCCGAAAACCCTTTGCGACAAGTCAAGCTTTATAGATGTGAACATTTCTGTCCATATCCTTCTTCTTCTTATAGATCCATTTGCACTCTATGGGTCTAACCCCATGAGGCGGGTCAACCAGGTTCCAAACCTGATTGTCTCCCATGGAATCTATCTCGGATCTCATGGCACTCTACCATTTCTTGAAATCAGGGTGTATCATTGCTTCCGCATAATTTGCAGGTTCATCATCGTCTAACAACAACAGATCACCACGCAATTCGTGAAGTCTTGCTGATCTTCGTGGTTGGGGTGGTGTACTGACCACCGGTGTACCGATCACCGGTGTATCGACCACGGGTGTCTCAACTTGTTCTACTACATTAGCATCACTAGTAGAGTCATTCCCTGCTGGCTCCTCTTGAACTTCTTCAAGATACACCTTTCGACCACTCCTATCTCCTTTGAGAAACTCTTTCTCTAGGAAGACACCGTTCCGAGCAATAAACACTTTGCCCTCTGATCGGTTATAGAAGTAATACCCTAAAGTTTTCTTTGGATATCCCACAAAGAAGCACTTGTCCGACTTTGGTGCTTGCTTACCAGATATCAACCGTTTGACATAAGCTTCACAACCCCAAACTTTTAGAAAAGATAAACTGGGACGCCGACCAGTCCACATCTCATATGGTGTCTAATATACGGACTTGGATGGTACCCTATTTAGTGTGAAAGCGGCTGTTTCTAGAGCCTATCTCCAAAATAATAAAGGTAGGTCTGACCGGCTCATCATAGACCGAACCATGTCCAACAAACTCCGATTACAACATTCATACACGTCGTTTCTCTGAGGCGTTTCGGGTGGCGTAAGCTGTGGAACAATTCTGCAACTCTTAAGATGATTGCTAAACTCATGACTCAAATATTCACCTCGACGATCAGATCACAAGGCCTTAATCTTCTTGCCACGTTGATTCTCTACTTCATTCTGAAATTCTTTGAACCTTTCAAATGTTTCAGAATTATACTTCATTAAGTAGACATACCCATATCTACTAAAGTCATCAGTAAAAGTTATGAAGTATTGGAATCCTCCTCTGGCTGTCATGCTCAGTGGTCCACACACATTAGTACATATGAGTTCCAACAAGTCAGACGCTCTCTTAGGAAAACCTGTGAAATGCGCTTTGGTCATCTTGCCGAGCAGGCAAGCTTCACATGTCTCATAAGATTCAAAATCAAACAAAGTTAAAAGCCCATCAACATGGAACTTCTTCATGCGATTCACACTTATATGACCTAAACAACAATGCCACATATAGGTAGGAATTAACTCATTAAGCCGAGGCCTTTTAGTAGTAACATTACATACAGGTGCATCATCAAGATTTAATATAAAGAACCCATTCATAATGAATGCAAAAGCCATAAACATGTCATTCTTGGAGATCATACAACCATTGTCTTTACTCACAAAAGAATAACCATCCTTCATCAAACATGAAGGTGACATAATGTTTCAACTGAGGTTAGGAACAAAATAACAATTATTCAATTCCATTATAAATCCCGACGGCAGGTGAAGTTGCAACGTCTCGATGTTCAACATAGCAACTCTTACATTGTTGCCCACGCGGAAGTCAACCTCTCCCTTTTTCACGCTTCTACTTCTTATCATTCCCTACATCGTATTGCAAATATAAGTAACCGATCTAGTATCAAATACCCAAGAATTGATATAAGAGTTAGCGAGAAAAATGTCCGTAACGTGAACAACAAGAGTACAAGCAGCAGTTGTACCTTTATCGCCACCATCCTTCTCTAAGGACGCCAAGTAATCCTTGCAGTTTCTTTTCCAGTGACCTTTCCCCTTACAATAAAAGCAATTTGAATTTGCAGATGGTCCAGCCTTGGCAGCAGATGTGTTTGGCTTAGAGATCTCATCTTTAGCCTTGCCCTTCTTCTTCTTCCAAGAATTGCCCTTCCTCTTGAACCGAGGTCTGTTTTGGACCGCCAACACTTGGCTACTACCGGCACCTTTCTTGATGTCGCCCTCTGCTGTTTTCAGCATGCCACACAATTCATTCAAGCCTCTCTCTGCCCCATGCATATGGTAGTTCGAGATGAAGTTTTCATAACTAGGTGGAAGAGATGAGAGAATAAAATTAGTAGCTAACTCTTGGCCAATTGGGAAGCCTAGCTTCTCCAACCTCTGAGTGTAACCAACCATCTTGATTACGTGTGGTCCGACTGCTGCACCCTCTACTAGCTTGGTTTCAGCAAGCGCCTTAGAGACGTTGAACCTTTCAGTCATGGCTTGCATCTGGAACATTTCTTCTAGCGCCACGATCATATCGTTCGCTGAATGATTGTTATCAAACTGCATCTACAGATCAGGTTCCATGCAAGCAAGCATAAGGAAACTCACTTCAAGATCAGCATCACATGCTCCCCTGTAAGCAGTTCTTTCAGCAGCAGTTGCATTTTCATCAGGCTCATCTGGTAATGGGGTGTCTAAAATTTCTTTCTTTTTCTTAGCCCTGGGAACAATTCTCAGGTTGCGGATCTAATCCGCATAGTTTGTTCCATTCAACTTATCTTTCTCAAGAATTGAACACAAAGTAAATGGTTGATTGCGAGCGGCCATTTATCTACAACAAAAGTAATGCAAAATACTAAGACAATGTATCCATGAAGAGTAAATCATATTAAATAGAATCTACTCCCACTAAGATCAATATCCCTCAATTGATATTTAGTGATTCAAGACCCACAACTAACATGCCGACCAGTGAGCTTTAGCATCATCTTTGGTCGGTATGGTAGATCGGTAAGCAACACCTTGCTAATCATATCTCATATGACTTGTTGTTGAGCCAGCATCTCTATGCCAAGCTCTCAACCTTCCCATGCTTCAAGATCCCTAACCGTTCGGATGACCTTGTTCAAGTAACCAAACCATCTTGCAGTAAGTATCCGATATGAACCTGTCTAGTCAAGGAAAACCAGTGGCACCCTAATTTCATAGACTCCTACCGATCGTACAAGACTTGTGACAGTGCAAGGTTTGAGGAAGCATGCAACTTAAACATTGCTCAGGGATCGTTCTACTTCACTACTGCACGAATGTAGACAAAACATTATAGCACGTGAAATAGAACATAGTAAGAATGACATAAACACAGATATGACTTGGTATCATTGATCCTTTGAGATCTCCATCTCAATTGTCAATCTGTTCATCATGGTGATCTCTATCTACATGGTCCATGAATGTCATCCATCTATCCTGCATCTGCCAAGACTAGCTATCACTGCCGTGAATTAAACTTACATAGTCGCGGATCATCACAGGTTGGCACGCAGGCCATTACATGAAAGTGACAATATCTAAGTAGCTCCAGCCATATTGTCATCATGACGTTACAAGCCATGAATTAATTACACACATGCATCTCATACATATAAGGGCTATCCAGTCATCACATCCTGCAAAACAGAGTTAGCCAATCCCGACGTCTAACGTTCCAGGGCCTAGAACTCTATCTTCCAAGCAATTTTTCTCAAGTCAGGCCAAATCGACGTTGTCATTTGGGATGGATGTAAAATTTCGTTCTCTATGATTTTTGTTTAGAGTTCGTCTCAATCTGAGTTACGGTTCAAAAGTTAAAACTATTTTACCGAACGACCTATTCTCAGTAACCCAGTGCTCGGTAGTCCCATCTACTACCGCCGTGCATCCCATGCGCCAGGCACTTGACCTAGGGTTCAATTCAATCAGTCTTATTGATCTCTAACTCACCATGAATGGTTTTACATGTATCACTTAACTCGGATGGCGAAATTCCGTCCGATATGAGTAGATCATTACAAGACCAACGTGGGAAGACGATGAACCAAGATCAGAGACTCATCTACAACGGCGCATATCACCATATGCGCACATCTGAAGCTATAATGAAGCAGCCCAGAGCTTCGATACCACTGTAGGGTTATGAGGGTGTTACACTAGACAAAAAACAAAACTTTTCTACCTCAAAAACTAGGATCTACTGCTAGATATAGGTCACGGGATTACCACTCGACGCGCCGGTGTAGCGAAAGACTCGATGTAGTCGAATGCGTCGCAATAGTGTCGTGCAGTTGCGTGGTTGTCCGTCAAGTACACCCTTCGCTCGTGGATCGTCCAAGCACATTCCCGACCAGTCCAACTAGTTGCTCACCAGTTGCCGACCACCGTGATCAGCGAGGTCCGTCCTTGTGCCGTAGATGCAGCACCTCCGAGGTATCACACACGTGCGGGAAGAAGCAATGCGCAACCGGACTGCTAGGTCTACGAGGAGCAAAGGCGTGAGCACGGGGTGGGCGACGATGGCTGAATAGATCAAGCGGATCCTCTTTTGCCTCGTCCCTACCCCTTGCTTATATAAGCGTCCCTATGCGACCCTGACCTGGAGGCCCATCAGGAAACCCTAAGCCTTTCCTAATTCAGGTCCAACCCGAATTAGGCTTCCAGCCCTTAAGCGTGCGACCCTATGAGTTCACGCACACAAAGACATGGGTTGAGTACTCCTACTCGCCCAATAGTTGACAGCGGCCTCTAGCAAGGCGTGACAACTCCTATGTATATGCAAAGATCATATCTAATGAACCACTATGACCACGTACATGTTACTCCCTTTGCCACATGATATATGGTTCAACTCGTGGGTTAACACTTAACCCAAGCATGGCCATGCATTTGTTGATCCAATCACTTGAGTGATCCAGTGATATCTCTCTTATGCGAAGAGGGGCAAATTCTATCTTGACTGTCCATGTCTCATAGCATGCTTTCTGACCACCTGAAGACCACTTTTATAACTACTCAGTTACGGAGCAACGTTTGACAGTCCCTAAGTAGGCCATTTCACATCTTGAGTACATACCACAATCTCAGTTCTAAGGACATAACGTAAATGACGTGAATACAGACTTTCTCAAGTTGGGTCAGTCCAGTCTACATGTCTCACATGTGCCCACATTATTAGTTCGACATCTCCATGTCTATGACTTGTGAAATATAGTCATCAACTAATACATGTGCTAGTCTAATATTCAAGTGTGTTCTCACGAACGCCAACCAGGGACAACTTTAGAATAAACATTCAAGTAATGAGTTCCACAAACAATTCACATAATTATCAATCAATACAAATTGTCTATAATAATATTCAATGAACACTTAATACATGTCATAGATACAATCGGAATATCATCATCTCTATGATTACCTCTAGGGCATATTTCCAACACATGTACGATTCGAGGTTGTCTGCATTTGATTTTCAGGCTTTGCGCTGGTGGTTTTGCGTCGCGAGAGCATTCAAATGTGTGAGGATTTGATTTCGCCGGCGATTTGTTCGTCGTCGCGGCTGTTTGGATGCGACGACGGTGCTCCGTGCTGGATGCGACGTCGGGGATCTGTGGTAGCGTGGCTTCCAGTCACTCTGGGATGCAGGCAATGAGTTCCTATGCTGCCTAATATAGAATAGGAACCTGCACTGTATGCACCAGTTACTGATTTGTTCCTATGCCTGCTTAATATAGAATAGGAACCTGCTATTTTGTTATCTGCATCACCAATTACTGATCTGTTTGAATTCTTCTCTTCCGAAACTTCAACCCAATGACATGGACTGCTTGTGGTTGCTGTTTTTTTAGCACCTTGTCTGTCAATTTGGTTGGAGCAGGGCCTATTGCTGTCAATTTTGTTGCAGCACTGCCGGTTGCACTTTGGTGAACAGTTTAGTGTTGATGTGGGTGCTTTTCTCTCTTTAGTGAACACTTTGGAATAAGTTGTGTGCACATATTTGTTAGGTTTTGTTCTAACTAATTATTAGTGTTTTTTCCTTGTATGAACTAATTATTAGTGTTTTTTCCTTGTATGAACTAATTATTAGTGTTT
>CM041633.1:36447053-36554752 GCA_023333625.1 Bothriochloa decipiens | reverse complement strand
ACTAATTATTAGTGTTTTTTCCTTGTATGAACTAATTATTAGTGTTTGTTGCCTAGGGACGCAAATCCTGAATGTTTTTTAGCTTCGAGTCGATTAGTTTGTGATCATGTTATTAACAGATGTTATGAGGTTTCTTTCAAGTGCATGCTGAACCTTTATTCTATCTGTTTGTGTTAACTGATTATAGAGCAGAACTGTATATCAGTTTATGGAATTTTAGTCTTTGTTGATTCAGTTATTACTCTTGGTTAGCTCGAGCATGGCACTGACAAGCTATGCAACGAAAACTAGGTACACATCCCATGTGTTTAAATGCTACCAAGTTTTTTAGGTGAATGGTAGTTGGGGTTACTATATTGTGTACATTCTGAACTTAAGTTCTCTGTCCTGTTGAATGCTATGTTTGGATTAGTGAGTATTGATCTGCTAAATTAGACAAGCAAATTGGATTGGTGAATGCTATGGTTGCATTAGGGAGTATGGATCTGCAAAACGGAGATGTGTTTTTTTTAACCGAATCTATATTTTCCTAGCACTGTGTGTCACACATGTGTTGTGCCTAAACAGAGATGTGCTGTCCGCTACAGCTGTTGTGTTTTTGTTTTTTTTTTTCCATTATTTGTATTTTACTAACCTTTAATAGGAAAAGTGAGACAAGCTTGATGTCTATGGAGGTAGTTATTGCAAACGAAAGGTTGAGTAAGTCATCTTATTTAGGTCTGTTTATCTTACTTAGTATGTGTCTTTTGAATCATCAGATAGGAAATTCTGTATATAACTGATGTTATGCTCTATTAATTGTGATTTGTGGTTTCCCACACCTTGTTTTCTATAACAGTTATAACTTGCTGGCGCTCTTGTTTTTGTCCATATCAGTCAAATTTTAAGTGTGCTTATGTTTGTAATATTTGGACAAATTTGTGATCTATGTTCTATTTTTTTTGTAGAAGAAGTGGGCCGGAGATAGAAGAATAGGTGCTTGGTGTTGGATCTCCATCAATTTTGGTCTGTGCAAGGGCACATCAAGGCACAAGGCCAAGAAAAAGTTCAGGTTATGTCTGTTATTGTTAGTGGCTCTCATGTATTAAATATTTGTGTTGCATATACTTGAATTTATTTATTGCACACTACATATTACTAGATTGCATACTCTAATTTGTGCAATGAGGGTTCTCAATATGTGCAATCTTTTTAATCATGTGGTAAGTACATGCAGTGAATAATTGAATAGTAGGCTGATATTTGGGTGTTGATGCAACTTTCTTAGGCTATTTGTTGTTTGAAGATAGCTGCTGGTTTTTCCTATCTGTTTTTCTGCTGGTCCTCCCCATACGGTTGTGTAGTTTAGGTGATAATATTTGTAAATTGTCTTCCGATAGTAAAAAAAATTGTGGCCTATCCTGTAAGACAGAAGCAGCTAGTTAACTTTACATGGCTCATTAGGCCTTCACTTTTCTGTTAGTTTTAAGGACAGGGTTATCTATTAGATCTATAGACCTGCTAGATTTTTCAATTTTTTTAGTCATGTCAAATTTCATGGACACTCAATTGAATATCCGATAGTCACCATTTTGTGTTGAATATTTTGATTAGAAAATTATGGGAAAATAGCAGGCACCCACTTTGTAATAGAACATTGAATTTCACGAGAAAATGTGATGGACCTCATAAGAACATTTTACCATCAATAAGAACCTAAGTACATGATGCTCTATGTTTGCACTATCATATTGAAGTTCTATCTGGTTCTGTAACTTATGTACGCATTCTTTCTGAAACACGTTAAAGAGAATTTGTTAACTGTGCATAAAATCACTATCCTGCAGTACGTGTACAGTTAAACCAAATTCACCAAACTAATAAACCTTTGTGTTTAAATGCTTCCAAGTTGTTCAGGTGAATGGTAGTTTGGTTTAGTGTACGCTGTACATTCAGAATTTGTTTCAATTGAAAACTGCAAAGCACTCATTCATCAGCTTTGCTCCAAAATGAATATGTAAGTAAATGGTAGTTAGGCTAGATGTTGTGACCGTATGCATCTGGTTGTCGTAGAGTCTATCGGCTCTCTATTCTTTTTTAATCCGAATGGAGAGCTTCACTTGTTCTTTTCTAAACATGTATCAGTATTCTGTAGTTGTATACTTTCTTTTTATAGCATTGATAGATGACATGGGGTAATATGGTTTTTACGGCCGTGAGCATTGCTAGATCAACAACTACACTTACTGGTGGTGCATTAAAAAAATTACCACTGTTTCCAAAGCACATGTTTATGGTTTTTAGTCATTTGTCTGATCTGGATAATTAGAGGCTCTCCTATTAAGGAGTTACTACTCTTGATGCGTTCTTTCTGTTATTAATTGAATTTCTATTTTCCTAGCAATGCTTGTCACTCGATTGCCGCTAGGCGTGTATGCATGTGTTGTCCGCTAAAGCGGTGTGTGCAGTAACTCGACAATTGTATGTGACCCTGCTTCCACTTTCAGTTTCACCTGGGGATCATGTTGTCTGTGTGAAACAAAGCAGACTGAGGGAGGGAGGAGGGAGGGAAGGAGAGAGAGGAACCTGGCCTTGCATTTTTTGTTGGTATTGCCCTGTTTTATTACCGGAAGTATGCATGTGAAATCTGTGTATGTGTATGTGTATGTGTCAATGAGGCTTTTCTTGTAGTGAACATTATTATATTCTGATTCCTGGCACCGTACTGAACATTATTATGTTCTGCATTGATTTCTTTCGCTGAGATGTTCGGCTTAGCCTGTAGTTACTGCTTGCAGGATCATAAACAGGGAATGGACCAATGCTGAATTCATGATGACAACATTTATCTCCTTGTTTTCTTTTCTTGTAGTGCTAATTAACCTAGAGATGAGATGAGATAAGATAAGCACATGCCTTCAGTTTAGTTTATTTTTCCTCGGATGTTGCTTGTATTGCACATTACAGTATGTATTGTATCACCTTCTTCAGTACTCAACTTATGCCTCAGACCTCAGCTGCACACAGTTCAGCTTCAGACTTTGCTTCAACTCATAGATCCTTTGATCCGTAAGTCTGAATGTGATGGCTACCAACACAGATCATAGTTTTGTCCTTGTTTTTCTATAGAAAAATTGTAGTATGTTAATTTTGAATTGTCGATTGTAATTGTGCTCCTCTCATTTGGAAAATTTGTTTATTGTTCTTCCATAGAAAAAAAAATATCAATTGTAATTGTGCTCGTCTCGTTTGGAAAATTTGTCTATTGTCCTTCCATAGAAAAAATTGTAAATTGTAATTGTGCTCGTCTCATTTGAAAATTTGTCTGTTGTCCTTCCACAGAAAAAAATGTTAATTGTAATTGTGCTCGTCTCATTATGAAAATTTATAAATTATCAATTGTCTTTTGCATTTGTGCTGCTCCACCTTCTATAGAATAATTGTCCTGTCATTTGTGCTAGCATGATTGTGATTTTGGTCATGTTTTGTGTGTCTCAGCATGTGGGTTCTGTGGCTTCCTTGCTCAAGTGTGCCTGCCACTAGGTGCAATGAGGACATGTTGTGAGGGAGGGTCACCACTTGTTTGATGATCTGTGTCCGTCTCCTCTGATTGGCGATGATGCCTCATTGTGGTTGCATGCTGGGAGGGAGGTAAGCCTTTTGGAGTCTATTTTGTGGTTCCTGTGGTTGGGAATGGGGTTTTGTGCTGCTAGTGCATTGATCATTGATCAGGATGTGTAGACAGGTGTTTGATCATTGATCAGAATGATATTGTTTGATCTATACTTATAGTGTTATCACACTCTTGTTCTTATCTGTCTTTATTGTTCCAGGATATGATTGTTTTTGCAAAGACATCGGTCTTCAGTCTAGTATTGCTGTAACAAGAAATGCTACTATAAAACTAATTGGGATGCTACATAAGTTTGTGGGCCTAGGTCATCTTCCTGTCCTCTTATATATTTTTAATATGTTACATATGATAGTCACCATATCACGTTCTTGAAATAAACCATTCTGCAGATATTAAAGGCTTTTTAAGTGATGTTGAACCAACACTTCTAGCTATTTTGAAAACTAAATGTGAGAAAAATCCTTTTGAGGTGTGCTGTGTTACAATCACTATTTGGAAAATACTTAGTTATTGTGACTTTGATTTTCACCGACTCCAGTTTGGTTCAAAGGTGAAAATCGGTCTTCAGTTTGTGAAAATCCTTTTGATTTGTACCTTTTTTTTTTCTATTTTCAGCTATGGAGCTTGCTCTGGCTTTGAAAAAGTTGGTTAATGAGAAGTTGCACAACCTACATGGTGTAAGTTGCTTTCAGTCAACATGCTTATTTGTGGAGAAATATTGTGTGCTACGTTTGAGACATACTTACAACATTTATGGGCTAAATTCATTAACTTGAATTGAATAACTACATGTTGTTTGTACAACTGTGCCACATACAGTTTCTAATGAGTTTCCACCTGTGATTAATAGGTGGCAACAAGGTGCAATGATCCTCGGCTGACAGACTTCATTGAGAGTGAGTTCCTCGAGGAGCAGGTAAAAGCAACCAAGCATATTTTCTATAAATTGAATAAAATTGTGTAGGGCTATATTTTATTCTGTGTAGTTTTTGCTCACTTCCAGCACAATTCTTTAGCTGACCTTAGTTTCATCTTCTCTGTGATTTGTGCTAGTAGACACCACAGTCCACGACACTAGTTTGTTTTTCTCTACTTGATAGGAGGCCTGTGAGTAGAAACAACCAGAACTGAAGGCCTTGGTCTTTTTGCTGGTGTGTCCCTTGTTTATTTTCTTGTGAGGAAATGGTATTCAGGAACTTTGATTGTGGTAGCAGGGTCAGGATTGAGGAATTTATGGTTCATTAGATAATTGGAGCCCCTTAGATTGCATTTGTATGTGTGACATTTTCTTGGTGCTAAAAATTGCACATTGCACTTATAGAAATTGCAATAAATGAAATATGTAATTTTAGTATAAAACGTGTGCAATAATCGTTGCTCACACATCTGAACTTTTGTGAGTTCCTTGGTTGTGCTAGCATAATTGTGATTAGTAGTAGCACACACAAAAACTAGTTTCTAGACTGCCTCTGAATTTAAGGAAGTTTCCTGCCCTAGTTTTGTTGAAGGGATGATAAGAATAGGCTAATGACTGATCCACATTTGACTGATCTGGTAGAGTGCCATTATAGATTCTAAGAAGGTGGCTTACTTTTTGTCTTGTTCTGTTTTTGTAACCAGGTGACTTCCGTTCCATCCTAAATTCGAGTCCGCCGTGGAACTGGGTGTTTGTATCTATGTCAGTTTGCGAGAGATAAGCACTTTGGACCCTCTTTGTACGTTGTGATAATGAACTAGCTCTTTGGAGCAGGTTCAGCAAAAACACTTAGTGTCATCACTAGTAGACTTATTTCTGATCTCATCACTACTAGACTAGTTTTCATCTTAAGTGGGGAAAATAGTGTGAACCTTTGTGCTGAAATGTTTTCTCTGATTTTTAGTGACCTAGGTGAAAATACATTTGCTTCATATTTTTCTTGTAGCCTCTCTAGTCCCCATTTAATACTTGTGCCTAACAATTGTGATACATACTTGAAAAATCTACCTCCACCGGTTACTTAGTAGATAAACTAGTTGAGATTGTGGTAACATGAAATGTAATAAGCTTTCTACTATGTGTGTGTGTTTGATTCTGCAATCTACTTGAATGCATCAATGACTGATTCTGGTGTTGTCTTTTTTTCTTTGACAGAAAACAACAACAGAGTACAACTACAACAACTGAGAAAAAAACACAACTTGTACAAATATAATTACAAGTCATATAAGTACAACTTGTACAAATGCAAATTCGTGTGCTAGTTGCTTACAAAACACATGGTTTTTGCACCTGCTGGTTTTTATGTGCTACTTTGACAAAAAACACATGAATTTTCCTTTTGTGTGGTGTACTTGTTTTGGTTGCCAGCTTGGCAAAATTCGTGTGCTAGGATAGATAAAAACACACAGATTTATGGCTGCCTGCAATTCGTGTGTTTCTATATCAAAAAACACGCGTGTGCTACTTGCCCCTTAGACACACGCGTGTTGACTAGACAGGCCCTCTTTTTTTATTGAGGACCTTGTTCTATTCGAATTATATGCATTATAATATAATAAATTTTTATGAATCTATAATATAATGATTTTGCTGCGACTTAGGTCTGTTGGTTATGGCGGTTGACAGAATATCATAGGGGACTAATGTACTGCCAAAATTGCTAAACTCAAAGACCCGCGCTTATCTTACGTTTCATGGCATTTTCAAGAATATCACGTCATATACAATAAATGAAAATATAGATGGAGCAACCACTTTTAATGGAAAGTTTTATACTATATAGTTTCATACACATTTAATTTCATGACTCGTAAAAAAAGTTGATAATCATATCAAGAGAGTTTCATCTCGTAAAACTCATTTCTTTTCTCTCATTTCTTTTTTAAAAATATCATTATGTCATTGAAAATGTCTATGTGGCAACTTATATTAAATAGAAATTGAAGTATGAAGAAATTAGTCTTAGTGAAAAGTTTCATGTGCTTTTTATTGTGTTGGAAACAGGGTTGAGTAGTTCCGTCACCGTGAAACTGTCTTCTCTCGCACACAATTAAATATCATGCTAAGTTGGCCTAGCCCCCTGTCACCTACACACATACGATCACCGTCATTGTCCCCTCGCGCGCGGAGACGGCGGCCTATGACGCCGTCCACAACCCCTCCCCCTCACTCCACCACCACCCATCCTCCTTGTTACCTCCAACTCCGGCAACTAGATTGATCGGCGGGGCAGATCTGTGCCTTCCATGGCCAGATCTTGCTCCTCCTGCTCGGGATCTGGGTCTCTCGCAGCAGCGGTGGCCTGCTATGGCTGGCGTGTTATGGCCCCCTTTCCACACTAGCGGCAGTGGGCATTTGTGTATGTGGTCGGACCTGGTCGGTGCTCTGGTTGGAGAAGTCGCACGCGTTGAGCCATGTCGTGGGACGTGGCTGGAGGCCATCCAAGCGTGGCTACCGGCCATGGAGGTGTTGAACGGCTGATCCACGGACCTGACCAACACACCAGTGGTTGCTGGTCTAATCTGGAGCGCCTGTGGGCCACCAGTGGCTAGCGACCTATGTCTAGAAATGTCGTCGCTGCTCTATTGCTCGGGTATGGAGTGATGGCTTGCTCCGGCTCCACTTTCCCTTGCACAATGGCTGTCATGGGCGGTTTAACCTCACTGCTCACCAGCGTAGGCACCCCTTGGGACAACAATGCCCACCCTGCCAAACCGTGGTGTGGACTTTGTGCTTGTGTTTTCACCCTGCTGAACTTCTTGCGCTGGCCTAGCGGTGGTGGCGCAACCTATGTCATATTCCGTCTTGGAGGCACGTTGAAGCCTGTCCTGGAATGAAAATCCCATGTGCTTCTATCAACGATGATTGCGTCTGAGGATGTCATTCCCCTCCATGGATGCTTTGTTGATATCACTCTTTTTGGACAGATGCTTCACCATCGTTGTTGCTTGAGTGGATGCTTTGCCACCGATGTCGCAATGGTCCCCTCTAAGGCAGGCAGATGCTTTGCTGGTAAGAGCGTGTTAGCCAAGTTGCAATTCTGGCGAATGCTTTGTCGCTGTGGTTTCTTTATTTAGGAGATGCTTTGCCACTATTGTCGTACCGGTGCCCCTTGGCGAATATTTTATTTGCCACCGAAGTTGAGCCCCGTCGCCTCCGTGGTTTCACCACACCACTGGCTACCATTGTGTTGTCTTCGTGTATTAGGCTCGGTCGGTGGGGGTTTTGAGGCGGAGGGTCTCCCCTGCCCCCTTAAGTTTTTTTTTTCTTATTATTCGTTTAGTGCCTTTGGGATTGTGTTGGTAATCCAAGGATTACTCATGTGCCCTGTATACCGCCATTGTAAAATTTGGTTTTCCGACTTCTACTCAAAGAATTATGTGCCAATGAACACTTTTGAAAAAAAAATGAAGTCATGACTTTCCATGACATCTGTGTTCATACAGTGTGGGACAAGCCTCAGTCAGGTGGATCAAGGCAACTAATTCATTCCAGGCGCCGTCGGGTATCCCGGTGGTAAATCATTAGTTCCAGGGAAGGAGTTCGCCGTAGCCGTAGTCATCCTGCTCCGTTGCCCACAGAGCTCCCGCTGCTGTCTGCTGCTTCATCTTCCTGCCGGCCTGCACCTGCACGAGGCACGACCCGTGGACATATTCCAATAAGCTAGAGGAAGCCCCAGCCAAACCAGCTGGACTGATGCCACCCAACCAACTCCCCATCAGCCCCGACCAAATCAACCCGCCGGCCCAAACGCCGGCCTACCAGGCCCATCTACTCGGGCCCTATATATAGAACCTCAACCCCTAATTCCCACCCCCACCCCCTGGCCGCCCCAACGCCCCCCCACCGCTGGTCTGGGTCGCCGGCCGCCGCCACCCTCGCCGGCGGGAGGCGATCCTCCCTTGCCGGCCAACGGCGCTCCGCCACCCCACCTGCTGCAGCGCGGCGCGGCTCCCACCAGCGGCGGCGCGACGAGGCTCCCCCACCCGAAGCGGCGCGGCGCGGCGCCCCAACCCGCGGCTGCGCGGCCTGGCGAGGCCCCCCATCCCCGGCTGCGCGGCACGGCAAGGCCCCCCCACCCCAGGCGGCACGACGAGGCGGCCCCACCAGAGGCTGCGCGGCGCGGCCCTCCCACCCTGCTCGGCGGCGACGTGCACTAACGGGCCTCCCAGGGAGCGACAGCGCGTGGCTTGCTCCCTTCCAGCGACGGCCCCGGCCCTCCCCGTGCAGCGCCGGCGTGGCCCCGCCCTCCCCTGGCCGGCGTCGGCGCCGATCCGCCCCTCCCCCGGCCGGAGACGGCGGATCCGCCCCTACCTGGAGCCGGGGTAGGGCAGAGACGGCGGCGCGCCGCCTCCTTTTCGTCGTCGGCAGTCCCCACTCCTCTCTCGCCAGCCCGAGCTCGCGGGGGCTCGTGGCAATGGCGCGCGCCAGGCGGGCCAGAGGCGCGCAGAGGAGCGGCGGCGCCCGGCACCCAGCCCCACCGCGGCACACGTCAACAGCTCCGGCGCCCCCTCACCACCTCCGACATGCTGCGCCGAACGAGGAGCAGTGGCGGCTGGGGGAGGAGTAGCGGAATGCACCTGAAATTTTTTATGCATATTATGCACCGGTTTGATGGAATAGCAGATTGTCATTATATCATTGTTTGGTCACCGTAAATTGAGAAGCATAGCGGCCCCCGTATGTAGTGTTGCCCTATTAATTATACACACACGAGTTGAGGAACATGGTTTTTGTGTTGGTGTGTTACGGTACAGATAAAATGTATTCTCTAGAGGGGTTTGTTTTTGTTTCTATGCATTGCCCCCCCTAATAATTATAAAGGGCGTACTCAGTGCCGTAGGCTCCCGCGCTGTGCGGGGTCTGGAGAAGGGATTTCTGCGCCAAGCCATACCCGCACATAATGTGCGGAGGCCGGGGCTCGAACCCTGGACCTTTCGGTAACAGACGGTAAGACACTACCGCTGCACCAGGGCCGCCCCCCTAATAATTATACATGCTATTAATTATACACCCCAAACTGAGAACCATGGCTTTGGTTGGGCTCACACAACATTTTTATTCATTAGAATGTCACATTTGTATACATTGTTCGAGCAAAGTTTTCTCCTGTACTGCCATGGTCTTGTATGCAATCAATCTCCCCCTATGTGCGCACTACTGATGATCCAGAGGGAAAATTATAGGTTTTATGCTTAGTTGCATAGGTGGAACCCCAAATTGAATTCATTTCAAATTCCTAAGCAGTCTACATGCATTGTTTGAGCCCACTTCTTTTGCAGAGTTTCTGTGGCTTTATTTGGTTTGGTTTGTGTGCATTGTTAGAATGGAGCTATCTATGCTTGCCAAATTAGAATTATATGCTATGCTCCTGTTGTTTTCTATGCAATATTGATGCATCCATTTGTAGATCAATTTTGTTTCTGTGCTTGCAATAAGTTTGTATGCGTAGCAATTATGATTTGGCAACCTGACACAATTCTATGCATTGTCAAAGCACAGATATGTTCATTACTAGAACACTTTTTATATAAATTGTTGGAATAGTTTAATGTACACATCCACAGGATTGTCTACATTGTAGGAGCACATTTCCTTGTAATGTTGTATCACATTTTTATACGTTGTAGTAGTAGTTATTCATGCATTTATTGGAAGACTTTTATACATTTGTTTTTTGCAAAAATCTTGCACTGTAGGTTGTTATTTATTCATTTTTATTTTTATACATTATTGAAATAAATTTCTGTGCATTATCGAAGCACATTTATGTACATGGAGCACATTTATATGCATATTGTTTATTGGCTGCAGATGATGATGCATAGCTGATTGCTGAGGATCTCTTGGTGGCCATGCACGCGGCACAATGAATCTCCCAGAAGAAATCGAAAGCTAGAGCTGATCGCCCCTTTGGCTTGTAAATAAGTTTTTTTAATGCCCCATGTGGCCATGTAAATAAGTCTTTTTTTGTCAACTTCTCTCACGGATCGTTGCTACATTTTTAACACTTTACTATGGACAATTTGTTGGAGCACTTGTTTATACATGTGTGAAGAACAATCCATGCATTGTCTTGTCTATACATGTGTAAAATCTACAGGAACACTATTCTATACATGTGTTGATGACAGTACAGACAAGATGAGACTACCACAAGCGTGTGAATTTTCAAAAATGGTTTGTATGCCGAATTGAGTTATACACTAGGCAAATCACGGTTGTGTTAGGCCTTCTTGTGGAGAGGTACCTGTGTGTTAACAATCTACTAATTGCTACGCAACATCGACGCAAAAATAATGCATCTTGACCAATGATTCAGTGCATACAATCGTCCAACATATGACATGATTCAAATTTTAGAATAGACAAACATGCCGTGATTTCAATTTTTGTAGAAGTCATATCTTCTCCATGTTTGTATGATGGTGTTTGAGGTTATGCAGTAAGAAAATTAGTTTTTATACATTCAACCAATAATTGTATGCAACGTTGGTGTCAAAAACCTTTATACGCATCTTGACCGGTGACTATATATATCGAATCGACCACATGGCATTATTCAAATTTTAAATTTATGATTTTTAAATTTTTTCAAAACTAAATCCACGATGAATCTTGAATCGTGCATAAAAATACAAGGAGTTCAACGGTGAAAACCGTTTTGAATCGGATGCTTTGTTTAGGAATTATAACGAAAAAAGGAAGAGATTTAGATGAGATGCATGCCTGCATACACGCGTCAGCCTTGGCAGGTTGTGTCAGCCCATGTCTGTCTGGTGCTGTTAGGTGGAGCTCCCAGCTCGCGGAGAGGTTTTAATGCAGTAACGAACTGACTTTAATTCATTCAGCGATTAGTTTTTATGCATCATCGTGGTAAGAACTTTTATATACGGTTTGACCCAGTATTTTATGCGTCCGGTTGGCCAGGACCCCAGGAAATTCCTCACATGTGCACGCGTCAGCTGTGTGAGTGGCCAGGGTGGGTGGCTTTTTTATTTCTGTTAAAAGGCTAGTTGGGGAAGTGGGTTGGCTGGCTGGGGTTTCCCCTGAGCTATTAGGAGCCCGGGCTCCCTCTATATATATATATATATATATATATATATATAAAAGATCATATTTATAAGCTGTACGTGTTCGATGAAAGCTGAGGGACGTCGTCACTGTACACCGCGACCATATACCGTAGACCGCTGCTACTTCAGTTGCAGCAACGAAGGAGGATGCCATAGGAGGAGAGGCCACAAGAAAGCACACCACCGCCGGCACCATTCCGGTTACTGATGATCTGCTCGCCATCGGCATCATATCGCCATATATATGTGTTGTGAGCCGACCGAGGGCGGCCGTATATTGAATTATCTAATATTGATCGATTGATCTGCTGTTGCCGTTGCCATCGTTGCAGCGGGCAGCACTTACGCGTCATTGTTATTGAGCTACAGCAACCTAACACGAAACCACGAGACGACCTAGCGAACGTGATCTGATTTTCTTGGACTCATCACCAGCTAGCAGTAGTACGTCCGTGATTAGTAAACGTGAATAGCAGCGCGTGCCTTTCACACATGCGAGGGCAGTTTGGTTTCTTTGCTGGCCATTATTTGCCACCACAGGTAAACTTAGATATAAGTGTGGCGAACCATAAACAATTAATGTGAAAAGAAAATTTAGACACATTTTACCATATTTCGTCTTAGGCAAATTTGATCAATCTAGTAAATTTGACACCTAGATTTACACGTGATTCTTGCTCCACAGGTCATAGAGCAGAAAAAGAGTGCTACTAGTTCTTATTAGGTATGACCGCATGACAACGTGTGGCTTTAAATTTTCTACTCCCTCCGTTTTAAATTATAGTTTATTTTGACTTTTTTGGTGCATGCATTTTGCTATATAACTAGATATATTATTTATCTAGTTGCATAGCAAAATGCATGCACCGAAAAAGTCAAAGTGAAGTACAATTTAAAACGAAGAGAGTGCTTTTTAAGGTCACCACACTTAAAAGCCGTTGTTTGGGACTGCTCCGCTTCACTATGGAGCAACTTTATTCTAGAGTTATTGGAGCATGTAGGCCTGTTTGGCATACAGCTTTTACTCTAAGGGCAATTACTTTGCCATGCTTAGAGGAATCTTGTCACACTTTTTTGGTTAATATGATAGTTGTCAGCCACCTAATTTTACTAAGATAAAGCGTAGCAAATTATTGCACCTAGAAGCCAAAAGTCAGTTTATATTCGTCAATAGTCAAGTTTTCTAGGCGAACAGCCTGATAACAGCTTCACTACTAGTCTTCGCCGGTTCGTCCGTGTCGGTAAATTTGAAAACCGATATGGATGGGTTTATGTCAGCTCGAGTCGTGGCCGTGATTGTGTACCGAACATAAACGAATACATCTGTAGTTTTGATGCTATTCTCACTTGTTGAGAAATCTGAAACGATTAGAAGTTCGATTGAAGTTATATAAAAAAGTGTTAACATTTATGGTCCAAGATAAGTATAAAACTATTTGCAAAATACATTCTGACCGTAAATCTAGTTGGACACATAAGTGTTAAATACTATTCACTATAAATTAAGAGAGAACCAATTTGCCACTGAGATAAATCAGTCTTTCGTGCATGGCACTCAAAAGTTTGAACTTTCTTATCTGCCACTCGTTCTTCCATAAATATGCACTATCATCCATTTGGGCAAGCTACGATATCAAGTGGCATGTAGAATAAAGAAATCATAAATATTACAAAGCCTAGAATAAATGAACAGGTTGTCAAATAAAGAAATCATAAATATCACAAATATACTTGTGAACTAAAACATGAGATTTTTTTATTACCAAAGACTACAAATAAATAATCAATAAAATTTCAAATTCTAAGGTAACAACAAGTACACATTAGTTTAATGCACAAATGGACGGATATATCATATCAGCATACTTAATCAGACAAAAAAAAAAAAGAGAGGAACCACACCTTCGACATCTCGCATTACGGCATTAGCTTAACAAATCCATACAATAGGTCCACATATGCCACATTATACCATACATACCAGGTTCATAAGCACATCGGGTAAACAAACAAGGTTCATAAACACATGAAGGTTCACACATTTGGATGAGCTAGTAACAGAGGGGTATGTTCGTCGTACACAGAAAAAAATAGCAAGGTGAAAACAGTCAACTAATAGGTGGATGGGTCAAATGGATGGCACTGCATATAGGGCAGAAAAAGCTGCCTGAATGGGTCCTTAATAATGTAACCCAGGAAATTGCCCCAGCAGCCAGCAGCCTTGATAATCCCTGCAGAGGAGAAGTCAGCACAAAATTTTGAAACATGCCGCATAGCATAGACATGCTCACGTAAAGAGAAAAGTCAGTAAGAATGATCAACGACGACATCGTCATCATAACAGAATTCCGCGGTTGGTTTCAGTAAGTGTCTGTGTCTATTGTGTTTGAATTGGCTGGTACGTGAAATCAATGGGAAGAAAAATGGTCAACAATGGACACCAAGAATAGTCTGCTCATGTGGCAAAAGGGATAGACTTGACTGTGAGTGACTCTTGGCTAAATTGATCACTGTGCATAGTCAAGCCTAAGCACGTAATGATCGCTGTCAAGACAAGTGTATGACGAAGTCACCTGCCTATGAAGAGTTGTTGCAGGACTGTTCGGCACAACTCTGAAACCAGAGCAGAGACCATACATGCATGCTCTCTGTTTGTACTAATAATCAGCAGCAGCAGCTTCCCGCCGCTAACACCCTTATAAGCCTGCACACGCCAAAGACATTGCCATTAGCACACATGAGAAACCAGAAACCACACGGAATCTCACACAGGAAGACCTGCGCTGCTGCGCACCTGAGCACCTGAGCTACGACGAGCATGGCGGCAGCACGAGCGCGACCGGCTCCAGCCCATGCACTGCATCTGCTGCTGCTGATCATGTTGCTTGTAGCGGCAGGCGCGCAGCGGTCCGACTCTGACATGGAGCTGGAAGCGCTGTGCGCGTTCAGGGCCGGCGTGTCAGATGTGTCGTCTGGTGCGCTCCAGTCGTGGAACAGCAGCACGTCGCACTTCTGCCAGTAGCATGGCGTGGCGTGCACAGACGGGCATGTCACGTCGCTGAACGTCTCCAGCCTCGGGCTCACAGGCACCATCTCCCCTGCCATCGGCAACCTCACGTACCTGGAGTACCTCGTCCTCGAGAAGAACCAGCTCTCCGGGACCATCCCGGCCAGCATTGGCGGGCTGCGGCACCTGTGGTACCTCAGCCTCTGCAACAACGGCGGCATCAGCGGGGAGATCCCGGGCAGCCTCCGCGACTGCACCAGCCTCACATGCCTGTACGTCAACAACAACAGCCTCACCGGCGTCGTCCCTGAATGGCTTGGGACGCTTCCCAACCTCACCTACCTGTACCTGCACCACAACTTGCTGTCCGGCAAGATCCCGCCGTTGCTCGGCAGCCTCATGAAGCTCCAGGAACTCAAGCTCGATGAGAACTACCTGCGAGGCAGCCTCCCACCTGGCCTCGCGGATCTTCCTTCCCTCCAGACATTCAGCGCGTATCAGAACTTTCTGCAGGGAGAGATCCCTCCCGGCTTCTTCAACATGTCGTCGCTCCAGTATCTTGACCTCACCAACAACTTGTTTCATGGTGTCCTCCCGCCCTACGCTGGCGCACACATGTCCAATCTCATGGGCCTATCTATACCTTGGTGGCAACAATCTGACGGGCCCCATCCCCGCGGCACTTGCCAATGCCTCCAATCTGATGTCACTGATCCTAGCCAATAACAGCTTCACTGGGCAAGTGCCCGTACACTCTGCCCACAGTTCCTGTACGTGTCGGGTAACCAGCTAACGGCGAGCGACGACCAAGGCTGGGAATTCCTGGACCATATCACCAACTGCAGTAACCTGCAGGTGCTTGCCCTTGACAACAACAAGCTCGGTGGTGAGTTACCAAGCTCCATTGGCCGCCTCTCGAGGGAGATTCAAGAGATCTACCTAGGAAACAACCGCATATCCGGGCCGATTCCACCGGGTATCGACAACCTCGCCGGGCTGCAATTGTTGGACCTTCAATCCAATCTCCTCAACGGCACCATCCCAGTTGGGATTGGGAATATCAAGAACCTCATAAAGTTGGGGTTGCAGGGGAACAGGTTAACCGGGCCAATCCCATCCTCCATTGGCGACCTTAGCCAGCTGCTCCAACTTGATCTGAGCAGTAACAATTTGAGTGGATTCATTCCTCAAACTCTAGCCAACCTGAACAGCCTAACATCGCTCAACCTCTCAGGCCACGCCCTCACCGGCCATGTCCCAAGGGAGATCTTCAGCCTGCCGTCCATGTCATCGGCGATGGACTTGTCTGACAACCAGTTGGATGGCCCAATTCCCTCTGATGTCTCCGGCCTCAGCAACATTGCACAACTAGTACTATCGAGGAACCAATTCTCCGGTCAGCTGCCGAAAGAGCTGGAGAACTGCCAGAGCCTGGAGTTTCTTGATATGGATCGTAATTTCTTCAATGGAAGCATCCCAACGTCACTGAGCAAGATGAAGGGTCTAAGGAGGCTGAACCTGACGCGCAACAGGTTGTCCGGGAGCATCCCACCGGAGATCGGCCAAATGTCCGGCCTGCAGGAGCTGTACCTGTCCAGAAATGACTTGACAGGAACAGTTCCGGAGGAATTGGAGAATCTGAGCTCCTGACCCAGCTGGACTTATCTTACAACCACCTTGACGGCAGTGTACCGCTGCATGGCATATTCACCAACATTTCCGGGTTCAAGATTGCAGGGAACATCGACATCTGCGGTGGTGTCCCGGAGCTCGACCTGCCCGGTGTCCAGCAGCAAGGAACACACGCCCTACTCGCTGGCTTCTCCAGATAGTGGTGCCTGTCCTAAGCATAGCTCTCTTCTTGGCCATTCTCCTCAGCATATTCCAGTGGTACAGGAGAAGGCTCAGACAAGCAAATAAAACTGATGATTCAACGCTAGATGATGTCCTCCACGGCATGAACTACCAGAGAATATCATATGCTGAACTGGACAAAGCGACCAACGGCTTCGCAGGCAGCAACCTGATCGGTGTAGGGAAGTTTGGGTCCGTGTACCTGGGCACCCTGCCCCTGCAACCGAATGGTGCTTCAGCGCCTAAGAAGGTCGCCGTGGCAGTCAAGGTGTTTGGCCTCTGTCAGGTCGGTGCCTCCAAGACATTTGTATCGGAGTGCGAGGTGCTGCGGAACATCCGGCACCGCAACCTCATCAAGATAATCACCTGTTGTGTCAGCGCGGACATGACAGGGAACGACTTCAGAGCCCCTGGTGTTCGAGTTCATGCCCAATTACAGCCTAGACAGGTGGTTGAACATGAACCCCAAGTCTGAAGGGTTTAAGATCATGAAGAGCCTAAGTGTTATCCAGAGGCTGAACATCGCAGTGGACATCGCCGACGCTCTGTGATACCTCCACATCAACTCCGTACCACCAATCGTCCACTGTGATGTCAAGCCAAGCAACATTCTCATCGGCGCGGACATGAGGGCGGTGGTGGGCGACTTTGGTCTCGCGAAGCTGCTCCTTGAACCGGGGAGCCACGACACCTGCAGCACTACAAGCACTGGTGGCTTGAGAGGCACAATTGGATATGTCCCGCCAGGTAACACCAAGTCTCCAACATCTCTAGTGTGCCAGACCGAGATACATGTATATTCTATTTATAGCATAGCACTATGACATGTCACATGCCAGAACCTTGCTTAAATTTATGTTCTGTGCAGAGTATGGCACGACAGAGAAGGTGTCGACGCACGGTGATGTCTACAGCTTTGGGATCACACTGCTAGAGATCCTCACCGGGAGGTCACCGACCGACGACGCATTCAAGGACGGGCTGACACTGCTGGAGTTCGTCGCCACGTCGTTCCCAGACAAGATCGAGCAGGTCCTTGATCCGGCCCTGCTGCCGGTCCAAGGGTTTGATGGTCAAGTGTCCCGTGGCTCAGATGACGGCGGCACGCATATCTCGATACGCGATTGCCTAATCTCTGCGGTGAGGGTGGGGCTCAGCTGCACACGAGGTGTGCCGTTCCAGAGGCTCAGCATGAAGGATGCAGCCACCGAGTTGCACGCCATCAGGGACGCTTGTGTCTGTTCGGCTTTGTAATGGTAACAAGGGAGACGGAACAGTAGGCGATCGTATCGATCTCCATGCAATAGAATACGAATGCCAAGATATCCAGATGTGTGTTCAAATTTCAAAAACATATCAACACATAGTGCAATAAATTTGAGTGCCTGTTTTGATAGAGCTCCCTATACGTTCTATGATTTCAGAAATGTGATTCTATAACTGAAAGTTTACATTGTATTCTCTCTATATGATAAACTATGTGTAAAAATGATTATATGCCATAAGAGAGTTAGGAGAAGTGAGTTTTTTTTTTTTAACTTACAACCTACAAATATTGTTTTTTGAATGTCAACCTACAAATACTGTTGAGCACCGCTTCCTGAATTCAGCCAGAAACCTACTTTGGGAGCTCAACCAAACATAATCATAGTGCATTGCTACGTTGAAATAGTGGTACTCCTTTTTTATATATAAATATATAAAATCTCTGTCAGGGCCAAGGTCCCTCCAGTTCCCTCAAAAAACGTTGAAATAGTGATCATGGTGCTTTTCTAAAACCATTTATTATTTATTTCAATATTTTTTTGTTGCACTCAATGTATCCCTATATGTTTGCTGGGAACAAAAGTGCCATGGCGAGTGAAGAAAGTCCTCTTCATATCTTGTTAGCTAAATGTGAACTAATTCCAGTAAACTACATGAAAATATTCGGTGTTCAACAAAACTATATATGCATTTGGCATGTGGTTTGGACTGGTTTTTTTTTTATTTGGAGAAATTAGTTCACCAACTTGTGCTCCACCACTGTTTAAACTCTTACATTGCAATGTGGCGGACCCTGCCCAAGAATTGAGCTATGGCGAACTTAGACTACAATCTCTTACAGGCCGCATCGTTGCTATACAGGGTAGGATTTACTCACAGGCAAGACAGCAGACACACCTTTTTTACTCACAGGCAATTCAACAAGCACCTAAAGAGCACCATGACGCTACAGCGCCAGCTAAGCACGTGAGAAGCTAATTTGTTGAAGGACAACGCACCTGTTTAGAACGTCCTCACAGAGGCAGAAGAGTGGGGCGTAGCCTGAACGCCGGACTTGCTGAGGTTGTGACGACATGCTCATGGTCTGGGTCCTCCCAAGTCCCAACTTAACAACGAAGACACGGGCACACGGTGACAGACCGACGGCGGCATGGCAACGGGGCCAAACAGAGCACATCAAGGGAGGCGAACTGTGGTGACGTGGAAGAGGATGAGGGAAACATCAACCGGGAGTCCGGGAGGGCGGGATTGGGAAGCCGAAGGAGCCGGCGAAGGGCCAACCAAGGAGGCGCCGAGCCTGTCACTCACTTGTCAGCGCCGCCGCCGCCGCCGCCTGCGTTCCACACGTCCACGCTCTGCCTTGTGCCCTTGCCAAAGCGCTGTGTCGGGAAGGGCTCGGCCGCCAGGGAGCGCCAGTAAGGCCGCATGATGGGCCAATGAGACGTTGGCCCACTGCACGGCGGAGTGGAGATGGACCAGTCTGCCCCAGCCCAAGAACTCGCCCATTCAAACACACTGTTGCAGCGGCGCTGACTGAAACAGAGCTGGGATTGCATTGGCTGACACTGACAGAATTCGTTTCTGATGATGATATCGACCTTTTGATCAGTAAGTCAGTCAACCGTTGACTGACTTACTGATTGGCTGACTTGCACACGTCTCTATGTTTGTGCTGACTATTCCTTTAAAAGGATAATCAAGAGGTTTTTGGACAATTTCATAGGATACATCATTACAATATAATTAGTTGGTGTAACATCTTTCCAATGTAGTCTCTCCTTCTGTATAACTCGAATTCGCTAACCTTATGCCTGCTGGGCCCACTCTCAGGTACCGTGGTTTCTCGGTATCCGTGCTTAACATACAAAGGTACAGACATTTTGTAACCTAACTAATTAAACCTAACCTAACTAATTATCCATTTATTTATATATTTAGTTCTTGTTAACAGACGGATAGACGCTCTAGAAAGCTAAAAGAAGATAAATTCCAAAAAAAACATAGGGGCTTGAGCATTTTTACCCCTCCTTTCGCGACTATTTGTGATTTTGCCTCTCTTTTTTTTTTCACTTTATGATTTTACCCCTCTTTTTTTAAAACGAAGGAACACTTTACCCTTATCCAGTTAACATCCTCTAACGGTGTTAACTTTTACAAATCGGACAATTTTTCCCATACGTTTTTGCCCTTGTTATATTTTGTCCCTTATATTGTTACCCCTATTTTGGGACAGCAAGATGTCATTTTTGCATAGATTTTTTTTTTGAAAATTTCGACAACATTTTAACACACAATCCACATAATCACAATTTGATATCACACAAATATATCACACAAACAATATATATGATCCAGATCCATGCAACTTGTCATCAAAGTACCACAACAAAAGCCAACATAAAGGTCCAAATGACATGCCAAACACTAAAATATAGATTTAAATGACATGTCAAACAAAAGTGGCAGCTACTAATGAGTTCTCTAAGTATCTTGACATATGAAACATTGAAGCCTAACAAAGTGGAAAGCCTCCCAATAGTTGCTCCTCTTCCAGTACCTCCTCTACCCCTTTTAGTAGCACTTGCACTTTATTATATGCAAAAAAGAGAGGAATTGTGTTAGTAATGTTACTAAAATTTATAGTAGATAGAAGCAATGTTGGCTTTTCTTACTTTGTCTTATTGTTGACATCTCCTGATCCTGTTCCCCTTCCCCTTCCCCTTTCCCTTCCTCTTCCCCTTCCCCTTCCCTATCCTCTACCCCTTCCTCTTTCCCTTCCAGTTTTAGTGGCACTTGCACTTGCACTTGCACTAGCACTTTCACTTGCACTAAATGTTGGAAGCAAAATATTAGTACAAATAAATACAAATAACTAGAATAAATAAATGAAATTGGACAACAATGCATGTATGACTCACATTGGGTCATTGCTTCCTTGACCTGATCCATCTTATGGTGTTGACTGCATCCTCTTTTGACTAGCTATAGGACCTCCTTGGCAAGTCTTTGCTCTATGTCCTGGTTCTCCACACTGAGAACAAATCTTCCTTTTCTTACTAGTTTCAACTTCATCATGTCCCTTAATCCTATATTTTCTTGGCCTCCCAGGTTTCCTCCTCAATTTGAGTTTCTTAATTTTGTAGCCTAAATCAACTAGAGGCCATTGATCTTTGGATTCCATTGGGTTCTTGCATATGTCTTCCTGAACCTATCAACAGAGAAGTATTCATGGACAAATTCATCCATCCGTATGTCCCTACTTATCTTTCTAATGAAAGCCAAAGCATGGTTGCATGGTTTTCCATTCACTTGCCAAGCCTGACGGGTACAACTCTTTTCATCCAAGTTTACTGCATACCTGTATCTATTCACGTCACTTCAGCTTTTGCTTGCCCGCATATTAGGACATCATGTTCTTTGATAGTCTTGGATTTAGCATTCAAATTACTGATAACAGCTGGGATTATAATGCCTGACATATTAGTACCTATCTTGGACCTCAAAACAAACTTCTCAATGACCACTTGTCTAATATAATCAAGCATTTCAACAATTTGAAAGTCCTTAGTTTTTGAAATTCAACTATTAAAGGATTCATAAAGGTTGTTGTTGATATAATTTACCTTGCAGTCTTCAATGAAATATGCTCTACTCCACACACATGGATGATTTTTATCCAACCACTCAATGGCTTTTGGATCCTTCTCCTCTATTTTCCCCAGGAAGTACTTAAACTTCGAAATTGTGAAGCACACCACATATTCTTGCCATAAAGATCACCATTGCAACTTTTCTTCATGTTCTTTCATAAGTGCCTCATACACTATATGAGCTCTACTGTAGGATACACATCTTTCACTGCTTCTTCTATTCCCTTACCAGCATCTATCCTAAGGACCAAACCTGTATCAACATTGCAGTATGTCAACAAATATAACAAACTTGAAATCAATGAAAACAAGGTTACATTTAGTGAATGCAATTACCTGAAGGTGTACCAACAGGCTTCTTCACAATATTGACAAACCAAGTGAAAGGTCAAGATGGCGGACTAGAGGGGGTGAATAGTCCTTTCTAAAACTTATCGCGCCGGCTAACCGAAATAAATGCGAAATTAAAACTATCGGTCTAGCCAAGACTTCACTCCTCTAACTATAACTCTAGATGCACCTTGTAAAAGATCCTACACAAGAAAGTAAGGTGCCAAACTAACTAGTGCCCTCCTAATCAAGTCTAGCTTGCAAGGTCACACAAACCTAATGAGGGAGCACGAACTAGTACTTTATCAAGCAAGGGAGCACCTACACAAATCTAATGAGCAAAAGCACAAAGCCAACCTAAGCTCACTAGATGCTCAAGGACAAGGTTACACAAACCGAACCTAAGAGCGCAACTTTTCTTAATCTACACAAGATAAGCAAAGCAAGGGAACTACTTCTAGCTACACAAGCAAGAAGGTGTTTAACAAGCTACACAAGAAAATCAAACACAAGAGCAACTACACAAGCTATACAAATGAATGTAAGAATGTAAAAGCAAGCTTGTGAGTAAGAGAATGCAAACCACCACGAAGTGTGGAGCTAGATAACACGATGATTTTTACCGAGGTTCACTTGGTTGCCACCAAGCTACGTCCTCTTGTGGCGATACACTCACTTGGAGGTTCACGCGCTAATTGGCATCTCCTAGCTAAATCCCGCAGCCGGGTGCGTCGTGTAACCAACACAAGATGAGGATCCTCCAAGCCACGAGCTCAACTAGAGTAGCCAATTCGTGACTCCTGCAGGGAAGGCTCAAGAACCCCTCACAATCTCTTCTTCGGAGCACCGCACAATCTCCTTGCGTGCTTCGATGGAGTCTCTTGCCACCAAGCCATCTAGGAGGTGGCAACCTCCAAGAGTAACAAGCCCACCAGCTTGCAACACGAACACCTAGTGCCACACGATGCAAATCTCTCTATGCAACGCACTAGAATCGCTCACTCACTCGATCGGATGAACACTATCAAGCTCAAGTAAGTAGAGGGCTCTCCAAGCACTCTCCAACGAAGACACAAAGTCCCCAAGGTGCTCAGCACGCAACCAAGGCCGGCCACCATCTCTATTTATAGCCCAACAGCTCAAACTAGCCGTTGGCCCCTCGGGCACCTCAACCATGAGCGCCGGACGCGTTTGATGGAACCGCCGGACGCGTCTGGCGCTTCATCTTGCGCCACGTGTCACCCGTGTTCAAAGTCGACCATTTCCTCCCAACGGCTACTTCTCAAAACGGCTCAGATCAACGCGCCGGACGCGCCTGATGGAACCACCGGATGTGTCCGGCGCGTTCACCATCCGCGCGTCTGGCCGTTAGGCCACGCCGGACGCTACAGCTCCACTGAGCGCCGGACGCTGCCGTGATACTGTTCAGCGTCCGGCGCGCGTCTGCTGTGCCTCGTGCTGATCTCCTTACTATAGTGCCGGACGCATCCGGGCAGCGCCGGACGCTACCCAGAGCATGCCGTCTCAGCGCCTGCTCGCCGGACGCCCGGCCACGAACCGTCGGACTCGCCACTGCAGCGTCCGACGCGTACACGACTTGCATCGCGCGCCTACTGCCAGACTCTTCATGTGCCGGACGCATCAGCCCAGCGTCCGGCGCTCAGTCTTCCACGCGCCGGACGTGTCAGGGTTGTGTCCGGCGCCTCAACGTCCAGCGTCCGACGCTTAGAAATACTGCAAATCAAGCCGTCATCGACGCTAACTTCGCCACCTTTGATCATACATGCTAATCAACAAGTATACCACCTTGTGCACGAGAATTATCATGTTTTCACCAACCAACTTGCATCCGGCGCTATAGAAAATAGCTCTCTAATTTTCCCAAAAGCGGTTACCAAACCCAACTCAACCCTGCAAATACCTCCGCCTATGCAAATGTGCTAACCACCACCAAGTGTACATCACCATGTGCATGTGTGTTAGCATTTTCATAATCATTTTCAAAGGATTTTCTCTTGATCTCACAACGCCACTCGATCCTAGCATGTCACAATGTTAGATCGCTCAAGTGGCACTAGATGACCGATATGCAAACCAATTTGCCCCTCTTGATAGTATGGCCATCTATCCTAAATCCGGTCAAGCTCTTCTCTACTCAACCTTAGACCGGTGAAATAAAAAGCCCTAGGTTATACCTTTGCCTTGTGCTTGTCCATTTCCTCCATCGCCTCTAAATGTGCAAGTGCAATACATGCACCAACACGATCATCAAATGATGTGATCCACTTCATATCATCATGCAACCTTCTTGGTCCATTGATCTTGACCTCACTTGCTCTTCACCGTCTCATGGTCCATCGGCACCAAGTCTTGCTCAAGCTTCACCGTCTCATGGTCCATCGCTTCAAAGCCTTGACTTGTCCTTCACACATCCACCGGTCCATCGAGCCAAGCCTCATCTTGATCTTCACCAACTTGGTCACATGACTCCATGTCATGTCACATATGCAATAAAGCTCCTTCATCATCACATGTGTGAGCAATATAACAACATCAAGCCCTCCATGGTATATGTTGCCCACACACATGATCTTGTGAACTAACCCCTGTGTATCTCAATCATAACACATGTTAGTCCACCTAAGTTGTCGCTCAATTACCAAAACCACACAAGGACCTTTCACCAAGTGCAACTTTCCTTGGACTCGGTCTCAGTCACTCCAAATGCCACCGAGAACAATTGGTTATTACCATCCACTACAACAGTTGATGCCAACTGACCACTTGATCTCCCTATCAAGTGTGTTGCATCCATTGCAAGATATGGTCTACACCCTTGTAGGAAGCCATCTATGCATGGCTTAAGAGCAACAAAGAACCTCAAAAACCACACATCACCTTTGCGCTCTTCGGTCTCTAGCTCCACAACACTCCCAAGTATTGATCTCAAAAGTTCGGCTTGATAAGTAGGCAACATCTCATAGCTTTTTTCCCATTTCCCATACATGATATCCATGGCTCTCACCTTTTCGCTAGCAACCCTGTGATATGGAACATCAACTGAGTATTTCTTGTGCAATTTGTCCCACAATGTATCCGGCCCCGTTTCAGGGTCATCCCTCAAGATATCCACCACTCTGTTAGCCACCCATTTGTTCAAGGCCATTGTCAGACCACACTTGTTCATTGAACAACAACTATGCTTGGGTCCACTTGTCTAACTTACAGCAAATAATAAGCAAAGACAAGTTAATACCTTGCAACAATGAACCAAAATATGCACTTCCAACAAAAAAGGACCAGTTAATACCTTGCACCCATTGTATTTGGTCTTGCTTGTAGATGTATGAAAAGCTCACTTGCAACCTTGATCACCCCTCTTGCACTTGGCCCCAAATCTTTTCTTGTCTTTTTGACAATATCAAAAGCATGATTATGCAAGACGAAATAATGTGTGACTGCTAACTTGCATGCATCCACATATGGGAAGAACACTCCAACATAATACATGGATCATCAACATCATATGAAAACATGGGAAGATCTTCATCCTCATCAACAATTCCCCATTAGGATGAAACTCAGTGTCAGAGCCACTAGACCAACAATCAACATCAGAGTCAGATGAAATAGCCAATTCAATGTCATAGCTGCTATTCACTTAGTACCTCTGTATCACCCTTGGAAGCACTATTTTTTGTGGCAGCTACCTTTTTTGGTGGCTAATGTCTTTTTTTAGATGGGGCAACATCTATAACATCTGTAGCATTCTCATTTGTGGCTCTCTTAATAGTGTCTTCCTCAGTTGGGAGCACATTAGCCCTCACAGAACGGTGTAAACTTCTCTTGGTTGGAGACAATTGCAGTGGCCCCTCAAAATCATTTATCTGAGAATTGATACAAACTAATCCACTCTCCACATGTGCTTAGAAACCACTCTAACAGATTTTTATCAGATTTTATTTGCACACATTCAGACTCCAAATCACCCCACAAGGTAATGTATTGCTTAGAACCCCACATGCAGTGCTCACCAATGTAATCAATTAGCTATTCCAGCCTAAAGCTACTTGTGTCAACAACCTTGGTTGGCAAAGTTCTATGGTGCCAATAAGTTTTTGGGCCATTGTCTGGAAAGCTTAAAAACGAGCGCACACTAACAACAAGTTCTAGTTTACAGTGATTTATCCTACAAAAATCATAGAAGTAGGGAATAAAAGAGTTAACAAATGTATTAATCACTGTTATTTTAACTCTATTGAACGACGCATCTTCGAAAATCGAAGAAAATAACTTGGCTCCTGGACATTCCCTGACTCTTCCATGATGCTTCCTGCTTTTGTAGTCGATTTTGCGAGGCATGGGGTGGGGTTGGACGCGAGCCAGCAGCAACTTTCAAAGAACGATGGAGGGAGGCCAGGGGACGGCGAGGCAGACCCTGCAGGGGTCGTGGGCGCGCAGCCCCGACAGGCGTGGGCGCGGCAGCCCTTTCCGTAGCAATGGAGCAGCCCTACCCATGGCAGGGGCGCGACGAGCAGCCCCTGCAGGCGTGGGCGAGGAGGAGAAGGGGGCGGAGGAGGAGCACCAAAGGAGAGGACGACGAGCACAGGAGGAGGGGACGATGAGCACCCAAACCCTAGGCCTGGCGTCGGGCTTCAGTCGCGACTTGCGAGCGAACAGCGTCTTGGCTGTGGTCGACGCGAGGGAGTAGAGATGATAGAAAATGAAGGGCACCAATGTCTTTTCGCGTATCTATCTTTTTTTTTTTTTTGGGCTTTTATTCCATCCAACTCATGGTATAGCAAAAGAGGGGTAAACGGGAGCTTCATATAGAAAAAGGAGGGTAAAATCACAAAGTGAAAAAAGGGGGGTAAAGTCATAATTGAACTTTAAAATAAGGGTAAGAACACTAAAACCCCCAAAACATAATAAAACACATAGCTATCAATCCCATATGCTCTAATGAACCGACAACCTATTATATTATTCTAGTTTTGGATAACTACCTTTGCCATTATGAAATACCTTAAAGAAGCCCACTAAATCTATATATTAATTTCCCACTCCCTTATTTATGAAAAAATATATGAAGTGAAATCCTAACTTTAAATCTAAAAAAGTCATCTATGCCACTAGGAAAATAAGATAAAGTAACATTTGGATCTGCATACAAATTACCGAGCTTCTCATTGTTCACTACAGTATTACTAGAGATGAAACTGGATATAATATGATTGGATACGTTGCTGATATATACCAAATACTACAGATAGTCGTCGTTTCTTTATGAGATTTGGTGTCCGGCATGGATAGTGTTAGGTGTATCACATATTCATCACTGTTAGATGTCCCCGTATTGATAGATGTTTTTTTTTTTTCTAGCTGCTTAACCTATTTTCCCTGTCATGATTTCAGAGAAAGGGAAAAGGATGATTTCAGATGATTGAGAATACTTGTGCCCCCAGCTGATTTTTATTTCAAACAATAATATAGCTTACAAGCATCCAAATCAGCTGCATAATAGTACACTGTAACACAGGCCACGTGCGTAGTATATATATAGCTGCTAATATATATATATAGTTACGTATACAGCAGACATGAAGTTGGATCTGTATAAAAGCAAGCTAGTTTTTTTTATCTGTATTCAGAAATGACATGCAATGATGATGTATATAGTATAGCTGCAGTGCGCAGCCTGCAGGGGCTCTCTCGGCCACGGCAACTAATTTCTTCCAGGGGGCAGGTGGTATCCCGGTGGGAAAGGCCCAATCGGGTAACCGTACTGTGGTGGTGCTCGAGGGTAGTTATCCTGCTCCGTTGCCACAGCTCCTGCAGCAGCAGTCTGCTTCATCTTCCTGCCTGCACCTGCATAAACCGATGGGACGACAATGAATACATGCATGTATTCATCAAATCATAAGAGATGAATAAAACAGATGCAGCACCGTACCGTAGGCCGCCGCTGCTTCGGTTCCGGCAACGAAGGATGAGGCCAGGAGGAGAGAGACCACAAGAAAGCACAGCACCACCGGCGCCGCCGTTCCGGGTCCTGATCGGCTCGCCATCGCCGTGTGCTGTGAGCCGAGTCCGGCGGCCGTGCTCCTGCGTCCTGCTATTATCGTTCCAGCGGGCAACACGCTTATTTATTGGCATTAGCGTTTCTGAGCTACGACTCCGATCCGTGCCTAACACGAAACCCCAAGCAAGCTATGGTCAAGCTAAAGTCATCTAATTTTCCTTGGAAGTCATCGTCACAGTTACTAGTTTTCAAATAGTTAACGTGACCAGGAGCGCATGCCCGCTGAAAATTCAGCGAGATTTTGCATCCTGAACAACGGTAGCTCCTCACAATAATTGGAGAACACATATTTTTGACGCTCTACTCTAAACTTTAGAGTTCTAAAATTTTTAAAGCACTTTAGCTCAGTCTTCAAATCTAAACTAAAAAGTTGTGAAGTATGCTAAAGTTTAAAACTAACTGTAGACCACCTGTTTAGAGGTGGCTTTAGCTCTAAAATGTAGAGGTCTAAAATTTAGAAGAGACGAGGATCGGATCTAAACAGGGACATAAATTCGTTTGTGAAATTAAATACACAACCAGCGTTGTCAACTGTAACATCCAGAGGAAAAATAATGATTAAATATATTATTTAATTTATCCATGGGCCTAATGGGCTTAGGAAGGGAGGAAGCAAAAGCTAAACTTCCATCTACGTGAGTTAAGGGAAAGGGAAAATCCACCGTAACCTCTCCTCTTCATTCCGTGATCCGACTTTCTAGTTTCCATGAAGGGTTGGAGGCGGCGGCTCTGCTTCCCCATCGATTGGTTGCCCAAGGTTTAACCTTCTTCCCCTAACCAGTGCAAGAGAGAATTGAATTCTTGCTGCTCGTCATCATCCTCCTGCCCTTGTTGGCTGTAGGACGGGAGACAAGGACACGGAAAGCATTGGAGAACCGTGGTCCAGATTAGGTAATTATTGTATATATCAAAATTCGTTTCCGTCCCCTACTGATCTGCTGTTGGTTTGCTTTGATCCGATGGCTTGATCTCAAAATCTCACCTGTTGGTTCTGCGTGTATTTGCTAGGGCAGTTTTCATAGTACCATACTGATCCATACAAAAAGAAGTGCTATGACATCTTAGAGATCAAACCTTAGTAGATGGAGTCATCGGGCTTAGGAAATTTAAATCTTTTTCTTCCTTTCTGTTCACATTACATGCTGGTAGAGGTAAATTAGGGGCCAAGTAAATCTCACCAGCAGATCGATCTATGGTCTAAGGGCCTACGAGACTTGTTTTTCATGGCAAGATAAACTAATTAGTTTTAGGAAAACCCAATATCTTTACATGGGATAGTTAAATAATATATTTAGTGGAATAAATTAGGAACTATGGGATTTCGAAGTTCAGTTGCCTGCTGTCTGTTTCATACCCGAGTGAAAACATTGTGACCAATATTAAAAATAGTAGAAGGCCGAATGCTACTGTTTGGTGGTATTCATTTTTTTTAAGGTTTCTTTTACAACTAGAGAATATGGGGGGGGGGACCGATAAAGCGTAGAGACGCGTATCAACTCTTTGTATTTCTATGCATGTTTTATTGAGTGGTTCCATATATTTATTTTTGTCAGGAAGTGGGTCTCATAACCGTTCTTGATCGACGTGCTTGTCGAGGTTGCTTTCTTCGGTGAAAAGGCAAGTAACATAGGGGTGTGGCCAATGCTATGTTTATATACATGTCTTGCATTTTTTTTTGAAGTCAATGAAGTACACTAAACCAAGATTAAGAATATGGATCATTGTTTTGCTTGTCTAATTATATCTTGCTTGTGAATTTATTTATTCATTGGAATGGATGCCTTTGTCTCTTGATATAATGGTCGATGTGGCCCGATGATATATATATGCAAGTTGGAGTTATAATTTTTATGTACCATTCACATGCATACATATGCATTTTCATATGTCGTTAAAGGCCGTCACCGCCATCGTGCTGTGATTAGTACCGGTACATGGAGTTGCATGAGAGGTCGGCATCGTCCAACATGAAACTCTCAATGGAGTTGCATCATGGCATGCATACATCATTAACTTGATGACTTGGAGAATATTTAATTATATGATGACGATGCGCCACTCTACGATAATGTTTGAATGTCGCTACAATATGGAGTTGCATGATTTATTTGTGTGATATATTTCTCATTTTTGTGGATGCTTATTTGATTTCAAATTTAATAAAACAACAAATGTGAGATGTGTCTATATTCATAGCCGTTGCTTGTTGAGTTTATCTCACCCCTTTAATTCTTTACAGGTGTTTAATCCTTGTGTCAAGCATGATGGGCGTGGGTCTTAGATGCATGCACTTCACTTCTTCACCACCAGAATAAATATTTATGCTTAAGAACTCAGTTTGCTTTATGGCACTATGTCTAAGTTAAAGTTTTGTCAAAGTAAAATTATTTATTTATGTTGTGGAGACGTTTTATTACGTTGGGTAACCATTGAGACGATGCTTAATTGGTTTAGCTACTTGTTAATGATTTATTTAATTATGCTTGATCCTTATTATCTCTTTATCGCTGTGTTTTCAATTAATTTACTGCCAAAATTTCCTATTTTATATTAAAATATTAGTTTAGGAAAAGTAGGGTGTTACATCAACAACCAAGACAAACCAGTCAATAAAGTGTGTAAGTGTGCATCATGCTACAAGTGGTCAAGCTATATGAAAAGCTTTCTAGACAACGCTTGAATATGTCTGGAATTTATTAGGTCGAACAGCCGATATAACCAGTCAATGCGTGAGTGATACGAGCCGACGGTGCCAATACCTGTGCGTATACATCATCTGTCAGTATTCGGTACGGAGACAAACCAAAACCACGCTGTACATCAGTGGCTATCTATCATGTCTTCTGTCATTCTGTGGTTGTCGACCTTCACGAGGTGGTTCGCTAGTACATAATCACAGTCACTATAGGTTTTTACTGCCAAAAAAACTAACAACAAAAAAAAAAATAATTGATAAAAAGTTATCACTGTCGGCTCATTATTACCGGTAGAAAAACCAACTATCGGTGATAAATAATTATCACTACCGGTATATCACACATAAATAATTACACTAGGAGCACTACGTAGCAAAGTAACTACCGCAGCGGGCCTTTTCGATTTTCCGCAGCGGATAAGGGTGTCCGCTGCTGCTGCCACGCCACGGTAAATCGTGGGGTGCCGCAGCGGGCGTCTTTACCCGCTGTAGTTAATCAAATTTCTTACAGCGGGCACACTAGGAAGCCCGTTGCGGTAAATTAATCTCGAAAAAAAAGAAAAATAGCCTAAACGGGCTAGATCTGGGTCCGCCGATCCCGCCGCCCCGGAGTCCAGGTTGATGCTTTCCTCATCCGCTTCCACGCCACCACACTTGGCCTCCCTTGATCTGCTCTGTTTGGCCCCGCTGCCATGCCGCCGTCAGTCTGTCACCGTGTGCCCGTGTTTTCGTTGTTAACGTCGGGAGGACCTGGAGGAGCATGTCGTCACAAGCTCAGTAAGTCGGGCGTTCAGGCCCTTCTAAAGAGGTGCGTTGTCGTCCTTTAGCTAATTATTAGCTGTTATAAAACATGTTGTTAGCGGTTAGAACCTTCTTCTCTTCGTCTCTCACGATTAACATAGTAGATAAAAGTAGAACACATAGACACAAGGTGTAGGGAGACTATTCTTTATTTATCTAAATATTGATAATTACAACATAGAGCTCCCACATATATATAGTCCTATCAAGACCTAAGAGTTTTGGTAAGAGCCCACATACAAACAGACTAGAATTATAATTTGTCCTTCTCCTTTCCTTCTATGATAGAGTCCGTATGTTTAACAACACTCCCCTTGGCGATTACCACGATATGCACATGCCTCATCAAAAACTCCATCCGAAAATCTAGTGGGAAAAATAGTTCTTGGAGAAAAGAGTACATCGCATTCGTTAATTGCTTTGCACATGTTGTCTCATTAAAAACCTTATGTGAGAAACCTTCTAGTAAAAACTCACATAGAAAAAAGAGTACAACATTTAACCTTCTTAGTCATATATTCTTCAGGATACTCTATTCTTCGTGAATAAAAATTGATCTTTAAGAATCTATGCATAAACTTTAATGTTTTAGCAAATATGATATTTATAATTCTAATGGTTTCAATTACCTTCAAGGTAAATTCAATAAAATTGCTCCCCTCACAAAGTCATCCTTTGAATTTCACTCTTTAAACCACGTTTTTCATAAATGTGTGCTTAATTAATGATATGCAATACCACAATACTATATCTTTCAAAAATATGGCTCATAATTCTTCTATGAATTATATGGATATAACAAAGAGCAATATGCTTCTTGCATAAATAACCATTTTTTTGCAAAACAAATAAGTTTTATCCTTCAAGGTAATAAATCCTTTCAGAAGATTACGAGGCAAAAGAAGTTCATATTCAATATCTTCTAGATATTGTATCAAACTTATACAAGCTTGAATATTTTATAATTCTTCCTTAGTGGATTTTAAAATGACATGTTCTATAAATCTTTAAGATTTTAATAGTACCACTCAATAATAAATCCAGTCTTGCATTTGACATTTAGGGGATAATTTAAATACCAAAGTCACCATTATTCTTTTTATTATATTTAGAGGATGATACGATTCGTTGCTAGCACTACACTTTCTGGGTGTTTGTATGACACCTTCATGGTGTTTAGAATTCCTTATTCTTTCTCTCAGGTCTATATTCATTTCAGGGATCAATGGTGTTTTCTTCAAGAATTGGCTGGTAAATCATCCTTCAAGGATGTTATCACTTTCTAAGAAAAATTCTCTTCTATGAGATAAATTCTCTACTACATGAGAGATTATTATGTGATATACACAATGAGATAGTGTTATTCACTGTGAAGTCATTCAATGACTCTTTTTCTTCTAGGACATGCTCTTCTTGAGACTAATATTCATTCAAAAATATATTGTACCTTAGACTTTTTAATACTTGTATGAGATTTAATTTTTATATTTTGTATTTTATGTTCTTCAGGAATTATATGGAATTTTATAATCCATTTATTACTGCATATTCAATATTCATTCATTTCAACAGCATACTTCAATAGATATCCCCTATCATGGGCTTAAAATAATCAAATTCATGTATCTTCAACTACAAGTAGAGGCCCATTCATGTATGTTATGATAGAATTTTATGAGAAATATTCACGCACATAATTAAACATGGGGTTATTACATAATATATGCAGTGAGCTAGAATACATAAAGTGCATTTCAGAATATTCAATATTCCTACAAACTCAGGGATTTTCTCCCCTGATCTGCACATAACATAGTTTAGAAAACTATTTCATTGTCTAGCTTCTTTATTATTTAGTCTAAAATAATTGATCAAGTACTCATACATAAAAGTGTACCATATATACTTCAAATATATAAAATATGCAACACCCAATTCACATGAAGTTTATTCTAGAATTTTCTAATTGCCATTAATACAAAATTCCCTTTATGCCTTTTCTTCATAAATCCCAAATCATCATATGTGTGTTATCCACCATATTAATTTCACTATAGTTCATCCCATTCAAGTGGGTCACTTTTCCATTGAGCTAATTTCAGATTAACCAACACCCCCTGATCTTAGGCTACATGGCCATAGACCAATCTTTTGCTTATGCATGCAATGCAAAAGCAACATATTCCTTAGTTAACAAGAACCATTAGACATAGCATGCTAGCTAGTCAATTTAATTATGAGGGATACAAATATAGCTACTAACTACAATCATAGCTTCTATGCTAATATTCATGCAAGAGTGCAAATAGTTTAGATCAATAATAGAACAAAATAGTAATATATATTCATGTGTAATATGGAATGTTGGTACTCGGTCCAGCATAGTAGATAATGACAAAATACAAAGCTGCAAGCTTGCTTAAAATTAGTGTAGTAGAGAAAGTTAACTCGGCCGAAAAGGGATGTGGCAGAACTACAAGCCTGATACATGCACTAGAATATAGATTCAGGAAGGGCTATGCCTATTAATTATATATTATCCATATTTTTTATGTCTTCACCCAAAATTCCTCCCCTTTTTATGCCATAATTAGTTGGAGTACTAATTTGCTTGGTGCATCATCTATGAATAATCACTTCTAGTGTTCCATAGATTTCAATCATACTTCTGCTATTAATTGGTTATGACATAAAATTCATATATTCAATGTACTATTCAGTGTACAATAACATATTCAGGACAGGACACATATACTTCTAGTTTTTGCTAGATTATACTATTTTTGGCTAAATTTATCCCTTTAATATCAATTCATATGCCAATATAATCTAATTGTTCATTTGCTTCTAGAAAATTTAGTTTTTCTTCTACCTACATGGTAGTACTATAGTGCATATAGAACTATAACCTTCATGGTCAAGGCTTCTTTGTGGATAAAACTAATACAAATTTATTTAGATAAATATTAGGAAATTATTTATATGCGGACCATATAAATCTTGTTTATTCCATGACAAATTAACATATATTACTTCAGGTAACAACTGTAACTAGGAATATTAAATATTCAATATTAGTCTTCAAGCTAATAAATTAAACATTAATCACTTAATTCAACAGGAATTAAAATTTAATTCTTCACCACCGCCACTACTATTAATACTTCAAGATATGAATTCAAAAGAAACAAATTTATAAGCACATAATTTAAGTTCTTCTTTAAGAGAAACTTTAAAGTTAATAATTTCAATTTCTATCTATTCTTATGTGATGCTTGAGATTAGCAGCTTCATGCTTACTCGATCCTTCTAGGGGTATAATATATGCAAGTCACTATCCTTTAGGATTTAGCTTGGTCACATACTCATTCTTGAAAGTAATATTCGTAATAACAAATGCTTAAGACTAGTAGAATATCCTACTAGGGTTTAACAACGACCATGCTAGCTACGTAATTCTGCCATTCAGGGCAAGTCCACAATATTCCTTCTTCATAAAGGCTATGCATATATCATTATGGATAAATCATGTGTATATAGATTTACTATGTGTAAACACGGTGCAAAAAGACAATGGATGGTTATGAAAAATTCTTAGAAGCATCCTAGTATTTTTCAGGATATAGCAGTCATGGTACATGCTAATTTTCAGAATTAATACCAATCACTCATTCATAAAAAAAATTATACTAGAAAAATCTGAGCCTCTCAAAGGTGATAAGTCTAAGAACTGCAAGATTTAGAGAGCTCCTATGCATTATACCATGTTTCTAGTGCAATTGTTCAAGATCATAGTCGCATGGCACATAATTCATAATATGTGATGTTATAAATAAATGCATTCAAAAGAGCATAAGATTATTAATGCATAGTGTATAAACAAAAAACAAATATTTGTAAATAACGTACACACACTATTCTGCCGGAAAGAGTGCTTATTTACTTAATTCAATGCCACCGATTTCTTTCCAATGCATAATCCAGATTTATTTTCACTGATTCTGCTTCTTATTACTCTGTTTTTTTTCTTTGCTGGCCCTATAAGATTGGGATTCTGCGTTCAAGTTCCAATACCATGGCTTAGGCCATATGCAACCCCGACACGATGCATGGTGGTGATGCGTTCATGACATCATTACTGTACACAACGATTTCAAACCAGCTGTGCTAGAGCCACAAAACACGCATACTGATTAATGCTGATGTCGGGAGGTGCAATTTGATAGAGACGAACAACGAGAACGGAAGTTTCAAGTAGCAAATTAGCAATTCTGGAGATGTAAATCTTCACTGATTTCCATTATATTTGCTATTCGATTATCGATTCAGCGAAAAATACCTGATAGCAATAGCAGTGAGCCTTCAGGCTCGTGCATATACAGATGCTCCTGATCGACAGTAGCACTAGGCCAGCGAGAAAAACATGTATATATACTATATATACAGCTTGGCATAACTTCTGGTTTTGACTCTCATCTACTGTGCAATGTGGGAGTCTGCTACGGCACACATGCAAGCGGCCGGATAGATGGCGATATGATGTGCGGTGGCTCGCATGCTGACGGGCGACAGTGCGCGTTAGCTCGCGTGCAAGCGGGTGGACGAGGCGCGACAACAGCAAGTGCTTAGTATTCGCATGCAAGCTCTTCGGTGAGGATTAGCGCTCGGTTACCTGCAAGGCTGCGGCTGTTTGCTATGACTTCTTGATATTGCTTCTAGCTAGCATCAATAGCAAAACGCGATGCCTTCTAGGCAATTAGACCTCACAAAAAATCACATCGGCAACATAAAAAAACGTTATGTTTGGCTTCAGTGCCAATGACGCATTGTTCGGTGGTGACATGAATTAATCCCATCGTGCAAGATTCATGTTTGTAGCAGATTAAAAAGCAAAAACACAAATAATTCTATACCTTGTGTCATGCTAATTTAATCTGATAAATATTCATACCTCAACTAATCAATGATGCCAATGGATCTACGTCACATGCCGTGTAGGGCAGTGATTAGTAGATACATACTGCGTAGGGCGTTTGGCATTGTCGTAGAACTGCCTGCTTGACGATGACGTTGGATGTCGATGTAGTGCAGATTGGTTGTAGGTAGAGATAGCAGATCTGTTCAGCTAACAATGTCAGGATGTCGACGTCGTCGAAATAGTCATGGCAGGGACATCGGCATGAGCATCGATGTCGAAGGTTGGTGACGACTTCTTCAACGACAATGTCGACGTAGAGCTTATCGTGCTGATAACGTGTTATAAAACATGTTGACAGCGGTTAGAACTTTCTCCTCTCCGTCTCTCACGACCAACATAGTAGATGAAAGTAGAACACATAGACACAAGGTGTAGAGAGACTATTTTTTATTTCTCTGAATATTAGTAATTACAACATAGAGCTCCACGTATATGTAGTCCTATCAATGCCTAAGAGTTTCGATAAGAGTCCACATACAAACGGACTAGGATTATGATTTGTTCTTCTTCTTTCCTTCTAGTATAGAGTCTGTATGTTTTACAACATTAGCTACTCCTATACTTCGCTGGAGAATGTGATGTGTCATGGACTCATGGTGCTCTACAGGTGCTCGTTGAATTGCCTGTGAGTAGAAACATGTGTCCAGTGTCTTGCTTGTGAGTAAATCCTACCCTGTATAGCAACGATGTGGCCTGTAGGAGATTACAGTCTTAGTTCGCCCTAGCTCAATTCTCAGATAGGATCCTCCGCGCCACATTGCAACGTAAGAGTTTAGGCAGTGGTGGAGCACCGGCTGATGAACTAAATTCTCCAAATTACAAAAAAAAAAAAAAATAGTCCAGACCACGTGTCACATGCATATATAGTTTTGTTGAACACCAAATATTCTTCTTGTAGTTTACTGGAATTAGTTCACATTTAGCTAGAAGAGGACTTTCTCCACTCTCCAAGGCACATTTGTTCTTCCTAACAAAAACTGAAATGATGGTTCGTCATTTGGCAGAAACAAGCACATGGTGGCCAATTCGCGAGTCTGTTGGAAGCTCCCACATAGTGGCCAGTAGGCTTATCACATACATCTCAATTAATTCACAACTAACGCAAAGTGCCAGTCACCGTACCCGTACGATTCAGCAACATGGCAGACTCGTATCCGAAGCATGATGCATCATGGTTGACTTTTGATAGTTTTTGCACCATGGAATACAGAACAATTAATTCTGGTTCAATCATTTACTTGACAGGAACAGGCTGTTCTTATTTGGATCTTAGCCTGCAACTAGAGCTATTGTATTGGCTGCCATAAGTTATATGGCACGGCCGGTAAGCCCCCGAAGTAGGAAGAACTGTTGTGCTCAACACAACCATGCTAAGCACAGAGGGATTTCCGCTCTAAACTTCCAAAACTTTGGACATCTTTGTCCTTACTGCATACAGTACTTGTCTTACCCACGGACAACATCATCCAAGTTCAATGCAGCAAAGTATATGACGTACTAATGAGCACGTAAGCTAACATTGTGCAGTAAACAACCTTACGCGAACTGATGCTAAACTAATGGAACAAGTCAGATTTTTTCCAATCCCAAGCTGGCATCCAACGAGTTTCTTTTCATTCTGGAGATCTGAGATCTAGTCATAGTTTGTAGCGGCCAATCTCAAACTAGTTGCTCGAGGGTCATTGCATTGGCTGCCATAACAAGGACGTTGACTTGTGACCTGGAGCCATTGCATTGCATTGCATGCATACAGCGGTGCAGCGTGTATGGTGCATGTGCCATGTGTGTGGCGGACAGTTATTATTACCCATGGCTTATATATAGTATATCACAATGCACCAACAGGGCAGACTTGTATCCGATGGCCATTCTAATAGTTTTGGCCATCTGCCTCTCGGCTCTCTTGCCGGGTGCCACCTCCTCTTCTCTATCAGTCCAGAGCAGAACAACCGTTAATGGCAGCCACAGCGACCTTAATGCGCTGTTGGGTTTCAAAGGTGAGCTCACTGATCCCACCGGCGTCCTTGCCAGGAGTTGGACAACCAACATGTCCTTCTGTCGATGGCTTGGAGTCTCATGCAGCCGCTGCCAACAACGCGTCACAGCACTGTCGCTGTCGGATGTTCCCCTACAAGGGGAGCTCAGCCCACACCTCGGTAATCTTTCGTTCGTCTCGATGCTCAACGTCACAAACACCAGCCTCTCTGGCTCCATCCCCACCGAAATTGGTATGTTACATCAGCTAAAAGCTTTGTATCTTTCTGAAAATGGCCTCACAGGCCCTATTCCAAGTGCCATAGGAAACCTAACAAAGTTTGAGGATTTTGACCTAAGTTACAATAACCTGTCTGGGGACATCCCGGCAGGACTACTGGACAATATGCACAGCCTTGAGAGGTTTTCTCTTGACAAGAATGAGCTAACTGGCCACATACCACCAAGCCTATTCAATAATACACAATCTCTATGGTCGCTCAGCTTGATGAACAACAGCTTATCAGTCCCATACCACAAAATATAGGTTCCTTGCCCAAGTTGGCACTCTTGTACCTGGCGTTCAATAACCTATCCGGTATAGTGCCCCCAACCATCTACAACATGTCAAGTATGCCGGCGCTTTATCTCGCACACACCAACATTGCAGGTCACATTCCTAACAAAGTTTTAGCCTTCCACTACTGTTGTTCTTTGATCTCTCACAGAACCACTTTGTGGGTCCAATTCCATCAGGACTTGCAGCGTGCAAATATTTAAAATATTTGTATTTGTCACAAAATTATTTTGTGGACAACGTTCCAACATGGTTGGCTCAGCTACCACATCTCACTGAACTTTCCTTTGAAGAAATAACATTGTTGGCTCTATCCCACCTGCTCTTAGCAATCTCACCCATCTTACTGCACTAGATGTGGGAACCAATCAGCTAACAGGTCCGATTCCATTTTTTATTGGGAACTTTTCGAAATTATCTCAACTATTTCTGCAGAATAATCAATTCTCTGGCTTAGTACCACAAACACTAGGGAACATTCCAGCTCTGAACCAGCTTCTTCTTGCATGGAATAATTTGATGGGAATCTTAACTTCATGTCTTCCCTTTCTAATTGTAGGAAACTACAGGAAGTTGACCTGGCCTTTAATTCTTTCATAGGGGGGCTCCCAGATCATATCGGGAACCTATCAACAGAGTTAATTACGTTTACTGCAGATAATAACAAGTTAAATGCTAGGCTTCCACCATCACCATCATTGTCAAACCTAAGCCATCTTCAAACGTTAGACCTTTCTATAAACCTATTCACAGGGGATATCCCAAATCCTATCGTGGTGATGCAAGACCTCGTCATGCTTGACCTCACTAACAATGACTTGTCCAGCTTTATACCAAAAGAAATTGGTATGCTTAGGAGCTTACAACAGTTGTATCTTCAAGGAAACAAATTATTTGGCCCTATACCTGACAGCATCGGCAACCTTTGCTAGAAGAAATAAGCTTATCTAGTAACCAGTTAAATTCGTCTATACCAGCAAACTTCTTCCACCTGGATAAACTTATTGATTTAGATCTTTCTAACAATTCCTTTGTTGGTTATCTACCGAGTGATGTTAGTGGGATAAAACAAGTGAATTACATTGATCTCTCTTGCAACTTTTTTCGTGGAACCATCCCAGAATCATTTGGACAAATTATGATGCTCAACTTCCTAAATCTATCACATAACTCATTTGATGGACAATTCCCGGGTTCTTTTCGGAAGCTTACGAACTTAGAATATTTAGATCTCTCCTTCAATAATATCTCTGGTACCATTCCCATGTTCCTTTCCAATTTCACAAGCTTGACATCCCTAAACCTCTCCTTCAATAAGCTAGAAGGAAAGATACCAGAAGGAGGTATTTTTTCAAACATCACGTCAGTATCTTTGATTGGAAATGTTGGGCTATGTGGATCTCCCAATCTTGGATTTCCTCCTTGTCTTGAGGATTCCCACTCAAATAAAAACCTTCTTATTATCCTTCTTCCAGTTGTCACTGCTGCACTTGTCTCCATTGTTCTTGGTGTCTACCTAATGATTAGAAGGAAGGCTAAGAACAAGGTTGATGGTGAAGCTACTGTCGTTGATCCAGGCAATGCTGCAAGACAAATATTAGTTACCTACCACGAGCTCGCTTCTGCCACTGATAACTTCAGCGATAACAACCTTCTGGGAACTGGAAGTCTTGGAAAAGTTTTCAAATGCCAACTAAGCAATGGTTTGGTTGTTGCAATAAAAGTTCTAGACATGAGACTAGAACAAGCCATTAGAAGCTTTGATGCTGAGTGCCATGTGCTTCGAATGGCTCGACACCGCAACCTGATAAGAATACTAAGCACATGCTCCAACTAGACTTCAGAGCGCTTGTGCTCCAATACATGCCCAATGGCAGCTTAGACAAGCTCCTACACTCTGAAGGTCCATCAAGTAGCCTGGGATTTCTTAAAAGGTTGGAGGTCATGCTAGATGTGTCAACAGCGATGGAGTATCTGCACCACCAGCATTTCCAGGTTGTCCTGCATTGTGACTTGAAGCCTAGCAACATCCTATTTGACAGCGACATGACAGCACACGTGGCAGACTTTGGCATTGCAAAATTTTTATTGGGTGATGACATCTCCATGGTCACTGCAAGTGTGCCTGGAAACTTGGGTTCATGGCACCAGGTACTATCACTAGCTTATACTGTAGCTATTCCAGTGAGTGGTGTGGATGATCATTGTAGTTCCTTCTGATTGCTCAATTGTTGTATTTGATTTTCTTATTATTGAGCAGAGTATGGATCATTTGGGAAGGCATCTCGCAAGAGTGATGTGTTCAGCTTTGGAATCATGATTCTTGAAGTCTTTACCGAAAAGAGACCCACCGATCCCATGTTCATAGGAGATCTAAGCATGAGGGAGTGGGTTCGTCAAGCATTCCTATCTGAGATTGTCCATGTTCTGGATGATAAGCTTCTGCAGGGTCCTTCCTCAGCTTACTGCAATCTGAAGCCCTTTGTTCCACCAATATTTGAGTTGGGTTTGTTCTGCTCAAGCGATGCACCTCACCAAAGATTATCGATGAGCGATTTGTAGTGGCACTCAAGAAAGTAAAAAATGATTATATCAAATCCATGCCAGCAGCAAGGCCTGAAGCTACCCAGTTATCTCCCTTACCTGCATATCTCTGTTCTGTTCTTTTTGCACATCTTACCTACTTTCTCCTTGTTCTTTTTGCACATCTTACCTACTTTCTCCTTATAGTCCTTTAACGAGTGTGTGTTCTATTTATGCTTTCTCTTAGTTGTTGAGCTTGAGAGATATTTGTGTATTGTGAACTGGTGATTTAATCATTGTACCTACTGTAGCTGAAACGATGGCCTTTTAAGGAGGTGGGCATAAAGCCTATATAAAATCTTACTATTATTAATTAGAGGCCTCAACGGAGGCGCCACGTTAATTCTCTATGAGTGTTCTAGAAAAATAGATAAATTTTTAGAAATTCTTACAAAAATTAGAAACATCCGGCCATCAAACCAGTAGCCTCTAACAATGACAACCATTGGTTCTATTATGGTTTTTTAAAATTACCAGCATTTGCCATTATAAAGATACCATAAAAATAACCTCCTAAATATAGATATAGTACCCACCACTGCCGTTATAGAATTTAATTATAAAAAAATTAGATCATATAGAAAAGTGTCCCACGGAAAATTTTATTATAACAATTTACACCACATTAAAAAATATCCCATGAAAGAAACCTATTGTGACCGGTACCTACTGTTAGCCTATCTCACGCCCGTGTAGAAATCCTACTGCCGCCGCCGCCTCATTATCCTGCAATCTAATAGAGTTCTTAAGAATCCGTGAAGAAGTCTGACAACATCGCGTTGCCCTTCCTTCCAATCAAGCATTGACTTCTATGGATTAGATGCAATAATCTGATTGTTACTTGATCTTCTGTCGTGGATCTCAAAGCGGTGCACAACATCATCGACAAGCTAATGAAGTAAGGCAACTGAGGTAGAATCTGGCTACCATCTGCCCGTCCTTTTTGCCGGCTTGCATGTAAATGCATGGAATTGGAACTCCAGTGCGAGGAGCTCATCCGGCCGGGCATCTGTCAACAAGAACGAACCAACCATCAATGACAGAGTATCAAGCTGCATGTACAATCTCCCTCATAACAAAGAAGCCTGAAGGTGTTGATGGGTGATGCCGTGTCATAACTCCATACAGGTCAGCTTGAATGCAAAAACCCTTTTTAGCGCCATTTAATCTCTCTTTATATAGCTACGTAATTTATATGCCTAAAGTATACAATTCACTACCTCAATCAAAAGCAAATTCATTATAATATTCACGGTAAAAGTAGAATATATTTGTTCCTATATAGAGGTCAACAAATTATAACATCATTTCTTATTTTTTGGCATTCTATCCCCTCAAAAAATATGGTATTTTTAAAGAAATCTAAAAGTTAGTTGAGTGTTGCGTTGGATTAATATTGTCAAATACATGAGTCAAGTTCTTTTTCTAAGTGATTACACGGCCATCTATTTGGTTGACTATAGTCAGCATTTAATTATTACATTGACAAGGACAATCATTATAATTTTCTATTTCTAGTATCACCTTTACCATTATGTACAAATATACTAAATAAATTAGACATCTACTATTTATCTACGCTATGATAAAAAATAATAGAAAGTAATCCATAAAAACAATTCACTCATGCTCTTAAGATTATGAAAAACTAAATCAAAATTGTGTGCGTCGCTATGCATATAAGCCTATTTTCTTGATTTCCTAAAAATCAATCACTGCCGGGTCAGAAACAACAGACACTAATGCTGACCCATCACTGCCGATTTAGTTGTGTCGGTTCAAAATCCAGTATCGATGGGGGGGGGGGGGTGTTTAAACTGAAAAAAAGATTAAATTTGATGTAGTCATTCAATTATTTCGTAATAGGGTGCTATTATATGGTCTAATTTGTCCATTTAATGTCATATGTAAGTACAATATTCCGATTTTGAAGCCAAATATATGAAGACAATAACTATGAATGGGGAATGTAAAGGTACACAAGGTGCTTGGTAACTCAATTCTATTAAAGCCAATAATGAAATGAAAAATATTAAAAAAAATTAACATTCGAGAGATCAACTCTTTCATTATGAAAGATGATTCAAAATAATAATGACCTAAATTTATAAGTAAACTATTCACCTAAATATTTATTAATCCTCGATGATGCAGAAATCTGTAGGTTCTTACTTCGAATAAATTTATGCATTATCTTAAAAATATGTCACATCAATATAAATCATTTATCCTAGGGAATTTTATTTTTATAGAACAATATTATACAAACTTTTCTTTGATGTAACTAATTCAACATTTTAAGTGCTGGAGTGCAAGCCGAAACACCTATTTATGTTATTTTAAAAACTAAAAAGATAGCATAGGACCTAAAGTACTTTTAAAAGTAAAATAAAAATTAAATATATTGAACCAATGTTATATTAAGCACTAGAAGCTTAACTTTACATGTGGATAGAAAAAGGACTAGATTAAAAGTTGAATCTAAAATATTGTTTCATGATGTCATAGGAAGGGGTTCAACAAGAACTTATATAACTTATTATTAGATTTCAACTAAATATATATCATGCTAAAGAAAGATCAATTCTAGAAATTACCCCAAAAAACAAAAAAATATGTATGGTGATTAGTTTAGTAGATCATTATACCACTGATAATGATAGTGATAAATTTTTTATTCTTTTTTGAAATAACTACCCACATTTGCCATTGTGTAAAACAACATAAACTAATCTATATTTAAATTACCTACCATGAAAAACATGATTTAAATGAACCTAAATTACATCTAATTACAAACCTCTAATATGAGAGATAATCTATCAAATTGAACTAAATCCGCATCTAAATTAACAATTCTATCTTTATTTTAAAGACTAATTTATGAACAATTTCAATTACAAAAACTATTTAAGGAAGCATAAAGCACACATATGTTAGTACTATGATCCCATTATAGTAGTATTAATATATTTAAAATTTGATTTGATTAAATAAACATAAATATTGTGTCACCATGCAGATTATGTACAGATCTATGAAGGCACGATCATGAAAAGTATTTATAATAATAAATTACATAACTATATTAATAACAATGACATATAATTTATTTTTTTCACTATATATATGTATAGATTTTAACTAAAATGTTATTTGTATTGATAATACAACTACTACTTCACATATCATTTCTTAAAAAATAAATTCACCATGAAAAGCACTCCTAACCTATTCTAGAACTCAGTTCACGCTGAACCACTGATTTATTTAAGCAGTGTGGGACATATATCAAGTGATTGTTTATGCCATTATAGCACATTAGAGCATAGTGTATGACATAAAATTGTTATTTTGCAAAGCAGAAAAGGAAATATAATAAAAGATAGAAGAAGAGTTTGAACCTAACTTCAGGGTATAAACAAGTACTAATGAATAAGAATATAGGAACGTTAAAATTTTAGATTCCAAGGGGTCATCGCCACTAGAACCACAATTGTTTAAGGTAATGTTTCAAGAGAATATTAAAGATATAGGTGCTATGAAAATTAAATGGAAAAAACTATGTATATAGATGAAAACACGTAAAGATTATAGTAAATATATATGTCTGTGACAAATACCAAAAGCATGCAATTTAATATTCTAAATTTCTATTAGTTAGAGGTATTAGACAATAACTAATGCTTATATCTTCTAAAGTTCTATCCCGTGTGAGAGCACGTGAAACATCCTCAATTTTCCACGAAGGAAAAATACACACAATGGCGAATAATACAATAGTTCGAAGCTCAAACCATCACATTATCCAGCAATAATTGATACAGAAATTCATACTTCGAACAAAAGAGTACAATTAGGGAAAATTACTTAAATAGTTCGCCGCCACACTGGCGGAATCATCAGAGAAGCTGCAGCGTCTGGATTAGCTACGGAAGGTGGAAGTACAATAAATCTCCAAAAAGAAGCCTGAGCATAGGAACGAGACGTCTACTCCTCCTTATTATCATAGTCGTAGTCGGGCTCACCTGCCAAATAATTTTCAGTACGGTTTGTACTGGCCACATCTCCCACCCTATGCTTTGCTTTAGCTATGTAGTATTTGGTGGGATGCAAAGGATATAATCAAATCGACCTAATATATGACTATGGTTTCCTATGCAAGTAGTGACCAATATTATATAATATAATTCATCAAGTTTTAACCCATCTCATCCACATATCCATCCCATTCCATCACCATCATACACATCTCAACCTCTCGCACTCAGCCGACAGGTCCAACTCCCTCTCGGAGCCTGTCTCAGCGGCTCATAGCCGGAAGGGTAACACCAGGGGGAGAATAGAAGGACTCATCTCACTACTCTCGAGAAGCGTGGGTCTTAGGAAAAAGCCATACCAGTGGCTCGCGGACTATATATAGATTCATAAACTCTACAGAGCGTGTACTCCCGTAACCACAAGATCACTATCATCGGCGGTGCCCCGCCTAAGCTGATTCTAGCTGCTTTCTAACCGGTGTGATGCCACCCTACCACTCAGTACTGGGACATCCCGGATAGGTACCACCGGCACACTGAGACTGTGAGACATAGTACCGGGCCCCCGAGGTCACTATGCTGTCTAAGGAGGGTGTGGGTCTCTATGCCCGTACCTCCTGACACTATCTGCTATTAACCTAGTAGTAGTGGCACCATCCTAGCTAGTCAGACATCCGTCTCCTGCCCATACAAGAGCGAGTAGTGAGCACGTAGGTCCCAAGGTTCTGGTCCTCAAGAGATATCAGGTCCTAGGGGATCAGATAGGATTATCTTCTCTTAGGGACTACAACAGTCCGTGCTACAACAGCACCTCCTACCCGGGGCTTCGCTCCACGAAGGTTCTCACCCCCGGGATCACCATATTCCTCACAATGTGCCCGCCACAAGCACCTCACACAGGAATGCCTAGAACACATCCCTCGGCAAGACTCGCCCACATGGCTCGTCGTAGAATCCTGTTCGATCGACGTAACCCTCACCACACACCCAAGATGCACACAGCACTCTCCCCGAGTAAAGTGGCACCACGTGCCTTAACCATATAACCATACTCTCCACCACGCATCACATCACGCAGATATAAGCGTAGTAGTAGTAGTAAAGCATCATAAGTAAATAAGCATGCGTCTAGCCTATCAGCAGTGTGTAGGAGTAAGGTTGCGACAAGGTAAAGGTTCATCAAGCAGTTCTATCATGCAACCTATCATCAGGTGATATTCATAAATAAAGCACTAGCAAACTAGATATTATGCCATGCGTAATAGGATCTATGAGGTTGGGTGGGGTGTGGCACCTGCGAAGTCATCACCGAGCTCCTCCTCATACTTGTAGTCGTCCTCCTCAAACTGCTCCTCTGCAACGAGACATAATAACCGCGTTAGCGGCTCCTATAGAGTCAACACAAAGAATCAATAAAATTCAATAACTCCAAATGCACTCATACATAAGCCTATGACGTAGAGCTTATTTTTATGAAAATGTAGACACTTGGCTTATATTTTTCGGAGTTCGTATGAAGAAGTTATGAATTTTCAAAGTTTATTCTATTTTCTGAAAAAGAAAAAAGGGCGGATTAACCTGGGCACGACAGGTGGTATGTTCTGATTGGTCCACGTGGCGCGCATGCATAGTAGAGCTGGCGCAGGGCTGACGCAAGGCTGACATCAGGCTGACGTCAGCACGGGTCCGGCGGCTGAGCGACTGACAGGTGGGGCCCACGGCTCTGGTCACTGACATGTGGGGCTAGGTCAATGGTCAACATTGACCGGTCAATGGTCAACGTCGACCGGGCCTCGACCGGGCTTTGGCGGGCCTGGGTAGGACCGGGCTTTGGCGGGCCTAGGTAGGGCCGGTCTTGGGCCAAGTTGGGCCGACCCGGCCCGGACACCTGGGTAGGCAGCCGTGTGGCCGTCTGGGCTATTATCGGGTCCGTTCTATGGTTGGCCAGTCCATGGACATGGTTCGTGGTGGACCGAAGGCAGCGGGGACAGGTGGCTCAACCTGGTTGGCCCATCGTGGTGCCGTGGGCCAGGCGGTGGACGCGGTGCATGGGCAGGGGAACCTTTCCCCTTTCCTCTATCTCCTGTGCGCGTGCGGCCGGTGCAGTCAGGCTCGCTGGCGACGAGCAGTATAGCGTGCGTGGCCGGCTAGGCGGGCTAGGGCGACGGCTGCGATTACGCTGGGGCATGGCGAAGGTGCTGGTGGGGTCGCTGTGGCGCTCGTGGGGCTAGGCTTGCCGGTGCTCGCACTTCGGCGGCGGCCGATGGCGAGACCACGGCTGCAGGGTGCTACGGCACGCAGGAGGCCGCTTTGACTCGCGTCCTAGCTTCGTGGTGCTACGGTGAATGCGGACACTTGCTCAATTTGAGGAAAGGAGCTCCTAGCATGGCGGCCGACGGACAGCGGCGGCGGACGGCGGCTCCCGGCAGCAACGGCGATTCCTCCCGTTGAAGATCCATCTTGGCCTTCGTCTTCTCGATTGGAGGACCTGGGACCTCCATTTCCTATCTAACGAGGCTAGCGGGGCTCGGCGGAGCGTGCGCAACGACAAGCGTTGCGGCGGCGCTCTGGCGGCCGGGGTCTGGGTGAACCAGAGCTTGCAAAGGTGTCAAGCTCCCCTGTGGTTCATGCCTTCCTGCGAGAGGTTGCCAAGGACGTGTCCCAGGCCAAGGCGGGCTCAACGGTGTAGCTAATGAAGCCTAAAGCAAACGGGAGAGTGGGAATGTGGAGGTTGCACTGGCCGGCGGCCATGGGGTGGAGCGCAGGTGAGCTTATCTGTGCGGTCGACAGTGCCGGCAGCTCGGGCACGGTAGCTGCAGCTCGGAGTCGAGGAAAAAGAGTGGCGCGGTGCAGGGGATGCAGGCGGCACGTCGGGGTCGAGTAGGTTCACTGGCTCCTTGCGTGCGCGTGAACGGCGGTGATGCTCCGCTCTGGCTCTGGCTCCTTTCCGCCCTCTTCTTCCCCTCTCCTCTCGCACACTCTCTCTCTTGGCTAGGCAGACGGAGGAGGCGGTGGACTTACCAGCGGCGGCGGGGCACTGGGAAACCCTAATGCTCTGGCTGGGGTCCCTTTATATAGCCATGGTGGCGGCGGCCATGGCACTGTGGACGGCCGAGATAGGAAGAGGGTATGCAGGCGGCGGGGATGAGCCCGTGGCTAGGGTTAGGGTTCCGGGGAAGCGCGGGCACGTGCGGCAGAAGAATGGACGGCGTGGCGCGCGGTCGTACGCGGGCAGACGGCGGAGGTTCGCCGTTCTTCTTTTGGGACGACGGGCGCAACGTCTCGGTGAGGAGAAAAGTAAAGAGGTGAGCTATGACAGGTGGGTCCGGGCGTCAGCGGCACAGCGGCGGCGTGTGCGCGCGGGGTAGCAGTGGCCTTGCTGGGCCAGCGGCGTGGCGAGCGGGCAGGTGCGGGCGTGCGGCGGCCTTGCTGGGCCGTTGGCTAATTGGGCCGCAAGGCGTGTGGGCGAGCGAGCGCGGCAACGTGCGGGCACTACGGAGGTAGGTCGGACTGGGCCACGAGCGGGGGCAGGCAGGTCGGCGCGGTTGCGGATCGCTGGGCCACGGCTGGCTGGGCTGCGCGTCTACACGGGGGAAGAGCAGGCCGTGGCAGACACAGGCGTTACGGGCCGGCCTGGCCATGGTGGGCCACGGGGGCAGCAGGCCGGGGCAGGCAGCAAGTCTAGTTGGGCTGCTTGCTCTTTTCTAATTCTTTCTATTTTCTTATCCCTTTTTTATTTCTATTTCTTGACTAGCAACTAAACAAGCCATGATTCTATGTTAGAGAGGTTAGTGACCATGGTGTGTACACCATGGTGGGTCTCCTAGGGTCTCATGGTCATGATGGATCTATTTCCGAGGTAAGTAGGAAGATATATATACATATGATAATAAGTTATTTAATTTTATTGAGCATCACATAAAATCAAATAAAAAGCAAATCATACTCTGGTAAATTAAATGCAATGTTCATGCTAATATGAGGTGCTACTTGTGCAATTATTGGGTGGTTGCCTACATGACACTCACCAAACATTGGTATACTTTAAAATTTTTTTTTTGAAAGTTCGTATTTTTGGTGTTGGGAATTTTAGGGATGTTATAGCCCGGGTTGATGGACTAGTGATATTTAATCGGGGTGTGCTTCTGTAGCTGAAATTGTGGTGGTTCTATTTTGCAAGGTTCAGGGCGGACATAGTTGATGTACATCCGAGGACTACTGATTGTTACTTTGGTTTTGCAAAATTATGAGCTGAATAATGCAAGCCAAACATCCTTCTGCAGATAAAGACTTAAGCACTGCTGGTGAACCTCATGGAGCTTAGGTGGATGGATTAGTACGGTGATCTTGAATTTGCCTTGGTCATCTAGAGAACCAATAAGAAACAAGATATGACAGTTGTGAATTATCCGTGCGAGGCACCTGAAAACAACCTATGGGAACTAAATCCCTATGAGTACCAGAATGCACCAATAAAGACTTCATAGCTATCCTCAACACGCATATATATACATAATATGAATCATTATTATTAAATAAGGTATTGATATATCTTGCGAAGATGAACTCTGAATGTTAACTTGGATCGTACAATACACTCAAACAGAGCGTACATGCACTATATTAATGTACTTATTAAAGGGAAACATAATCCTAAATGAAAGGGTATACATTGTATATCAAAACAAAATGGATGGTAAATCTCCTAAGTTATTTTAAAATGCAATATGTATTTACATACGAAACATGATGCATCAATGCAATGCCACAAGCAACGTAGCAAAACTGGACTTATCTGTTGTTGGAAGATCCATGCTGCCACCAATGGGATAGGAGTGTGGGAAGAGGCTATGATGGAGAGAAAGTGGACTCATTGGATGACTTTGAGCAAGAGAGGGAGAAAGGGGGGCCGCGGTGGAAGATAGAGGTGGCGATGGCGTGGCTATGATACTGAGATTGGGATTGGGTATCGGTTTCTAGAGTAGGTGGCAAGATAAAATGGGCTTGAGCCTATCGTAGTCTCAAAAAAAAGAAGCAAATCTACTATTTCCTATAAAAACTACTATGTATTTTTAAGACAAACACTTTTTTCACTAACCTGATAAACCAATATGGTATTCTTTGAAAATTATTTTGTAGTTGATTGCTCTTCCCTCATTATAAATCAAATAGAAATTAGTGTGCTTCCCAGGAATTGAATGTTAGTTAGTATTCACACTTATTTATTATTTTGTGGGGGTTCCTACCTCATGCGCTTTGCCCTCCCGCACGGGCGGCTCGGGCGGCAACAAACCCAGCCACCGCGCGGCGTCCCTCACCCCCTTCCCTCCCCTTGCTGCTGTCGGAGGGGGTTGCCGAGAGGCCTGTGCGGCTCCCTAGGAAGGCGGTGGTGGGGCTCGTTACCAGGCGGGTCTTGCGCGCACCTCCGCGTGGGAAGGGCGCAACGGCCACCGAGACAGTGGTTGCCGGCGACAGTGGTCCCCTAGCCGATGGAGTGCGAATCCATGGCCTCAACATCCAGATCCGGTGAGGCAATGAGCGGATCCGGAGAGCAAGGGTCTGGGTACGCCCGTGGCATGGCTGCCTACGTGCGGTAGCTACGGGGCTCCCGGAATCGATAGGCACGGGCCGGCGCTGCACCATGACATTGGCGAGGTGGAGGAAGGCGGCTATGATAGCTTGTTGGTGGACGCCCCCTCAGCTTGACTTGGTGAAGTGGCTGCACCAGCGGCGACCAACCAAGTGACCATGGGGGGCGCTGCTGGTGCTCCTCATCAGAGCTGGTTGCTTGCAACTGGATCTAACAGGGCCTGACCTAGATTTGCTGTTGGTCTCTCTCGGGAGGAAACAGCTGGCGGCTCTCTATGTCCGGGGGTTGGTGAAGGAGGTGCTCAATGGTGGATGCTCGTACCGAGGCTGCTTGGGGCTCCGCGTGGCAGGTGATGCTGGGACTACTCGGCAGGGGTTGGCATGGTGGTGGGCTGGACGATCTGGGGCTTCTTCTGATCTCGACCCTCTTCTCCCTGCCACCTGTCTTTCTCTTGCCTGGGTTGGTTCCTCTAATTAGCTACCTCTGTGGGACTTCGACGGCGGTGTATCAAGGCTGTTGGGGGCTCTGTGAGGTGGGTGATTTTGGGACTGTTTGCCAAGAGTTAGGTTGGTGGTGGGCTGGGCGATCTGGGGCTTCTTCTGATCCAGGCCCTCTTCTCCCCGCCATCGGCCTTTCCCTTGTTCGGGTTGGTTCCTCGAGTCAACTACCTCCATGGGACTCAGCGGCGGTGGATGTGGAAGATGATGAGGTCAGAGTGAAAGCTTGGATGACGACTGTTGGTAATTCTTAACATCGATACCGAAGATTGGCAATGGCGCTAGAAAGGCCTGTGGGGTATTTCTTATGTCTATTGGATTATTCTACAAGCGCATAGAATGTACCGATGTAGCACTTCACCGAGGATGAGTATTCCAAGGTATCATTATTTATTTTATCCCGAGGGAAAGCGATCGCTAGGAATGTTTAATAAAAGGGGATGAGATCCTTAGGTCTACTACAATCTAGCATCACTAGTCTAGAAGGGGGTAAGCGAATAAAAAGAAGGATAGATAAATGAGATAGCAAAGAGTCTAATCTAAGGAGAACTAGTAGAGTGTTAGCTAGGTGGGAGCACAACGAGTGAGTAAAGGACTCCTATGTATCTAACTTTACTTCTATGAACTTAATCCTAGCAGATAGGTGATGTAACTAAACTGATGCCTTACTACTTGTGTGGTGGGGATAGCCGAGATAGTAGAAGACATAACCTCTATCAAAGCGACTATTTGGCTTATGGACGCCCTGTGTTTTAAGAACTGGCCCGAACATGGTGAGAAACCCTAATGCCGCCCAAGACATGTCACCTCTCAGGAGTGCGCTCACAAACTATCCATGCAGACCAACGGCAATCTAAGGTAAGACTAAGTTTGAGCACCACACTCACACTTACTCTTATGGCTCTAGCTAACGCGCAAATAACTAAAGCTCCTATGCAATGATAGGACAATGATACACACAAGGAGTTGTTTACAGGAAACCAATCTAACTAAGACAACTATACTACTAAGACAAGTGCACAACAAGACTATAATGCATATAGACTTGCACTAAGTAAATATTAAGTAAATACTGAGTAAATTAAAATAAGAATAATATATTAATAAAAGGAAAGTCTTACAAAGAGAAAGGTACAAGAGCTATACCAGACTCTCCACAAGACGATTTCAGAGACCTCAAGCTTTGCTCGACTCGACTCTAACTCCCACTCTAGACTAACTACTACTACTCTTGCTTCTATGGAATGATTGGAAGATTTGGAGCTTAGAAGATGATTTCCAAGGGTGGTGGCAGTCTCCTTTTATAGGGGAAGGAGAGGTGGTGCCATGTCAGCGATCCGTGTGCTCCATCCCTCTACACCCTTGGATAAACTAACCTTGCAACCGACATAGATGGACGGCAGTGATCAAGCTTGATGCATGGCGGCATGCAGCAAGTCGGTGGGAGGCCAACCAACCTAGTTGGGCACCAAGTGGGGATCGGCTGACCCCCCTATGGTAGGTGGGTCCTACCTGGGTCTTCTAGAAGGTAGCCCCATCTGTCATACAAAGTAGCTCTATCGGTTGTTGAGTATTTGTCATGTTGCTTGCTTTGTTGTGGGCCCATGAATCCATGTGCAATGATCTTTAGACGTTGGATGGAAACACAAGTTGATCTGATGGTTGAATTGGACTCCAGGGACCTTTGCATGGATCATGCTTGAAGCTCAGCTCAAGGTGAGCTCAAATAGGGGTCTCCTGAGCTCTGTTTTGTGTTACCTGAAATTAGAAGCTAAGAGTACAAGTGGAACTAGTTATTGATAAAGTATGCTCATGTTATGCTATTCTTCCTTCAAACTGAGGCATGTTGACGGTGTTTTGAGTGTGGATTTTTATGGTATATCCATCATCAACAGCGACGTCTGTTGTCGGGTACCTGGATATAGGGTACCCTAAACCTCAATCCAGGAGAATTAATCCCCGAACAATCAAACCCAAATCACCAAGAAAGCCCGCGACTAGCTCGGAGAGACAAGGGTCCACTAGCGTACGTCGAGGTATGCTGGGCCGGCCCACGAGCAGCATCGACCAAGTCAAGACCGTCTCCTATTCGATGGGACCTTGAATGATAGACGTTCGCCTAAACGGACGACCCCCCGTCGGAGTGACGGAGCGCGTCTCGGGCAGTCAACCCCCCGTGGGGCGACGGATCTCCACGAGGGCGGATGACCCCCTGTCGGGCGACGGATCTCCGCACGGGCGGACGACTCCCCGTCAGGCAATGGATCTCTGCGTGGGCGGACGACCCACCGTCCCCATGGGGTGATGGCTCTCCGCGCGGGCGGACGACCCCCCGTCGGAGTGACGGAGCGCGTCTCGGGCTGTTGACCCCCAGTCGAGCAACGGATCTCCGCACGGGTGGACGACCCCCCTCGATTGCCACTCCCCCTTATGTTCACCTACTTCCTGTACAGGATCCAAGGAATTTAATGCCCCCACCAACTACAGCACGGTTACAGTGACCAGGTACAGCGGTCAAATCCTCTCTTTACTGCCCATACCCGGAGAATCGGTGATTCATACTGCACTGTTACACCATGTCAGACATTGTACACCGTTAGGCGCCCTCTTGAAGCACCCTCGAATCACATTTACGAACATCCGTACCGTATTTCCTGGAGCTTGGCCTTATCCATTCGGGCCTCGACCCCCTCGGCCACCCCTCGAGTCAGGCCTTGACGCCTCCGGTGAGTGCTCCAACAACTCTAGACGCGACGTCCATAGGGATTCGCACGCCCCCGCTTGGGCACGGGTCTTTCACTGACCATCACCAGAATCACCGTGACACACCCAAAGGATGGAAGCCATGCCCATTGCATGCCTCTATAACAACTACAACATGACGAGCATTGTCGCCCCTATGTTATCACCCTAGGATTTTCTATACACCTGTGCCTCCCCTTGGCCTATGGGGGTGCCGGGTCTAGTCCAAGGGCGATCGAATCAGACCACACTCTAAGGAATCCGAGCAGTCTAGCGGCAAGGCATAGGACTAGCGCTTCTAGACTTAGGCCTTGCTCTACACCCTCCATTCCTATTCGCTCGCTTGTATCCCCCATGTACAAGCACTTCGGTGCAAGATAATACAATTTATCCTTCCCCCACTGGATGTAGGGCCTTCTTTGCCCGAACCAGGATAAAATCTTGCATCTCCATTCAGAGTAGGGAGCACGTAGTACACATTTACTCGTTGGCTTAGGACCCCCCTAGGTCCGAACACCGACATCTGTGGACGTTGTGTCCTCCTTGGAGAAATCCTTTACCACCTTTCTTCCTACCACACTGGATTTCGCAAGTGAAAACCTTCCCTTTGGGCTAGCTTGCGACGCTCTTGGCATCGTTTCCTTCTTGAAGGCTCTGCTAGGTGATCCAGACTCCATTGCAGGCCTCTTTCCGGCGGTCATGGCGCTTCTTCTAAGATGATGGTGCTTGATATTGGTGCTCGGTGCCCCGGTTCTTCAAGTTGTTTTTCTTCAAGTAGAGGGATAGAGTTGCACAGGATGAGTTAAGCACTCTCCAGTTGTATGGTTGAATTGAGTTGTATGTTTTTCTGTGGCCTCATTTCTATTTAAAAAACTGGGCTAACACATGCTTTTTTTTTCTTTCTCCGTCTAATAGAGATCGCGGCAAAACTTTTACTGTCCTTTCTAAAAAAATATTATTTTATACACCATGAGGGCCGAATAAATTCAAAATATATTTAAAAAGAATTAAATGATAGATGTTATTACCACTAACATTATATAATAACTATGCTTCCGCCGATTGCTGATTAAGCATGTGCAACTTGTTAAAGTTTCAAACATGTGCAAATTTTACTGCAAAAAAACTTTCAACAATGCTGTCCAAACATTTAATGTCAAAATAGAGGTTAAAAATCACATAGTCCAGAAAAATTTAGAGGCAAATTCACATGCATAAAATAGTATTTTTTAGCTGACACCGAGAACTTCTCTAACGGCGCAGCGGTAAACTCTTACTTCATTTGAGGTTGAGGAGAAAGTACAATGTAAAATAAAGGAGGGCAAAGTTATAACTAGACTTCAAAGTAGGTGTAAAAACACGAGAACCCCGAGCTGCAAGCATCTTTTTCAAAAAAAAATGAAGTGCCAAAGAAGTGGGTGCGTAGGGGTTCACTATTGCATTTGCTCTGCATTAGTCAACCCGTTGATGATCATAATCTTGTGGTAGAAAAGATCTTTTTAGTGCTCATTTTGACGGGGACAGAGAGAGACAGAGAGTGCGTCCGGCATGTGGTACCTAACCAAAACCAAGGTAGAGTGCTGCATGCTAAACCATCTGAACAACTGGGTTTTCTTGCTGGACTATGCGTTACCTACACATGACAATAAAATTGTTGGGCAACTTAAACTGCTGTCTTGTAGGTATACACTATGTTAAAGTGCTCCATAAACAATGCCATAAGAGCAGGTTGCGGCAATGGATTCAAAACCTACTATGTATCTCTACTCTTTTCAAGATTTCCATTACTGACACAATTCATAGATCTGCACGCTCATATCTAAGTAACATGGGACGTATATCATTCTGTTCCAAATACGACAAGGAGGTTTCTGCATGTGCATAGCCTCAGTACCGCAAATTTTGGGTAATTTATTACGCGATTTGATTGCTTACTAGTAATTCCCTGCAGTTCCGAGGTCTTCATGTATTCTGAAACCATGCACGTTGGCACTTAGTGTATAAATAGGTGCCTAAGATAGATTCCGCACAGAAACCACAGAGAAAGAGCACAAATGGAGGTCTCGCAGATGACGAAGAACATCGCGTTCTTGCTGCTGCTGTTCAGCCTTTGCAACCCAGGTACATCGTCTTCTTTCCCCTGAACATCGGTTCATTCTCTCTATATATTATATATATATATATATATATATACCGTGATGATTTACGAACTCCATCGTTTTTATTTGAACGATCGAGCAGGGGACGCAGGTTACTGCAACATTTCGGACCTGGCCGTGACGCAGACGACGGTGCCATCGAAGGTCAACGTCTACGCGGTGACGGTGGAGAACCGGTGCATCTGCACGCAGGCGAACGTCAAGCTGGCGTGCGGCGGGTTCAGCTCCTCCGTGGCGGCGATGATCGAACCGGCGGGAGTGCTCAGAGTCGACGGCGACGACAAGCTCTGCACCCTCAGCGGCGGGCGCCCCATCGGCATGGGCCCCGAGTACGCCGTCAAGTTCTCCTACGCCTCGCCGTCCGGCCAGTTCGGCTTCAAGCCCGTGTCGTCTTCCATTGCCTGCTCCTAGTAAACTGACCGAGGTCGGCGCCTTAGCAGTTAGCACTGCCATCCTCGATCACCTTCTTTTCCACGGCGATGTTTTGAACAATTGACGGTGAATTATTCATCTGGAGTGATAATTTTATTTGATTTCTGTCACTAGGCAGGAGTAGTCCTAAACTGTTTGACATGTTATGCATGTATGGACAACATCTTGTTTTTTTAACCGAACTGGAAGGACACGGGGCCCTACAGGAAATTTATTAGAGAAGTAAAAGGAATACAAAATCAATGGTTCAAACAAATAAAGGAAAAATAGGCACAGGGCCAAAACCTGAACCCTACCCTGCCCTGATTACAAAAGTTAAGAAACATAAAAAGAGTGAAAGAAAACGAGAATGCAAAGACAAATTATAATAGATTTTCTATCCATAAAACAATGGTTGCAATCTTGCCTTAACCCTTAGGGAAAGGATTCTAATTTCTTTGTTGAAAAGCTCTTTTACTCCGTCTAGCTGAGGTAGGATTCCTTGGAAGATGACATCATTTCTTATATTCTAAATAGCCCATCACATAAGGATGGCAGTTATCATGAACAAGTTGGGATCGGCCAGCAATCTTGTTTGCTGGACTTCCTGAAGAATGTCAGCTTGATTTTGCATATCAATTCCGATCATGCCCCAGCATTGCACTGAGAAGGGGCAATTTAGGAAAAGGTGTTCCATTGTCTCTTCTATTGCATACTGGCAAAGAACATTGACTCCAGCTGCATTCTCTTTCTACTTAAGATGTTTCTGGTGCTCACTCTGTCTTTCAACAATAACCAAAAGAACACTTTGTGCTTTGGCTGACAGCAGGTTTTCCAGAGCCATTTGAAAGCTTGCGGCACCTGTCTGTGATCTGCATTATGCTTGTAGACTCTGGCAGCAGAAAAATTTCCCCAAGTAGTCGACCAGATGTCTAGCTACTCATTGATGTCCACCCTCTGCTTTATGTTGTCAAGATCTTGAAACTGAATGAAGGCTTCAGTTGACAATGGAAGATTGAACAGCTCTATTGGTTGTTGGTGAGACATCCATTCCTTTACTGTTAAGTGATCTTTCTTTGCAAAAGAGAACAATTCAGGGAACTGGGTTCTTTTTGTGGTTGACTAGTAATTTTAGAATATCCCTCCACCAAAACAGTCCTTTTCTGATGTGATTCGGTAATCTGTCATTCTGATAATGTTTCTCCAAGATTAGACTAACCCAAGGGATGTCTTGTCCGTTATAGAATTTGTCAAAGTTCTTGAGCAAAAGGGCTTCATTATGCCTTTTGACATCAATGACACCTAGACCCCCTTCATCTTTTGTGGCACATACCATTTCCCAAACTGCTTTTGGAGGTTTTTTGGAGTTGATGTCTGCCTCCCTCCCTATAAGTAGTGCTTTCTGAACTTATCAATTTGGTTGATGACCCCTTTAGGCAAGGCCAGAGCACACATGTGGAAAGTAGGCAAGGCAGACAACACAACATTTGTGATCTCGAGTCTTCCAGGCTAAGAAAGAAAGGAGGGTGGCAACCAACCTTCTTTCACATTTGGTGACCAATGCAAGGTAGTCTTCCACTTTGGGTCTGATAATCCCAATTAGAAGTCTAAGGTAGGTGAAGGGGGAAGTTGCCAATCTCACATCCAAAAGTGTTAGCCAGGTGGGACACTTTTTGGTCCTCAATGTTGATGGGGACAATGAAGGATTTGTTGAAGTTCACTTCAACACCAATGGAGGTGTGGAAGGAGAGGATAATGGATTTTAGGAGAATAACTGTCTGGCATCTCCTTTCATTACTATTAGGGTGTCATCAGCGTATTGAATGATAGGAAAATCATTCGAAGAGGTCAAGGGGATAGGCAAGTTGATGAGTCCTCTATCCTGCATTGTTCAAGATAGACCATAACAGGTCAGCAGCCAACACAAAGAGCAGGGGTGAGAGGGGAGCCCCCTATCTAACCCCTCTTTTACAGAAGATGTTTTTCCTAGGTAGTCCATGCAGAAGGACTTTAGAACAGCCAGAATCTAGGATGTTCTTGATCCAATTGACCCAAGTGTTGCCAAAGCCTTTAGCCTCAAGAAGCCTAAGAATGGTGTGGTGCTCAATTTTTTCGAAGGCTTTCTCAATGTCAAGCTTGAGGATAATAATCTCTTTCTTGGAGTGCTGACAAAGGTGTAGGTATTCAAAAGACCATGCCAGTCAATCCTGAATAGTCCTCTACTTGATGAAGCCATATTGGTTCTGATGCACTATAGAAAGGATTACCTGTTGAAGTTTGTTAGCCAGAAGCTTGGTAATGAGTTTCGTTGAGCAGTTAAGTTGAGAGATTGGTCTAAAGTTTGATACAACTGATGGACTTCTAATCATTGGCATCAATGTGATGTAGCAAGTATTGATGCAACAAATGCTGGAAGACTGGAAACCCCAACATAGGCTGTAAAAATCATGTTTAACGACTGACAAACATTTTTTGATGAATTTATTATTGAAACCATCGGGACCAGGGTATTTCTCATTGGGGAGCTGCTTGATTACTGAATCAATTTCCTTAGTGTTAAACTGTTCCTCCGAATGGTCCAGGCCTTTTGGAGGTTGGATTAAACTTGTGAGGTCAAATAACATACCAAGGCATCCATTTTTCCCCAACTTGTCTTTGTAGGCTTCCCAAACTAGCCTTTCTTTGTCATCATGAGAAGTGAGAGGTACCCCATTGCGTCCAGAAGATTGGTAACAGTGGCAAAGCTACATTCATTGACTGGTGTCGACCGACACCGACGACTTGCAAGGAAGCTGAGTTACGTAACAAATTTTCATCGTGCAAGACCCCGTCAAAAAATTTACACGACCCCGGCAGCCTGCCAATCCAAGTCCACGTCTGGCCCACTGTCCACATCCAGCATGTGAGCATCACGTGTATAGCCGTATATCCAAGCAAATAATTAGCTACAGGCTAATCCGCTAGTAAGCCCACCGTTAGAAAGCTCATTTGTAATTTGATGCAGGCCATGCAGTCATTTTGTGAAGAACATGGCATTCCCAAGTTGGATATGGGAGAGGAGTATATTGACTGGCATAGGCCAAGAAAAAATACCAATCGAGCCAATTATCAACATTATAGATTTGATTGCTTCAATTCAATTATTGACCTGCAACTTGTAGAGTTCAATGATCATTTCAATGAGGTAAACTCTCAATTGCTCACTCAGGTTGCTGCTTTCAGCCCCAAAAATTCTTTTGAGGCTTTCAAATTGGAGAGTTTAATGGATTTGGCTAAATCATATCCTGATGATTTTGATTCAACACAAGTAAAGGATCTTGGTCATCAGCTTAATTTCTATATTGACAATGTGCGAGCCAATGAAGGATTTGCCAAGTTGAACACTATTTTAGAACTTGCTAAGTTGATGGTGAGTACAACCAAGCATCTGCGTTTTCCCTTAGTGTATCGGTTTCTCAAGCTAGTGCTAGTTATTCCGGTTGCCACTGCATCAGTGGAGAGGTGCTTTTCAGCAATGAAAGTTGTCAAGACAATACTACATAATCGTATCGGAGATGAATTTATGAATGATTGTATCGTATGCTTCGTGGAACAAGAATTTCTAGCCATAATTCCACTTGATGATGTGATCGTTTGGTTTTACCAGATGAAGGACCGTAACCGCAGAGGGAACCTATAGGAGGTAACTACAACTGTGAGAGCATATTTTGCTATAATTTATTAGTTGCTATAATTTTTTGATATTATGTGTGATACTGTATTATTGCAACCTTAAAGTTAGTATTATGGGTTTGCTCTGACCCAGCAACAAAAATTGCTGGCTTCGCCCGTGACTGGTGATGGTATTTCTTCTATTCCTTATGATTGCATTTGAAGAATTTGGTTCCAGCGTCCCCCAACGTTGCCCATTTAATAGCCTCTCTTTGCCTCCAGTAAATTCTCTGTTGCTCTAGGAGCTCTAGCAGTTTCTCCCTTAATATTAATCTGAAATTCCATTCTTCTGGACTTAGGTCTCTGAACTCTTCAAGATTGTCTATGAACTGCAGAGTTATAGAGATGTTTGCAATGGATGTCTTGAGGTTAGATAGGGATGAGCTCCAAGTTCTAAGTGCTGCCCTCAGCTTCTTGTATTTGAAGGTGAATCGGAATATATTTGCACTTTTCCTAATGGTCAGATGCCCGGGTGACATGGTATCTACTGCCTTAATTTTTCCACCGAGCAAAATCTCAACCTTACATGGTCATGAGCCAATGATGATGAAGATTGTTGCCTGAAAACATACAATATTTTAGGCACCTGTTTTGTATCTTTTTTTTAAAAAAATAAAAATAAAACAGTGCAAACAGTCGCTCAGAGGCTATAAACATGAACACACACTCACCTAACGCATTTGATATGTCCATAAATCCAAAATACTTCATATTTTTAGTACATATATCTATTTCAGTACATATCTAAAAATTATCATTTTGAGATTGCTAATTAGTAATTGACATTATTTTTCACATATACTATTGTCGAAATTATAGGCTGTGGCAACCGAGTCCGTCTAGAACCTCGCAGAGTTTCCGTCTCCAGAAGGGTTGCTTGGGAAATCTCAACTGGAAGCGGCACAGTAGAAGCAGTTGTACTCGAATTTCTGTTCTATGCACATTATACCATATATATATATATCCCTCCCACTTTCCAATTAGCGATGTAGCATATGATCCCCATAAACCTCGCTATTTATTCTGATGTGTTCTGCTGCTACTTAGCATTATTTTGCTCATCGATTGCCTATTAAGTTCTTGCCTTTCTTGTCATTGAGAATAAAATTTTTCAATCCTGCGGCTTCAACCTCTTGATCTCGACCTGCGATAATAGACGCCACGGCGCGATACAGTTTCAACTGGGTGGTAACCCTGCTGCTGCGCCTAATCACGCTGGCCCTGGCGATCACCTCGGCCGTCGTCATGGCCACCGCGAGCGAGTGCACCATCCATGGGCTCGACGGCGCCGAGACCACCGTCACCTTCAAGGATTACCAGCCCTTCGTGTATGGATTACTGGACTAGAGCGTACCACGTCCCTGCGTTTGACTTCGATCTAGCTAAGAATTCATGCGTTCTTTGAGTAATTTTCGTTAATTTGTGTTCTATATGCACCCATTACATGCAGATACCTTGTATGGTCCAACGTCGCAGTGACGATCCTGGAGGTGGCCGGGATCTACCTGCAGGTCTGCAAGGGCGACGACGGCGAGGGCGCTCCCATGAGTGACGTCCGTATTGGCGTCGACGTCGCCGTGCAGATGCTGCTCTACTCGGCCACCGGCGCGTTGTTCGCGGCGGCGGTGGCCTATGGCCCACAGATCAGCGCCTGCGCCGGCACCACCGGCCACTTCTCACAGCAGCTGGTGCACAGGTCCAAGATCATCTCCTTGGTAGCGAGCCTCACCGCTCCGTGCCGTCATGCAAGCTAGCTTGACCTCTTCCTGTACCGTTTGACACTAGCACTTTCCCGAGATACAGTGTTTCGTTTCAATATGTAATACATTAATATGTTTCGGTAGCAGGCGACGGCTTCTTGTTTACATAAACTCCCCCTTTTCTAATACAAAGAGACTAAAAATAACATTAGGCAAAATCTTTTTCATGTCCACGAGTTTTGCTACCTGCCTGCTACCTAGAGCTTAGCACCTTTGAGAAGATCTTGCAACACCGAGAAGATTGCTTCAGAGAAGATTCTACAACACCTTTGGTTAAATGTTGCTGATGCACGGACGACAGGATGATTCCTACATGGTTATCAAAGTGGTACCAGTAGCAATCATAGTGTTAACAACGATTTAGTTATTGTGTAGAACTGCACAAGTAACATGTAGTTTTAATAACATGCAAGTGCAGCTAGAGGATAGGGAATTCGAGTTCATGCAGCTACATCTACTAATTTGAGCATAAGATTAATTTAAATTAATCAAGATGGCTCAATAGTAACATTTATTCTTTTAGCATGCTGAATTGACGTTTAAGCCTAATTATACAGTAAATAAATAAATAAGGCTTCTTTAAAAAAACCGCCATTAATATTCCAATTATGTTGATATTTAGTCATATAGCAAAATAATCAGTCGTCATAAATTCTATTAAGTTTCACAACAAATAAAAATTTGCTTGCTAGAATGTAGATAGACTCCTGATCGAGTTTCACATTTACAATGCTGAAGAAACTACATAATTTGCCGAAGCATATCAGCAGCCGACAATGGAGTGAGCAAATGAAGAATAAATCAAGGGGATTATTACCAAGAAAATGGGGACACTGCCAGCAGGTCTTGTGAGATGTAGCAGTGTTCAGTGAGATGCTAAGGCCTTTCGCCAGCAGTGACAACCACCAGCGTGCAGCGTCATGTGTGATGCAAAGGAGATACTTGTAACTGTAAGCACACCACTCACTACTCCAGCCGATCACATCATTGTCGGACTCAACCCGTATCACTACCGGAATCTGAACTGACAGTGGACAATCGGCAGTGATGTGGGGGGCAGATTCGAGACAGATTTATCCATTCTCGATCCATCTCTGCTCAAACAATTATAGAGAAATTAATAAGTAGTGGATTAACTTTATGAACAATATTATACATTAATTATGAAAAAATCAAAATGGATAGCTAGCTTAGCCATATATAAATTGAAAACCATAGCAATGTAGCTCCAAAGAATATGTCCACTAATAGCCCTATGTAAATAAAATTATTATAAACTAATAAAAATATTATTCTATTCAATGGAACTAAAATTGGAGACACTATTATACTTAAATTATTTATATAAAATTAAATAGTAGACTTGATCAAAAACACCATTGTAGCTACAAATAATTTATCAACACCTAATAATTTTGTAAAGTAATCTACTGCAGTACTAACATGAACTAATTCAAGCATCACATACTAACAATCATCTTGATCAAACCATAAAGTGGCCTAAGATTTTAAACCATGTGATGATATTTAGACACCATCCTAGCTTCTTGAATGATGGATTCCCTACAAAGTGCTTGGAAGCCTTGCACAAAGTCTCCACCGAAATTGCTCTCTAGGATGGAGGAAGAATAAGAATGAGAATCAAGCAATGTGGCCATCAAAACAAAGGTTAGTAAGCAAGAAAATCAAAAGAGTGGATGCTTGTGACTAAGTAAGCCAAAATCCCCGATGCCGGTCAATTCCCGCTGGTCCTCGACCCGGTGATAGATGGTGTCCGGTTTGAGAAAATGCTCATCGATGGTGGTAGCTCCCTGAACATCCTGTTCTTCCCCACCTTCAAGGAGCTAGGGTTGGGTTTCAAAGACCTCAAGCCATACAATTGTCCATCCTGGGGCATCATGCCGGGGGAACCTTCATACCCCCTCGGGCAAGTAACGCTGCCCATCCAGTTCGGGACCAAGCAACACTTCCGCATCGACAACATTACCTTCATCGTGGCCGACTTTGAGGGCATATACCATGCTATCCTTGGCCAACCCGGGATTGCCAAGTTCATGGCGGTTCCTCACTATGGGTACCTCGTGCTGAAGATCCCGACTAAGTAGGGTGTCCTGTCCCTACGTGGCAATGTCTTCATGGCACGTGCATGCCAGTCTGACGCCTACACGGCCGCAGAAGTCGAGGAGTTGAAGCACGCCATGGAGAATACCGACCTGGGCATCAAGGAGACACCTCCTGCGGAGCTCGAGGTTCCAGTCAGGTCAGCGCGGCAGCCATCCAACAAGGCCAAGTAGCATAAACTGATCCAGCTTGATCCTAATGATCCCTCAAAGACCACCAAGATCGGGGCTACCCTTCCCCCCAAATAGGAAGACGCGCTCGTCCGATTCCTTCGAGAGCACATCAGCGTGGTCGCGTGGAAACCGTCACACCCTGGTTTCTAAAGAAAACCAGAGGTCGTCATATGTGTGCCCAGGAAGTCCACACATACAACAAAAAACAAATAAATATCAGAAACAATGTATATTATAGCGAAAACATATATATTTAACACTTACACTTATCAGAGTAACGCGAAACGTTGGCTAAGACTTCTCTTCAGTCATCATTCTCCTCAGGGACTGTTGACTGGGGGCTCCGTATGCCAAACACTTCCAACACATTACTACAAACTATAGCAAGGGTAAGTTCCATGTCGAAACTCAGCAAGTACAGGTGGAAACTAATGACATGCATGGCTTATACAAAGGTAAGGCTAAAAGGTAAACTGTGGTAGCATTTTAATGTAGCAATTAAGACTTAACTTTGCAACCGATTCTCTAATCAACTTGGTTGAAAAACCCAACACTTTATTAAGGTTCAAGTGGCATATAATGAATCATTTACATCATAGATATAAGCATATATCATTAAACATCGTCAACCTTGAGAGTTCCATTTCAAGCAACACAGGATTGCCATCCCATTGAAAAATAGAGGTAGCCACCACCTCAAACAACATCGCCATGATTTAACAGCTTATTCCATTTGGCTAAGTCATGTGAGGATTTGGGCCGCTCGTGACCATGAGCACGGACGATATATTGATTTTAACTCTGCGCAGAGGTGTACATTTTCACTCCAGATTGTGATTACTCTTTATGCCCGAGGTTGAAAGTCTCTTAGCCCATTACCGAGATAGGCTGGCAGAGGTCACAACAAGGTTTTTCACGGGGTCATAGGTAGTGACAACTCGCTGGCAATGAGTGCAAGCATATGGGAGACTTCCCTGTAAGGTTGTCCCGTTCCCGGATCTACAGCCCCTCCTATAATAAATACTTGAAAACAACCCAGCGACCACAGCTATAGACACCTGTCGGTAAACTATCCCCCTGCCCATGATAGTCCTGCTAATAGACCAAGCCAGAGCCCATTAGCCTGGAGATGGAAATCCCAGGTTGCCGCTCCACGAACAGGTCTACAAGGGGGAGGAGATACGAGTCCCACTAGCATCCATTTTCCCTGTCTTTCACAGCCAACCAACGATGCAGATCAACATCAACTTCTCCAAAGGCCGAAGCCAAGAGCCTACGGCTCCAACATATATTAAGAAGCAAGTTTTATCTTCATTAGGTAGGTGAAAGGTGAGGTAGAGCACTAGCAACCTAATGACCTATCAACTAAATGATGGGTTATGAGGGTGCTACGCTAGCCAGAAACAAAACTTTTTGACCTCATAAACCAGGATCTACTGCTAGTTATAGGTTATGGGATTACCACTAGACACACAGGTGCAGCGGAAGAAGACTCGATGTAGTCGTATGTGTCACAGCAGGCAGTGCAGTTGTGTGGTTGTCCGTCACCTCAATCCCCTCGCGCGGTTTGTCCCAGTGCTCCAGGTGCAGCACCTCCAAGGAATCCCACACGTGCAGAGAAGAAGCGATGCACCTCTGGACTGCTAGGTCCGCGAGGATCAGAAGGCGCGAGCATGGGGAGGGCGACGACGGCTGTCAAAGGCGTGCGTAACCCTGACCGCGCCCCTATCCCTTGCTTATATAGGCGTCCCCAATGAGCTCACGAGTTGAAGGCCCATTAGTAACCCTAAGCCTTGTCCAATTTGGGTCTAACCCGAATTAGGCTTCCAGCCCCTTAAGCGTGCGACCCTATGGGTTCACACACACATTGACATGGGCCGAGTACTCCTACTCGCCCAATAGTTGACAGCGGCCTCTAGCAAGGCGTGACAACTCCTATGTGCACGCAAAGATCATATCAGATGAACCACTATGACCACATACAAGTTATTCCCTTTGCCACTCGATGTATGGTTCAACTCGTGGGTTAACACTTAAACCAAGCACGGCCATGCATTTGTTAATCCAATCACTTGAGTGATCCAGTGATATCTCTCTCACGTAGAGAGGGCAAATTCCATCTTGATTGTCTATGTCTCATAGCATGCTTTCCGACCACCCGAAGACCACCTTTATAACTACCCAGTTACGAAGCAGCGTTTGATAGTCCTTAAGTAGGCCGTTTCACATCTTGAGTACATACCACAATCTTAGGTCTAAGGACATAACGTGCATGATGTGAATAGAGACTTTCTCATGTCGGGTCAGTCCAGCCTACATGTCTCACATATGCCCACATTATTAGTTTGACATCTCCATGTCCATGACTTGTGAAATATAGCCATCAACTAGTACATGTGCTGGTCTAATATTCAAGTGCGTTCTCACAAGAACACCGACCAGGGATAATTTTAGAATAACCATTCAAGTAATTGAGTTCCACAAACAATTCACATAATCGCCAATCAATACAAGTTGTCTATAATTGATATTCAATGAACACTTTATTAATCATGGATACAATCAGAATATCATCATCTACATGATTAACTCTAGGGCATATTCCCAACAGTCTCCTGCTTGCACTAGAGTTAATCTCTTAGATGTCTAATCCCCATAGACCTCATGTACGGCTCATGCTTAGGCTATGGAAGAGCCTTTGTCAAAGGATCTGCTACATTTAAATCCGTATGTATTTTGCACAATTTGTTCTCTTTTTGTTTCACAAACTCTTGAATGAGATGAAACTTCTGGAGTACATGTTTGTTCTTCTGGTGATCCCTAGGCTGCTTAGCCTGTGCAATCGCCCCATTGTTATCACAATGTAAATTCAATGGGTCCGATGCATTCGGAAAAACACCAAGCTCAATGAGGAACCTCCTTAACCAAACACTTTCCTTTGCAGCGCCAGAAGCTACAATGTACTCGGCTTCTGCTGTAGAATCAGACACCGTCTCCTGCTTGAAACTTTTCTAGCTAACTGCACCACCATTTATTGTGCACACAAAACCTAATTGAGATAGTGAGTCATCCCCGTCAGTTTGGAAGCTAGCATCGGTGTAACCGTTTACAACGAGCTCCTCCTCACCTCCATAGATTAGGAACACATCCTTAGTCCTTCGTAAGTACTTTAGGATGTTCTTAACAAGCGTCCAGTGAGGTTCGCCTAGATTAGCTGGGTACCTGCTCGCAACACTTAGAGCATATGAGACATCTGGGCGAGTACATATCATGGCATACATGATGGAACCAACGGCCAAAGCATATGGAACCTTACTCATGCGGTTGTGCTCTTCATCTGATGAAGGACACTGCTTGTCACTAAAGCACATACCATGTGACATAGGCAAGAACCCTTTCTTGGACTGTTCCATGTTGTACTGTTTCAAAACCTTATCAATGTACGTGTCTTGGCTTAATCCTATTAGCCTTCTCGGCCTATCTCTATAGATCTTAATTCCCAAGATGTATGCTGCTTCACCTAAATCCTTCATAGAAAAACTATTATTTAGTGAAGTCTTTATAGATTCCAACATAGGAATATCATTCCCAATCAATAGTATGTCATCCACATACAAGATCAGAAACACAACAGTGCTCCCACTTACCTTCTGGTAAATACAAGATTCTTCTTCATTCTGACGGAAGCCAAATCCTTTGACTACCTCATCAAAATGAATATTCCAACTCTGAGATGCTTGCTTTAACCCATAAATAGATTTCTTAAGCTTGCATATCTTTCCAGCATTATTAGGATCAACAAAACCTTCGGGCTGTATCATATACACGTCCTCTTCTAAATACCCATTTAGAAAGGCTGTTTTAACATCCATCTACCATATCTCATAATCAAAATATGCAGCAATCGCTAGAATGATCTGAATAGATTTAAGCATCGCTACCGGCGAGAACGTCTCGCCATAGTCAATTCCTTGAACTTGCCGAAAACCTTTTGCAACAAATTGAGCTTTATAGATGTGAACATTTCCGTCCATATCCTTCTTCTTCTTAAAGATTCATTTGCTCTCTATGGGTCTAACCTCATCAGGCGGGTCAACCAAGTTCCAAACTTGATTGTCTCCCATGGAATCTATCTCGGATCTCATGGCACTTTGCCATTTCTCAGAATCTGGATCCATCATAGCTTCCGCATAATTTGCAAGTTTGTCATCCTCTAACAATAACAAATCCACATGCAATGCGCGATGTCTCGCTGATCTTCGTGGTTGTGGTGGTGTCTCCACTACCACGGGTGTCTCAAATTGCTCTGCTACATTAGCATCACTCGTAGAGTCAGTCCTTACTGGCTCATCTTGAACTTATTCAAGATACACCTTTTGTCAATTATTTTCTCTATGGAGAAACTCTTTCTCTAAGAAAACAACGTTTCAAGTAACTAACACTTTGCCCTCTGACCGGTTATAGACATTATACCCTAAAGTTTTCTTTGGATATCCCACAAAAAAGCACTTGTCCGATTTGGGTGTTAGTTTATCTGATATAAGTTGTTTGACATAAACTTCACAACCCCAAATTTTCAGAAAAGACAAATTGGGACTCTTACCAGTCCACATCTCATATGTTGTCTTAACTACGGACTTAGATGGTACCCTATTCAATGTGAAAGTGGCTGTTTCTAGAGCGTATCCCCAAAACGATAAAGGTAGGTCCGACTGGCTCATCATAGACCGAACTATGTCCAACAAGATCCGATTATGTTGCTCAGACACGCTGTTTCTCTGAGGCATTCCAGGTGGCGTAAGCTGTGGAACAATTCCACAACTCTTAAGATGATTGCTAACACGTGACTTAGATATTCACCTCCACGATCAGATCACAAGGTCTTGATCTTCTTGCCACGTTGATTCTCTACTTTATTCTAAAATTCTTTGAACTTTTCAAATGTTTCAGACTTATGCTTCATTAGGTAGACATATCCATATATACTAAAATCATCAGTAAAAGTTATGAAGTACTGAAATCCACCTCTAGCAGTCATGCTCATTGGTCCACATACATCAGTATGTACAAGTTCCAATAAGTCAGATGCCCTCTCAGGAAATCCTTTGAATGGCGCCTTGGTCATCTTTCCTAGCAAGCAAGCCTCACATGTCTCGTATGATTCAAAATCCAATGAAGTTAGAAGACCATCATCATGGATCCTCTTCATGCGATTCTCACTTATATGACCCAAACAACAATGCCACATATAGGTAGGACTTAACTCATTAAGCCAAGGCCATTTACCACTAACATTACAGACAGGTGCATCATCAAGATTCAAAATAAATAACCCATTCATGATGGATGCAAAAGCCACAAACACATCATTCTTTGAGATCACACAACCATTGTCTTTACTCGCAAATGAATAACCATCCTTCATCAAGCATGAAGGTGAGACAATGTTTTGACTTAAACTAGGAACAAAATAACAATTATTCAATTCCAAAATAAATCCTGATGGCAAGGGAAGTTGCATCGTCCTGACGTTCAATGCAGCAACTCTTGCATTATTGCCCACGCAGAAATCAACTTCTCCTTTCTCCATGCTTCTACTTCTTATTATTCCTTGCATCATATTGCAAATATGAGCAACCAATCCGGTATCAAATACCAAAGAATTGATATAAGAGTTAGCGAGGAAAATGTCTGTAACATAAACAACAAGTGTACGAGTGGGAGTACCTTTACTACTACCATCATGCTTCAAGGATGCCAAGTACACCTTGTAGTTCCTCTTCCAGTGACCTTTCCCCTTACAATGAAAGCATTCATCATTCTTTGCAGGTGGTTCATCCTTGGAAGATGATTGGTTTGGCTTAGAGATCTCATCTTTAGCCTTGCCCTTCTTCTTCCAATTGCCCTTCTTTCTCTTAAAGTTAGGCCTATTTTGAATTGCCAACACTTGGCCACCTGCTACTTCCTTGATGTCAGCCTCTGCTGTTTTCAGCATGCCACATAGTTCATTCAAGCCCTTCTCCGCCCCATGCATATGTTAGATGAAGTTTCCATAACTGGGTGGAAGAGATGAAAGAATGAAATCAGTTGCCAACTCTTGGCCAATTGGGAAGCCTAGCTTCTCCAACCTTTGAGTGTAACCAACCATCTTGATTACATGTGGACCAACTGCTGCGCCCTCTGCTAGCTTGGTTTCTGCAAGCACCTTAGAGACTTTGAACCTTTTAGTCCACGTTTGAGTTTGGAACATATCTTCAAACACCACAATCATATCATTCGCTAAATGATTGTTGTCGAACTGCATCTACAGATCAAGTTCCATACAAGCAAGCATGAGACAACTCACTTTGAGATCCGCATCACATGCTTTCTTGTAAGCATTTTTCTCAGCAGCAGGAGGCACTCTCCTCAGGCTCATCTGGTAATGGGGTGTCTAGAATATCTTCCTTTTTCTCAGCCCTGAGAACAATTCTTAGGTTGCGGATCCAATCCGCGTAATTTGTTCCATTCAATTTATCTTTCTCAAGAATTGTACGCAAAGAAAATGGTTGATTGTGAGCGGCCATCTACAACAAAAGTAACGCATACTAGGACAATGTATCCCTGAAAGAGTAAATTATATCAAAATAAAATCTACTCCCACTAAAATCAATACCCCTCAATTGATACTTAGTGACTCAAGACCCACAACTAACAAGTCAACTAGTGAGCTTTAGCATCACCGCTAGAAGACATGGTAGATCGGTAAGAAACACTTTGCTAATCATATCACATATGACTCTCATTGTTGGGCAGCATCTCTATGCTACGCTCAACCTACCCATGCTCCAAGGTCCCTAACCATTTGGATGACCTTGTTTAAGTAACCAAACCTTCTTGCAGTAAGTATCTGAGACAAACCTGTCTAGTCGAGGAAAGCCAGTGGCACCCTAATTTCATAGACCCACCACCGATTGTACAAGACTTATGACAGTGCAAGGTTTGGGGAAGCATTCAACTTAAACATTGCTGAGGGATCGTTCTACTTCACTACCGCACTCATGTAGACAAAAACATAATTGCATGTGAAAGTAGAACATAGTAAGAACGGTATAACACAGACATGACTTGGTATAGCCCATTATTCCTTTGGGGATCTCCATCTCCTTCAATCTATGCATCACGGTAATCTCCATCTCCATGATTCGAGTATGCCATCCTTCAGTGATGATTCCGCCAAGACTAGCTACTACTAGCGCAAATAATATGAAATTACATAGTCGTGGATAGATCATCATAGATTGGCACACAGGCCATTACATTAATTTTGACAATATGTATGTGGCTCCTACCCATATTTTCCTCATGCCATGCAAGCCATGAATTAAATATATACATGCATCACATACACATAAGGGCTATACCAGTCATCAATACCTGCAAAACAGAATTATCCGAATCCAATGTCTAATCTTGCAACACAGAAAACTCTATTTTCCATGCCTTATTTCACAATTCTAATTTGACCGAATGTAAAATTTCGTTCTCTATGATTTTCATTTAGAGTTTGTCTCAATCCGAGTTACGGTTCAAAAGTTATGGCTGTTTCACCAAACAACACTTTTCTTGACAAACTGGCGCCCGACAGTAAATTCCATCTACCACCGTCGTGTATCATATGCGCTTGGCACTTGACCTAGGGTTTAATTCGACCAATCTAATTGATCTCTAACTTGCCATGACTGGATTTATATGAATCACTTAACTCAGATGATGAAATTCTGACCGGTATGAGTAGATCGTTTCAAGACCAACACGGCAAAATGACGAACCAAGGTTAGAGACTCATCTACAACCACGCATATCACCATATGCACAAAACCAAACCTATAATGAGGCAAAAACGGCTTTGATACCACTAATGGGTTATGAGGGTGCTACGCTAGCCAGAAAATAAAACTTTTCAACCTCATAAACCAGGATCTACTGCTAGTTACAGGTTACGGCTTTACCACTAGACGCGTAGGTGCAGCGAAAGACGACTCCATGTAGTCGTACGCGTCGCAGCAGGCAGTGTAGTTGCATGGTCGTCCATCACCTCAATCCCCTCGTGCGGTTCATCCCAGTGCTCCAGGTCCAGCACCTCCGAGGAATCCCACACGTGCAGGGAAGAAGCGATGCGCCTCCGGACTACTAGGTCCACGAGAAGCAGAAGGCGCGAGCATGGGGAGGGCGATGGCGGCTGTCAAAGGTATGCGTAACCCTCACCGCGCCCCTACCCTTTTCTTATATAGGCATCCCCAATGAGCTCACGAGTTGGAGGCCCATTAGTAACCCTAAGCCTTGTCTAATTCGGGTCCAACCCGAATTAGGCTTCCAGCCCCTTAAGGGTGCGACCCTATGGGTTCACGCACACATTGACATGGGCCGAGTACTCCTACTCGCCCAATAGTTGATAGCGGCCTCTAACAAGGTGTGACAACTCCTATGTGCACGCAAAGATCATATTAGATGAACCACTATGACCACATACAAGTTATTCTCTTTGCCACTCGATATATGGTTCAACTCGTGGGTTAAAACTTAACCCAAGCACGGCCATGCATTTGTTGATCCAATCACTCGAGTGATCCAATGATATCTCTCTCGTGTAGAGAGGGGCAAATTCCATCTTGATTGTCTATGTCTCATAGCATGCTTCTCAACCACCCGAAGACCACCATTATAACTACGCAGTTATGGAACAGCGTTTGATAGTCCCTAAGTAGGCCATTTCACATCATGAGTACATACCACAATCTTAGGTCTAAGGACATAACGTACATGACATGAATAGAGACTTTCTCATATCGGGTCAGTCCAGCCTACATGTCTCACATGTGCCCACATTATTAGTTTGACATCTCCATGTCCATGACTTGTGAAACATGGCCATCAACTAATACATATGCTGGTCTAATATATAAGTATGTTCTCACAAGAATGCCAACCAGGAACAACTTTAGAATAACCATTCAAGTAATTGAGTTCCACAAATAATTCACATAATTGCCAATCAATACAAGTTGTCTATAATGGATATTCAATGAACACTTTATTAATCATGGATACAATTGGAATATCATCATCTACATGATTAACTCTAGGGCATATTCCAAACACTAAAAACCCCATAGGTGATATATGGATAGAGTGGCTAGTCATCCCTATGGTTTGCCGATTTAAGACACATGGAATGTATTAATTAAAAGTGAATAGGCGCAATATGAACAAAGGTGCATGCACTTGGCTTAAATCCAATGTCTAGCTGCTCTTCTGGCCTCCAGCTTCAGTTGCACTTGTCAGTCCTTAGCTTAGTCTTTAGCGTTAACAAACCGCTCTTCGTCTAGTCGCAGCAACCAAACAACACAAACAAATAAACAAAATAGACAAGACTAAGAACAATACACCAATAAAGGAGAAACTAAAACAGAATGGTCTAAATGGCCAAACTCGGTGCTACTGTCGCAAGAGTGCAAGAACGACAAATGATGGAGCTATCATTAAAGAGAACACGACTATTAAGGTAAAGTAACATAACAGAGAGACAAACTATAAAATTGATACATTTACTAAAGCAAAATGCAGAACATATAAGAAAGACATAAAGTTAACTCAGTTGGATGATGTTGGAATGTAAAGCAGGGTTAAACCTTAGTCATACTCTATTTATAAGCAATTATATTATCTAAGATAATTAAACATTCATAAATTATAAAGCTTAGAACAGGTGAGAGCATTAAATAAGCATCATACACTTAAAGATTAATTTAAGCAGGATATAAACAACAAGACATGTTGATATTAAACACAGAGCATTTATGATTCAAGGTTGAACTAAACAAGCCATTAACAAAAAGGCATTATTGCTGATATAAAACACATTAGTATAAAAGAATGATGTGAATATAAACTAAGTTAGTTTTATAAATTATAAAGGACATTGAGTTGTTATTAACCAGGTTAATATGATATAACATGTGAGAACACTTAACGAAGCATGACATGTTTTCAAGGTAAATTTAAACAAGTCATAATTAATAAAGAAGTATTTGAGTTGGTACTAGTCGTATTGACAAGCATATATGAAAACTCAAGGTACAAACCTAAATTACTTTTATACAAGAGAGCACACATTAATTAATAAACAAGATTACTTACATAACACATGACGTGACAAACATTATTGATAACAAGCAACATACGTTGACATGATCGCAACACAAGGACAACGGAAGCATAGCCCTAGGTTGCTTTTATTTAGTTGAGCATCAAGTAATTATTAAACAAGTGAACAAGATTAAATGCACCGACATATGACATCATGAAGATCATTGCTAAAACAAAGCTTAAGGTCGACACGGTCATAGCACAACTATTAAATAATTATTAATAAAATTGCATTTAACCAAATAAATTCATAAATTAGTGACATGATAAGATTTACTACTACTGCATAGAGCACGACAACACGAATCTAACGCAACTAGAATCGCTCGAATCAGAGTTAAAACGGTGAAACGGTGGAGATTATACGATCAGTGGCAAAACTATAAATAAATTGCTTGGTGGCAAAGTCGTAAATACCTCACCTTCTACCTCTGTCCATCTTCCTCAGCAGCCATGGCTACTGTGCACGCGCCGGGGAAAAGGGCCTCGGCAGCAGGCCTTGCCAACCGGCAAGGGCGCGCGGCGGCGCCTAGCGCACGTGGCCGGGCGGCTCCGAGGCCGGCCTACGCGGCCACGCAGGGCCGGCGGTGGCTGACTACCGCTCTCATGAGAGGGCAGGCCCTCTGCCGGGCTTGGCCAGCTGGCAGTGGCCGACCGCGGCACGGCACAAAGCGCACGCAGCCACGCAGGTCCGGCGGCGGCTTGCTGTGGCCGGCGGCGGCTGGCTGTGGCCGGCGACGGCTAGCTATGGCTGGCGGCCACTGGCGCGGGTAGTCCTCAGGGCGGCGCACGAGACCGTTGTGGCTGGCAAACAAGGAGATTATGCCGTCCATGGATGACCTCGCCGGAAAAGAGAGGGATGTGTTAGGGACTCGATCAAAGGCAAGGATTCACAAAACGAAAGGTAAGCCAGTGTAGAGGAGATCGAAATGAACCTTTTGGTGGTGGCGGTTCTCGCCGGTGACAGATGAGATGGCCGAAAAAGCTCGCCGAACATTCGCCGGAACCCTAGCCGAGATGAACTTCAATGATCGATTCTGGGAGCTACGAGTGGCGGCTCACGAAGGGGTTTTCTGATCTAGAACCAGCGCGTCAAGGGATACGCTCTAGGGTTTGGAGCCAAGAAAAAATCAGATATTTTTATTAATTTCGGGAATTATAGAAAAGCATTTTCAGTGCAAAAATAATTCCAGAAATAGCTGAAATCATTTTAAAGCCCTAAAAAATATTTCCTTAACTCCAAAAATTATGGAAAAATACACAAAGGTAGATTGAGGCGTGATGAATCCAAATAAAATATTTTGAGCACATGAAAATGATATTTTAGAGAACCCAAAAATTGGAAAAGTTCTTGAATAAATAGGAAAATATACCGAAATAATCCAGAAAATTCTCGGGAAGGATCGAACGACGTCTAAGGGTGTTCTGGGAACTAAGCACACTAAAAGCACCAAAACTCAAGTAACAAGCAAGCATCACATTAACAAAACCCATTCAATTATTTTCTAAAAAACTATAGAAAAGCACATTATATTTAGTGCTTTTCTAATAACAACCCAAAACATAAATTTTGGGGTGTGATAGATCTACCCCACTTAACATGAATCTCGTCCCGAGATTCAAAGAGACTTAAGAGAAAGAAGACAAAGCAGGTTATAAAGATTTAAGGAGCACCAAAAAGGCTAACAAGGGAGTCATAAATTGCCTTTCAAAATACTTTAAAACTTTCAAGTGCGAGTAGTCATCGAGGCTTGGTGATGACTAGATATGAAGAATGACTGACAAGAAAAGGTAAAGGTTGATGATGGGAGTTATTAACACAAATCTTATAAATAGATCTCTAGGTCCTTATGAGAAGTATGGTCTAATGCCATTACTGGTAGAGAAAAGATAAAGGTGGAGATTGATGCTATGGTGTTTGCAACTCCTTGATTCACGATGTATGAGACATGCGGTGGACGAATTATGAATTAGCAAAGATCAACAAAGAGTATGAGGATTGATCCTTTCAGGCCTCCATGTTTTCATTACTTCCAGTCCTATGAGATGTTAGGATAAGAAGTAAGGGTTAGCAAAAGATGATTACAAGATACAGTTTGAACCTTAGATCTTGTGGTCATGTGACTCAGGACATAAGAGGTCGATGAGATGTAGAACATAATTGAGTATAGTGTAATGATGAAAAGACAAGCCAATACAGATGTTTTGATCTTTATGTCCCATGGCCAGAGATGCTCAAGATTGATTGAAGTTGGTAGCAAATGCTACCCCAATTAATAGAATTTTTGCTTAAGTCCGAGAGGAATGATGAAAAAACCATCTTGTCAGAACCTCTTTAGAAGATCTCTTCTGAGATTTGGTCTTTAAGTCACTCAATAGAAAAGTTGAGGTGTTATAGAAACCCGCCGACATGACAGGTGTCCCGAGGAAAAAGGCTGAGCACTACCTTGACATCTTGAAGACTGCTAAGCCCATCAAGCAGAAGATGCGTCGATTTGCTCGTGACCGCAAGGAAGTCATTAGGGTAGAAGTGGCCAAGCTCCTAGCAGCTGGCTTCATCAGAGAAGTGTATCACCCGGAATGGTTAGCCAACCCGGTCCTTGTACTCAAAAAGAATAAAGAATGGAGAATGTGCGTTGATTACACTGATCTCAATAAACACTGCCCTAAACAGGCTTTCAATCTCCCTTGAATTGACAAGGTCGTAGATTCTACCATGGGTTGCGAGCTGTTGTCCTTCTTAGATTGCTATTCGGGCTACCATCAAATAGCTCTCAAGTTGAAGGTCCAAGAAAAGACCGCCTTCATCACACCCTTCGATGCTTTCTGCTACACGACCATGTTGTTTAGCCTCAAGAACGCCGGAGCTACTTACCAACGGGCCATCCAAGCTTATCTTGAGCACGAAATCACCACTGACCTTGTCGAGGAATATGTCAATGATGTGGTGGTGAAGACCAGAGAGTCCCATACATTGGTTGATAATCTCCAGCGGACTTTTTTGGCCCTCAACAATTTTTGGTGGAAGCGGAACCCCAACAAGTGCATCTTTGGCATCCCTTCTGGGATCCTACTCAGCAACATCGTCAGCCAGGATGGCATACGCCCAAATCTCGAGAAGGTTCAGATCGTGCTGGACCTACAACCACCAGCAAACGTCAAAGATATCGAGAAACTCACCGGATGCATGGTGGCCCTGAGCCGCTACATCTCCGGCATGGGCAAAAAAGGGCTCCCCTTCTTCAAGCTACTCAAAGCTAAGAGAAATTCAAATGGATGGAGGAGGCTGACAAGGCTTTTTGACAGCTCAAGGAGTACCTGGCAACTCCCCCAGTACTCACGGTGCCACAAGAAGGCGAAGAGCTTCTCCTCTATATTGCTGCCACAACCAACATTGTTAGCACCATGATGGTGGTCGAGCGCCAGGAACCCGGGCACGTCTTTGGGGTGCAGCGCCCAGTATACTATGTTAGCGAGGTTCTTAACGAGACTAAGCAGTGATACAACCATGTGCAGAAACTGCTATACGCACTCTTGATCACCAAACGAAAGCTCCTCCATTACTTCCAAGCCTACAAGATCACGGTGGTTACAAAAGCTGCACTCGGGGACATACTCCGCAACAGAGATGCTAGTGGCCGTATTGTCAAATACGTGTTAGAACTCTCTGAGTTCACGCTGAACTTCCGCAGTCGCAATATTGTGAAGTCTCAGGCCCTAGTAGATTTCATTGTGGAGTGGTCAGACCTTAGCTTGCCCCTGGTCGATACGTCTCCCGACCACTGGAAAAAGTATTTTGATGGTTCCTTGAACATCGATGGCGCCAGGGCAGGAGTATATTTCATCTCTCCATCCATGGACTCGCTTTGCTATGTCTTGCGCATACATTTTAAGGCATCCAACAATGTGGCTGAGTACGAAGCCGCCCTACACGGCCTCCGTATTGCAGTCGAGCTAGGCATTAAACGGCTCCTGATGTACGAAGATTCTGCTCTTGTCATTCATCAAGTCAATAAAGACTGGGATATAGTCAACAAGAAGATGGATGCATATGTCGTTGAAATCCACAAGCTAGAGAATAAGTTCATGTGCTCCTGGTGTACGGAGATTCTGCTCTTGTCATCCGTCAAGTCAACTAAGATTGGAATTCATGCACATTCCATGTGCCGAGAACATAGGCGCCGATGAGCTATCCAAACTTGGATCATCCCGAGCCAAGGTACCACCTGGTGTTTTCATTCAAGACTTGCTTAAGCCTTCGATCTTCGATCAAGCTTATGAATCATCCATGCCCAACACAACTACCAATCAGCTCGTAGCAACACTCAGAGATGAAGCAGCGGAGGTAGAAGACAGCTACCCCAGCCAGCAGGTATCTGACGAAGGTAATGAGTAGCCTCCTAGTGATGAACCAACCAAGCAGGCAGCGCCTCCCTAGCCTGACTGGAGAGAGCCCTTTATCAGATACCTAAGTGACCACCTTGTTCTGGAGGACAAGATTATAGCCCAATAGCTGGTCCACAGAGCCTATTCCTATCTCATGGTCAACGGCAAGCTGATGCGCCTGGCCCCAAGGTCCCTAATTTACCAGAAATGCATCACCCAAGCAGAGGGTTTGATGCTTCTGAAGGATATTCATGAGGGCACCTGTGGTAACCATGCAGCATCTCAGATGCTGGTCGGCAAGGCTTACCGAGTAGGGTTCTACTGGCCGACAGTTGTCTCTGACGCAGAAGAGTATGTGCGCTGATGCAAAAATTGTTAGATGTTTGCCAAGAAGATTCATGTCCCTGTGCGTGAACTCTAGACCATCTCGGTCGCTTGGCCATTCTCATGCTGGGGACTTGACATGATAGGTCCTTTCAAGAAGGCTCCTGGCAGACACACATGAGTTTTTGTGCTCATCGATAAGTTTTCCAAATGGATTGAGTATAAAGCTGTCAAGAAAGCCTCTCCTGAGAAGGCGGTACAGTTCCTTGATGATGTTATCCACCGGTTTGGTATACCCAAAACCATCATTATGTTTAGGCTCTCAGTTCACCAGCGATGAGTTTTTTGACTTCTGCGATGATAATGGCATCAAAGTCAAATACAAGTCCATCGCTCATCCTTGAGCAAACGAACAGGTGGAGCGAGCTAATGGTATGATCCTTGATGCTCTGCGCAAACGGGTATACCACGATGATAAGGATCTTAAACCTGGTTGGTGGCTCAAGGAATTACCTGCTATGGTCTGGGCATTCCGTACCTAGCCTAGTCGTAACACTGGAGTTTCCCCATACTTTATGGTGTTTGGATCCGAGGCTGTCTTACCAGCTCATGTTGCACTCCTATCACTATGTGTCTAGCTATACAACAAAGAAGCCTCAGATGAAGCTAGGGAAATTGACATCATTGCCAAAGAAGAGATAGCGCTCGAGTCCTGTGCTCAGACAGCTAAGTACCTAGCGTTAGTGCATAATTATTATAACCGCAATGTCAAAGGCAGGCTGTTCATGGTCGGCGACATGGTGTTACGATGAATCCAAAAGACAGATGGTCTGCACAAGCTGTCATCCAGATGGGAAGGGCCGTTTAGGATTAAGGCTATCACACGCCCAACGTCCTATCATTGGAGACAATGGAGGGTGCCGAGGAGTCCAACTCCTGGCACATTGAGCACCTCATATGCTTCTACCCATAGAAAAAAGATATGTACTCAGTTCTTTGATTATCTCAATTGTCTAATATGTTCTCTTTTCCTATCTCGATTCTATTTTTGTGCACACATCTATTATACATGCGCCCTGCATAAGTCTCAGTTAAACTTTGTTCTCTGCCCGCCAGAACGGCTTGACAAGGCACTGTCTCGAGGCCTCTCACGATGTGTTACAGCTCCGCACTACATGGCATTAGGAGTTTTAGCATTCGCTCTCTAACGGTACTAGGTACCTGGTGAACCCAGTGGTCCTACGCGGTTCACTTGCGCGTCCCTAGTCACCCGACGGAGTTAGCTTGCTTTGAGGGTGGGGGCAAAACTTAACTGGCGACTCATTTTTCAAAAAAACGACCTATGCATAAATTTGCATCTAAAAAAGGGAAAACGACAAAATGTTTATCACCGGCTTAGACATGCCTACTTGTCTGCATCAATAGGCTTAACAAGTTACGAGCACCCAGTGCTCGGCACAACTTATAAAACAGTGTTTTTACATAATTACATTGTTTTTATGGCCTACTGACCACCACCACCGTCTTCTGCAGGATCAAAGATTAGCGTCATGTCATCAACAATGGCAGCGGCAGTTGGGCCAGACGAGGCTCGGAGCTCTTTGGCATCTTCATCTAAGACCTCTGGAGGAATCCCTTGCTTGATGGTCGCCAGATCCACATTCTAGTAATTGGCACGGACCATGGCGAGCACGGTGGAGGCCACAATGCCCAACTCTCACGAAGAACCCCTGTAGTGCTGGCCATAGCCTCCGGCACTGGTCGGCAATTGCAGTTTCTTCACCTACAGGGTCCGTAGGGTGCTCTTCTCCTGAAAAGATGGCTCTTAGCATAGGCTTGATGTGGTCAGTCATGAACTGCACCTTTCCTCCAATGCCTACGATAGAGTCCTCGAGCACCCTGAACTGGGCTATGTAGCGTTCCCGCAGGACTACAACAATCAAGCAATGGTGGTTAGCATACTCTGGTCCGCCCAGTATGCTGCAAACTTCACACAATAATTTTACATCAATTGACTTATGAGTGAGCTTGGCAATCTATGCCTGGTCTGCCTTGGCCTGCTTCTTAGCAGTTTCTTTTTACTCAAGCAGACCAGCCAGTTCCTGAGTCATGGCCTCGTTCTGGCCACCCAGTCCTACAAGAAGCAGTCATAAACATACAGCAAGCATCAACATGCAAGGGGCAAGAGAGGTTTACTTACTGTCATTGGCTTGCTCCAAGGTTTCCACATTGTGATGCAGGGCCACCACCTCCTCCTTGTTGGCCCATTCCAAGGCCTCCACCTTACGGCGCAGTGCATCCTCCTCCTCCATGGTCTATTCCAGAGCCTCCACCTTGCGGTGCCGGATGGCAACCTCCTCCTCCCATCGGACCTGGCATTCATGGAAGACTTTCGCCTACGCCTCTAGCTTGGCATTAGATGCCCAGAGGGTTTTACACTCCTCCCAGGTCGCTGCAAACCAGCTTATGGTTCGGCCTCGCTGGCTATTGGTCTTGTGCAGCGACTGCATGTATCACAGATTGGTCAATAAGCTCACAGCCTCGCTTTGAGCTCCAAACAACTAAATCAATCTTGGTTAGGTGTTACCTTGATCTGGTCGAGCAGCAACTCTACCGTGTCCTGCATGCCTGCGTCTATGTCGTCATTCGATATCTCTTCATGAGTTATGACATGGTCATCTCCCAGCTTGCATGATATAAATACACGCTGCGTGGGCAGGTTGGACCCTGGGCACCTCCACGATCTCCTCAGTTGGTGCTAGCATGCTCGGCCCCGCTTGGCTTGGTGTATGCCTCGGTGGCTGATCTGTCTCAATGACAACTGGCTTACGAGGTACTACCCGCCTCTTGGGTGGTGGAGTCGATGTTGAGGTCGGCCCGGCAGGAGTCGAGGCACCAGTTGCCTCCTTCAGTTTCGTAGATTATGCCGTGCTGCTGCCTAGCGCTTGCTCAGCGGAAGGCGCAGTGAATTGGCTAGGAGGAGTTGGTGTCGCCGATGACCGAGCACGGCTGTAAATCACATTATGGCCACAACAAATCCAGAATCAAAATCAAGATTGGGAAAGAAATATGAACGTCATCTACACTCACCTGGCTGATCACCGAAACCCTCCTCTAAACTCGGGGACTGTTCCCCTGCTCGAAGCGTCTGTGGCCCTGCTTGTCGCCCTAGTACTACGCCCAGGGACTTGGTCCGACGTCCCACCCGACCGGCTTGATCAAGCAGGGCGTACCAGAGAAGTTGGCTCCCTCGCCTCCTCTTGGTGCCCGGCGGACGATGCCGCTCTGGTCGATGATGCGGCCGCCCTGTGCGGTGCCGGTGGTGGCGATGGTGGTGGCGGTGCTATCGCCCTGGCTTGCTCTGGCCGAGAGGTTGCAGTAGCAGTTCCTTGCTGAGGCAGAGGAGTTGGTGGTGGTGCGGTCTGCACGGGCCTCCTAGATGTTGGTGCGGGTGCCGTCCTTGGTGTCCTCTCCGTTGGAGGTGTCATGGCTTGATGTTTCCTCTAACGCTGATTCAGCATTAGTAGGTCATCGTCTGATGACTCCGGAGTGGCCGGTGTGCCCCTTTTCTTGCTTCCTCCATCTCTGCCGTCCAGGTTTAATTTTCCCCTAGATAGCAGAGTCGAGGGCCTTTTCTTCTTGGCAGCCTCTGCCATGGGTTGCTTCCTCACTGCTTGGCTCCATGTTTGAGCAGCAGGGAAGTCTTCTTCTTCTGAGCTAGAGACGTCCACTGTCCCCTACTCTGCTTGGATCTTCTCTGGCCTATGTTGGCCGATCTGTGCATCACCCTGAGGCCATGCCTCCACTGGCATAGCTGAGAAGAACACCCCTTGGTCCTATCCAAACAGTGTCTAACAGTCAGACAAATTCATGTTATACGAACATCATCACCCACCAGAGCACATAAGCTTGAGTCAAAGTACGAGGCTGGTCAGCTTACCATCGGTGGTGGTTGGTCGAGGCCGTATGGCCGAGCATGTGACTTTAGAAAGCTGCTGAGCAGGTCATACTTTTCGAACAACAAGGCCATTCGCTGATTGAAAGCATCCGGCATCAACTTCTCTGGTGTCTCTTGAGAAGGGTCGTTCCGTCCGGAATATTCAAACAGGCGGTTCACTCGTTCTTTACACGGTTGGATTCGACGGACTGTCCAGGCCCCGGCAACAACTGTGCCGTTGATGAATTCATTGTTAATCAATGGCAACAGTTCATTCACAGGAACATCTCCTCTGGGGTGGGCAGCTCCAACCATCGTGGGTTGCACTCAGGCACATGATTGACATTATAGGGCACCGACCTTCCCTTCATGTTCTGGCTCATATAGAACCAGCGGGTGTTCCATCCCTTGGTGGCGGATTGGGGCTTTGACCCTAGCCAATGTTTCATCATCCCATCTCTCAGCCGCACATAGCAGCCTCCAGCAACTTGGGACCCCCCGGTCTCAGCCCCCTTTTTCTGCAATAGGAAGAAATAGCAGAAAAGATTAAAACGGGGTCAATGCCCAAGCACATTTCACAGAAGGCAATGAAGATGGATATGGATAGAATGGAGTTGGGGTCGAGGTTGCAAATTGAAATCCCCTAATATATGCAGAGGTCTTGGAGGAATTCATGTACTGGTGCTCCGAATCACTGAGGCACCATGTCCTCAGAAACAACAAATTCCCCTTCCCAGGGACAAGGAGAGTTCTCACCTCATGGCTCATGGCACGCGCCCATCTCCGTCGGCGGCAGGAGTCCTTCCTAGATGAGCGGCTCCAGTGACTCCCGTGTGGATGTTGATTGCTGCCATTGTGGCCTAGGCGTCCTAGCATCGGCTGTCTTCCCCGCCTTCCTCATTCCCTTCTTCACCATCTTCTTCGAGGTCGGTGGGTCGATTTGGGGAACAGAGGGCGTTGGCGGTGCTAATACGCAGAATGGCTGGATTGAATCGTGGCGGCGCTAGAGTTGATGTGGTGGATTGAGACAGCGGCGGGTGTGTGGGCTCTGAGTGTGAACCGCTCAAGAAGGTGGGGAGACTGGGCAGTGGGGAATGATTGCACTTTGGGTAACATTTCCCTCCGGCGGCGCCCACTACTTATATCATTCGGGCGTGCCAGTTTGACTTCTAGGGTTGGGCCGTCCGACTTGTGTGGATTCTGGCTTATTGGGCCGTTTTAAGTCCCGAGTCCATGTGTGGGCCAGAGTGGTTTTCCTCCCTCACGCATGTAAGTTGCATGCCCAATCCATGTTTGTTAAACACATGCATAGGAATTTTGGGATCTTATCCTAGTTTTGTTCTCAGACGTATATCCCCGAATTAGTTTCCAGATTTTTTCCTAAAAATAAGGAAACGGATTTCTCGGGATAGATAGTTAATTTCCCATACTTGGGGACTACTTGGCAGTTTCTCACCCCATGATGCCTACGGACTCTACGTCCTCGACACCTTCGACTGCTACATCAGCAAATCTCCAAATACAAGCTAAGTTCTTCATTTCTTTTTTTCTCATCCTTTTTTCTTACACAGTTTTGTATTTTTTACACTACCTATCATACATATGCCCTGCATAAGTCACAATTAAACTTTGTCTCCCACCCGCTGAGAATGGCTCGACAAGGCACTGTTTCGATCCTCTGACGATCTGTTACAGCTTCGCGCTACATGGCACTAGGAGATTCAGCAGTTGCTCTCTAACAGTACTAGGTACCTGGTGTTCCCAGCGGTCCTACGCAGTTCACTAATGCATCCCTATGTCACCTGACAGAGTTAGCTTGATTCGAGGGTGGGGGCAAAATTTAATTGTCGACATCATTTTTTCTACATCAGACATTTAAAAGCGATATAAATGTTATTATACAAATCAATTATTTGTACATCAAGTACTACCGATTTTCATGTTTATTTTTCAGGAAGAAGGTTTGGTCGCCGAGCACACTCCATGCGCTCGGGGACTGGATCTAGGATTATTGATCACGTGGTCACATCACCTGGCATACGGGCTTCACTAACGACCAGTTGGGTTGCTTGGGGCTTACTGCCTGGTTGGTCCAACTGCTTATCAATTAGGCTCGATGCCATGCACTGCGTAGCCTCATCTCTGATCACATGCTGCTCGAGGACTCATTATCGATGCTATGTTCAATGCTATGCATTGCATACCCTCGTTCCTAACCACATGCTGCTCGGGGACTCGCCACCACTACTCGGCAAGGTGTTACGCACCGTACAACCTCATTTTCTGCTTCATGCTGCTCAAGAACTCATCATTGCTACCCAGAAGCATTTTTGGATTAGCGGTTCTCGGTGTCTCTTGACCTAATCAAGCCTGCTTTGTCCAGGATTTACCTGGGGACTACGCATTTGACTTGTCACTCGCAGTGTCTATGGACCAGTGGTTCTCGGTGTCCCTCGACCTGGTCAAGCCTGATTTCTATTTCCTAAGCAGAAGGTCATAGGTTCATACCTGGGACTTTGCATCAACTCATCAATTGGCATTGACTGCTGACTAGTTAATGTTGTGTTGAGTTTTTTCTTAAAAGCTCAATACAACATATTCTATCTTCTGTCAAGCTTGGGGACTACGTGGGCCCACGTCACCTCACAGTGACTTTGGGCTATCTTCTATTCCTGGTTTGGTAACCCCATGGTTCTTTCATGTTAGCATCCCAGTGATACTTCGTGTCATGTGTTAACGTGGGCCCACGTCTCAGGACGTGGAAATATTTTTTCTTTTTCTTGGAACACCATGCATCTTTCGACAGATCACCTTCCTTGATGGGAGCTGTGGTCAGGAGCAGACATACGAACTACTCGGGAGGAGCCCAAACGGTGCTGACTGGTCAGTGTCAGTGCTGGTCGGTGTCACGTGGTCGGCAGCTTCACTGCTTGGTACTACGTGGTCGGCAGCTTCACTTCTTGGTACTACGTGGTCGGCATCTTCACTGTTCGGCGCTACATGGTCTGCATCTTCACTGCTTAGCACAGGTCAAGATAGCGATTCCCTCAAGATACATAGTGCTCGGGGACTAGCTGTGGGGGTATAGACCCCATATACCCTTACGGCTAGACTTTGGGCTACTCGGTACAAGACGGCCCAGACCAGAAGACGAAGGATGGTCCATCATCATCATGATTAGTGGGCCAGATGACAAGAACAAGCTCGTGGTCCGCTACCGACCAGGTTGGTGGGCCACGCGGGCGCTGAAGGCTACTTGGCAAGCAAGGAGTCTTAGTTTGTTAGATGTAGTCATGTACTCCAAGGATACGGCTCAATGTAATCAACCATATCGGGAGACCTTAGATATGTAACCTTGCCCCCCACTATATAAGGCGGGCAAGGACCCCCTAGAATGCATCTATTCATCTCATTGTACTCCGGTACTCATCAATACAGCAACAGAGATGCAGGGCGTAGGGTATTACGCCTCAGAGCGCCCTGAACCTGGATAAATCCCGGTGTTCGTCTTGTGTCTCACATCCGAATCATAGGTCTTAGCATGCCCTTCATCGTAATCTACTACCTCGGGGTATCCCATGGTATACTACCTCATCGATAGTAGCTCCACTCACACCCCACACCGAAGGGCGCAACCGTGCGCCAAGAAGACTGCATAAAAACTAAACCCGAGCAAAAAAGGAATGATAGACTCAAACTCGAAAGCATTCAAAATGCATGTAAACTTCATGTTTTGAGGCCTTCAAGGCCACATCAACACAAGTCAAAAAAACTAACTTATTACATGGGCCTTTATGCCCATATTTGGCTCACAAGCCGGCTTCTTCTTCATCAACACCTGGAGGAAGGACCTCGGGCTCAAACAGCTTCGGTACCTGACCGCTAGGCTCCTCAACAGCCTCAATCAAGGCTTTGTGCCTCTCTTCATTCTCGACGCTGGTTTTAGTGGGGTCGCAGACAATGCCGTGGGAGACCACCCCCATGTCGTAGGTAAAGCCAAAGCAGACAACTGCAATCGCCCGCTTCACACCAACATGGAGCATGTTTCAGACTTCCTTCCTCATGACCCGACTAAGCTTGTACAACCAGTTGGTGAGGGAGGTCCCGTGCACTTCATCCTCGATCTCTGCTTCGGGGTCAACACCGAAGTCGTCATAGACTGAGCTGATCGAGGTGTAGAGTGTGTTGGTCAACCTGGCCTCGGCCCAGTAGGCGTCCTGGTGCGTCTTGGCATTGTCCCAAGCCTTGATCAACTCCTCATTGAGATCTGAAATAAGAGGATAAGGATCAGCCCATGACAAGAGTGATAGAGACGAAATCCAAAAGCTAAAGTGGAAAGACTCACCGGTGGCGTGGGTATCAAGGGCCGTGTACCCATCCTTTAGCTCGGCATCCTCCGTCTTCTCCACCCTCAGGTCCTCGATCGCCTTGCCAACCAGCACGATGGCCTCCTCCTTCTTCTGGAGGGTCTCCATCAGTGTGGCAGCCTCGGCGGACAGGGCCTGGGCGCGGTGCCGTTCCTCCCCAATATGACACCTTGATTTCGAACCTTTAAAAAGCATTAGGTGAATTTGGATATTTCAAATAGGTGTTTACATTCATAGGCCAACTATAAGAGTTTTATGAAATACTTTAAAACTTGTACCACGTTAGAAACCATGCATTGTTGCATTCATGCTGCTGCATAAGTTTTGGTTGACTTGTTTGAGCATGTTGTTTAATTCTTGCTTTGCTTTCTAACTACTAACATGCTCTAACTTGTCCCATCAAATTCCTAGACTAATCTTACCTAGAATAACTAGCCTAGGCCAGTCCCTAGTGGACCCTGGCCAACCACAGCCCCTACTAGCCAACTATGGCTAGCCCTAGCTGACCATGGCCACTCATGGCCAGCCTTGGCCAAGACCGCAGCAGCAGCAGCCAGCCGTAGTGGCCAACACTGGCCAACCATGGCCCAAGTAGCAGTAGCCCAGCCTAGCAACATCAAACCAGCTCCTACTTAGTTTTAGCCATCCCAGCATTACCTAGCCCTCCCTGGCCACCTCTAGCCTCTAATGGCCAGCTATGGCCAGTTCCTACCAGCCACGGCCAAACCTGGCCGGCCACGGCTAGCGGCAGCCGGCCACCAGCGGCCAAGGCTAGCCGGGCCATTTTACCACCCACCCGCCAGGCCGCGGCCCAGCTCCCACCCGCGTGGGCTGAGCGCCTCAGCCTGGTCACTGACCGGCAGGCCCCGCCAGTGATGAGGTCCAGCTATAGTGTCATCTCCCCCAGGGAGACGGACACGAGCTAGACCAAGACTCCGCCGCGCCGCACCAGTGCACGTCGGGCACTCGGGCTCGGACTTTGGTCCATCGCACCCTATAAAGGGCAAGCGCTGCCTCCCGATCCACCCTCTGAAACCCTAGTCGCCTCCCGGTTCCGCAGAGTCACGTCGCCATCACCGCCATTCTCCCAAGCTCACGCCGCCACCGTCGATCTTCGCCGTCGCTTCGCCTTCATCGACAAGGACTCCTCCACAAGCTCCACGGTGAGGTGAGCCACCGTCCATGCCTATGGCACGCCTCTCTGTGCCTTGCAGTGCCGTCCCGCCGAGAGCCTGCCGCCGGTCATGGCGCCGCCCGCATGGACCACCGCCACCGGCCGTCTTCTGCCGTCATTAACCCCACGGTCGAATCCGCAATGACGCGCTCGTCACCCTGGTGCCCTCCACGTAGCAACCTGAGCTCCGCACTGCTGTTCCAGTCAACACCAGCGAGCCACCACCGCCAGCTGGTGCCACTCCGGCCACCCGACCTCATCGTAAAACCCTAACCGTTGGATCTGGATCTGACGTCCAGATCCATCGTGGACCAGGGATCAACCCGGCCCCGTCGCCAGCTGACGCGGCTGCCACGTACGTGCCACGTCAGCAACACGCAGTGCTGACTAGGTCAACCTGGTCAAGCTGCAGTCGGCCCAGCCAGTTTTGCAGAAAACCACCTAGACTTTTCTTTATTTATGATTTAGTCCTTCATAGTTCAAAAGTATTTAGGTTTTAGTCCTGTTTTCTACAGATTAGCCCCTAGTCTTGTGTAGGCCATAACTTTCATGTTTTAACTATGATTTTAGCAAACTTATACTTTTTAGGATCGTCTCAATAGTAGAATAGTTCTATGCTATTGTTTGTTACTGTTGAGATGTTTTGGTGTACTACTCTAATTAAAGTATGTTTGCTTGCATGTATTGTGCGTGTGTGGTGATTGTGGCGTATAGAGAATGAGACGTGGGTGAACGGGGATCAGCATGACCCAGAGGACTACGTGTAGTAGGACAACAACTAAGGCAAGTGCAGGCATCTTTGATCATATTGCGCCTCTTCACTTTTAATTAATACATTGCATGTGTTCTAAATCGGCAAACCGAAGGGATTACTAGCCACTCTATCCATATATCACCTATGGGGGTTTTTAGTTGATAGGTTAGTAGGTTGCTAGTGCTCTACCTCACCTTTCACCTGCCTAATGAAGATAAAACTTGCTTATTAAAAGATGTTGGCGCCATGGGCTCTTGGCTTTGACCGTTGGAGAAGTTTATGCTGATTCGCATCGTTGGTTGGCAGTGAAAGACGGGGAAAATGGATGCTAGTGGGACTCGTGTTGATGAGGGTATCCGTATCTCCTCCCCTTGTGGACCTGTTCATGGAGCAGCAACCTGGGATTTCCGTACATCTCCAGGCTAATGGGCTCTGGCTTGGTCTATTAGCAGGACCATCATGGGTAGGGGGATAGCTTACCGATGGGTGGCTATGGCTGTGCTCGCTGGGGTGTTTTTAAGTATTTAGTATAGGAAGGGCTAGGGATCCGTGGTGGGGCTGGCCTCACGGTGAAGTCACCCATACGCTTGCACTCATTGCTATTGAGTTTTCACTGCCTATGACCCTGTGAAGAACCTTGTTGTGACCTCTGCCAGCCTATCTCGATAATGGGCTAAGAGGCTGATCACCTTGGGCACCAAGAGTAATCATAATCTGGATTGAAAGTGTACACCTCTATGCAGAGTTAAAATCGATATATTGTCTATGCTCACGGTCACGAGCGGCCCAGATCCTCACATGACTTAGCCAAATGGTTTAAGCTATTAAATCATGGTGATAATGTTTGAGGTTGCTACCTTAGGTTTTATTGGGATGGCTATCCTGTGTTCCCTTTGAGATGGCTGCCTCGTGTTTAATGATATATGCTTATATTTGTGATGATAAATGACACATTAAATGCTACTTGAACCTTAATTAAGGGTTGGGTGTTTCAACCAAGTGGATTAGAGAATAGGTTGCAATAAGTAAAATCTTAATTGTTACTTAAAAATGTGACCGCAATTTACCTTTCAGCTATACCTTGCTTTAGCCTTGCATGTCATTACTATTCTGCTTGTACTGTTGAGTTTCGACATGGAACTCACTCTTGCTATTTCCCAACCAAAGGATGCTCAAGTGATGACTCGGATGGTGACTTCCCTGAGAACTATCTGGGATGTTAGGCGTCCTGATACTGCCGTCGACTTTCCTGTGGCAAGATGGAGTCCCTACGTCTATGTCATTTTTAGTTGCCTTTGGTCCCTACGTTTATGTCACTACGTAGACGTCTATGTCACAATTATATAACTGTTATCAGAGTGGCAAGATGGAGTCCCTACGTCTACGTCTATTGAAGTAAAAATATTAGAACTATTACCTTGCTTTTGTCATTATGATCATTATATGCATGTCTCTATGCTATTTTTGTTTTACTACAAATACCACAGAATGCATGATATTCTTACTTCAATTCATTTCTAGCTTTTATATCATTATCTTCGGATATCTGTGCATGCACTCTCTATATATATCATCCTTTGATAGTAGACATGTTTATTTCCTTTACCATGATCTATTAACTGTTTGCTGCATGTCTTTGATCTTTGCATACTATGGTGCATCAACTTCTGACCTATCGCAAGAGCTCCACTGGTTACCATCGTTCTTAGTGTCCCATAGAGTACCCGATGACCGGACGCGTGCCCCACTACGAGTTCCGACCTAGCCAGCATCCTGACGATCGTGTGATCCTCGAAGTTGGGGGTCAGTACGTATAGTGCCAGGCTCTAGTTCCACAGTAGCAGGTAGAGGACCAGGATGAGCAGCAAACGCCAGACCATGGTGCACTAGGAGGAGGACCTGGCATAGGAGGTCTAGGTGCAGGAGGCCCTGGAGCACCAAGTAGAGGTCCAGGAGGTCCAAGAGGACCAGGAGGTCCAGGAGGACCAGGAGGTCCAGGCGGATTAGGAGGACTAGGAGGCCCTGGAGGTCCTGGAGACTAGGGAGTCCAGGGACTATACCACGCACACGACGGTTGGATCGTCACTCTCACGGTTCATGATGGTGGCGATGACTTCTTCCACGTTCACCTGGTGAGGCTTCTTCATCAGCTCTTCGGCCATGGGATGGTCGGAATTGAGTACCACAGTGAGTTTTGGAGCCACCCGATCTACGCAGGCTTCTGGAGGGTCAGGTTCGATGTTGGGTGCCCCAACCCTACACTTCGTGCTCTTCGAGTTGTTTCAGCCCACGCGGCACCAGCAGACAGAGCTAACCAGCTGGTAGGCATCACAGATACAGCACGACTGGCCTTGTTTGCTTATAGGAATCAGTACTTCCACCTGATCAGTGAGGACACACGTCGCTACTTTCCTCGCTGTACCCGTGGTCAGAATTCTCCTAGAGTTGCTTCCACTGCTGGAGAGGACCTGGGGTTGTGTGCCATAGTTCAGCTAATGGTACATCTGAACACTGAGTTGAACTTCACACTGTTGGAGCTACATCAGGTGCGTCTATAGGCAGATGAAGACAGGAGGAGGATTGCTCAGCTGGAGACGCAGCTCACTGGAGTAGCACCACCACCACCACCACTGTGGCCAGCACTGTCGCTAGCATGTGACCACATCCCCTATGGAGCAGCTGGAGGCCGTACTAGGATTGACTAGGACATCCCTTTTATGTAATAAATAATGCTATGTTAACACATTTAAATGTTTAGCTTATAGAGTCTGTGGTCAGTCTAGTGCGAGTGTGCTTAGAGTGTGCATTGTTTTATTAGTGTGAGAACTTGTTTATCATTATGAACCATGGATGATTTGCCTCTTTGTAATGATAGAGGTAAGATGTGGGGTGATGTCCACACTTATCATATTTATATAAGTTAAGACTATGTTTAGTTAATTCGGGGTTTGGGTCTCTATATATTATGCTCTATCTCTCTTTTCTACTATATTCTATGAGTTATTCTATCATAGCCTATTGTCAGTTGTTCATATCAGCTATCTATTTGGAGATCATGTTGTTGCTATCTGTCAGTGTTTGTGATAATTGGGTTATGTCAGAAGGTTCATTGATATGAGGAGGCATTATGTCATTGCAGTTATATCCACAGTTTACATTTAGCATAGATATATATATTGAGACTACATGTCCTTATACCCTGCTGTTATTTGCATCAGATGGTTAACACCAGGAGGACCCAGTCAGACACTGGTGGCGCTAGTGGTCCTAGTGGGAGCAACCAGAACAACAACCAGAATCCCCCGCCACCACCTCCTCCACCTACCATGGAGCAGATGATGGCCATGCACACCCAGTTCATGCAAGGCATGTCCACCATGATGGCCATGATGCAGCAAAACATGGCAATGAACCAAGTCTAGAACCAGCATCAGAGTCATAATCCACCACCACCCAGGGACAGGCGCAGTGAGTTCTTGAAGGGACGCCTACCTTTCTTCTCTCATTCCCCTGACCCTTTTGTTGCTATGGATTGGGTGAAGGACATAGAGAAACAGTTGGAGATCGCTCAATGCAATGATAGGGAGAAGGTTCTTTATGGATCTGGTCAGCTATAGGGAGCAGCCGCTTCTTGGTGGGATTCCTACGTTTTGCTCATTCAGCTCCTCACACCATCACTTGGGTGCAGTTCACTGAGACGTTCAAGGATTTCCATGTTCCAGCCAGATTAGTGAAGCTAAAGAAGGAGTTTGCTGATCTGAAGCAAGGCTCCGTGTCTATTTGTGAGTACCATGACAAGTTCATTGCTTTGTCTCGCTATTCACTTAGGGATGTTGAGCAAGACCAGGATAAGAAAGATCACTTCCTAGGAGGGCTTAACGATGGACTCGCTTACATGATAGCAAACGTCAAGTATGCCAACTTCCAGGAGATGGTTGATAGGGCTATTGTGCTTGAGAGCATGCGTAACAAGATGGAGGACAAGAAGAAGAGGAAGGCCAACAAGTACCAAGATTAGGGAAATAGCAGTCGTCCTCACTTCAACAATTTCCAAAACTACCAACAACATTCTTCTTATCAGTATGGAAAGAACAATTAGGGACAGCAAGGTGGTCAGCGCTACAACAACACCAACAATGGCAGTAATCAAGTGCAGCATCAGAACAATCAAGCTCCTCATTAGAAAAACCAGGATCCTCACTAGAGTGTTCCTAGTAATGCACCTGTGAAGCCCAGCAACACCCCCAACAATGCTTGCTTCAAGTTGGCAAGGTGGGACACTATGCCAATGGTTGCCCCCAGAATCAGAAGTCACAAAATTTTGGAAAGGTGAACCACGTCAAGGTGGAGACTGCTGAAGAAGCTATAGATGTGGTAGTCGATACATTTCTTGTTGATTCTCATCTAGCTTCAGTTCTATTTGACACTGGTGCATCACACTCTTTCATTGGTAGTCATTTTGTTCGTAAGCATAGTATACCAACCCAGCTTATGCCTAGCCCCATGAACATAAAGACACCGAGAGGAACCATGAACTCTAATGTCTGGTGTCCAGATATAAAGATTAGTTTAACGGGGTAGATTTTCCTGCTAGACCCTTAGTGCTTGAGTCAGAAGGTCTCGATCTTATTTTGGGAATGAGTTGGTTAAACAAGTGGAAGGCAAATATTAAATGTTCAGAAAGGACAGTGAGCTTGACTGCACCTAGTGGAGATGTAGTAGGTGTTGTAGTTTCTTTGCCGTCCAAGAATCAGGGAATAGTGAATCATCTCAGCAGTGAGCCTTTGGAGAACATCAGAGTTGTCAATGAGTTTCCAGATGTCTTTTCAGAAGATTTATCAGGTATGCCGCCTGAATGAGAGATTGAGTTTATCATTGATTTGTTACCTGGTACTGCACCCATAGCTAAAAGACCTTATAGAATGGCTATTAATGAACTAGAAGAACTTAAGTCACAACTTAGAGAATTACAGTCTAAGGGTTACATTCAGCCTAGTTCATCACCATGGGGAGCCCCAGTAATCTTTGTAGAAAAGAAATATGGAACACAGAGGATGTGTGTAGATTATAGATCTTTGAATCAGGTGACTGTTAAGAATAAGTACCCCTTACCTAGAATTGAGGATCTATTTCACCTGTTGAAGGGAGCCAATGTATTTTCTAAGATTGATTTGAGGTCAGGTTACCATCAGTTGAGGATTAGACCTAGTGATATTTTGAAGACTGCTTTCACCACCAGATATGGTCTGTATGAATACACAGTGATGTCTTTTGGGTTGACCAACGCTCCAGCTTACTTTATGTACATGATGAACAAAGTTTTCAAGGAGTATCTTGACAAGTTTGTGGTTGTTTTCCTTGATGATATTCTGATTTATTCCAAGAATGAGGAAGAACATGAAGAGCATCTTAGATTGGTGTTGCGGAAGTTGAGGGAACATCAGCTTTATGCCAAGTTCAGTAAGTGTGAATTCTGGTTGAAGGAAGTTTCATTTCTTGGGCATGTTATTTCTAAAGATGGGGTTACAGTTAGTCCTAGGAATGTTGTAGATGTGCTTAAGTGGAGTCCACCTAAGAATGCTAAGGATATCCAGAGTTTTCTGGGAATGGCTGGATACTACAGGAGGTTCATCAATGGGTTCTCTACCATAGCTAAACCTATAACTACTTTGCTAGAGAAAGACAAACCATTGAAGTGGACTGAACAATGTCAGGCCAGTTTTGAGGAACTGAAGAAAAGGTTGACAACAATACCAGTGTTAGCTCTGCCAGATATGACAAAGGACTTCTCTATTTATTGTGATGCTTCTAGACATGGTTTGGGTTGTGTGTTGATGCAAGAGGGTAAGGTCATTGCTTATGCCTCTCGATAGTTGAAGAAACATGAATTAAATTATCCAACTCATGATCTAGAATTGGCAGCTGTAGTGCATTCATGGAAGATTTGGAGACATTATGTTCTTGGTCACAAGTGTAATATTTATACAGATTACAAGAGCTTGAAGTATATATTCACTCAGAAGGACTTAAACTTGAGACAAAGAAGATGGTTAGAATTGATTAATGATTTCAATCTGGAGATTCTCTACCATCCTAGTAAAGCTAATGTTGTGCCTGATGCTTTAAGTCGAAAGAGCTAGCTAAACATGTTAGAAGTACTAGAGTTACCTCAAGAGTTGTTAGCTGAATTTGAGTATCTCAATTTGGGGTTCGTGGCCAACACTCAGGGAGCCTATGTGGATGTGGAACCAACACTTGAATAGGAGATCAGGAAGGGTCAGAAAACTGATGAGAAACTTCAAGAGATTGTCAAGTTGGTTAATGAGGATGGAGCCTTGGGATTCAGTGTGATGAATAAGGAACACTTTGGTATAAGCACAAGTTGGTTGTGCCTGATATCCAGAAGATTAAGGATACTATACTTAAGGAGTGTCATGAGTCATCTTATTCTATTCACCCTGGAGGTACTAAGATGTACCAGGATCTGAAGGAACACTATTGGTGGAAGGGTATGAAGAGAGACATTGGGGAGTATGTTGCCTTGTGTGACATTTGTCATAGAGTAAAAGTAGAACATCAAAGGCCAGTAGGATTGTTGTAGCCATTGAAGATACCTGAATAGAAGTGGGATGAAATCAGTATGGATTTCATTATGGGATTGCCTCGAACTCAGAGAGGTTTTGATTCTATTTGGGTAATAGTGGATCATTTGACCAAGGTTGCTCATTTCATAACTATCAAGACTACTTATAGTGGAGCACAATTAGCTGAGAAGTATATGGCTCGAATTATGTGTGCTCATGGAGTTCTTAAGAGGATTGTTTCAGACAGAGGTATACAGTTTACTCCTAAATTCTAGGAGAAGGTACATGAAGCTTTGGGGACTGAGTTAAGATTTAGTTCAGCCTATCATCCACAATCAGATGGGCAGATAGAAAGGGTTAACCAGATTCTAGAGGATATGTTGAGGGCCTGCGCCCTAGAATCTAGTGATAGTTGGGACAATAATTTACCTTATGCTGAATTCTCTTACAACAATAATTATCAGGCCATTTTTAAGATGTCTCCTTTTGAAGCATTGTATGGACGAAAGTGTAGGACACCCTTGTTCTGGAATCAAGCAGGAGAAAGACAAGTTTTTGGTCTTGATGCTTTGAGAGTAGCAGAGGAGCAAGTGTAAGTGGTTCGACGTAATCTGAAAGTAGCTCAGTCGAGGTAGAAGAGTTATGCAGACGTCCATCGAAGAGCGCTTGAGTTTGAAGTGGGTGACTACATCTATCTTAAAGTGTCTCCAATGAGGAATCTCAAGAGGTTCAAGGTCAAGGGAAAGTTAGCTCCTAGGTACATTGGTCCTTTCAAGATTTTGGCAAGGAAAGGAGAAGTAGCTTATCAACTTGAGTTGCCAGCTTACCTATCCAATGTGCATGATGTGTTTCATGTCTCTTAATTCAAGAAGTGTTTAAGAGTTGCAAGGGAAGAGTTTCCTGTAGAGGAAGTGGATTTGCAAAAGGATCTGACTTATGATGAGAGTCCATCCAGGATTTTGGAGACAGCCGAGAGAGTCACTTGAAGTAAAGTTGTCAAGTGGTGTAAAGTACAGTGGAAGTACCACTCATAGGATGAGGCCACTTGGGAAAAGGAAGAGGATCTAAGAGCAGAAAATCCTGAATGGTTTCTTGAGTCTTTTAATCTCAAGGACGAGATTCTTTTAAGGGGGTAGGTCTATGACACCCTGATTTCGAACCTTGAAAAAAAAGCATTAGGTGAATTTGATTTATTTCAAATAGGTGTTTACATTCATAGGCCAACTATAAAAGTTTTATGAAATACTTTAAAACTTGTACCATGTTAGAAACCATGCATTGTTGCATTCATGCTGCTGCATAAGTTTTGGTTGACTTGTTTGAGCCTGTTGTTTAATTCTTGCTTTGCTTTCTAACTACTAACATGCTCTAACTTGTCCCCTCAAATTCCTAGACTAACCTAACCTAGACTAACTAGCCCAGGCCAGTCCCTAATGGATCCTGGCCAACCACAGCCCCTACTGGCCAACTATGGCCAGCCCTAGCCGGCCATGGCCTCTCATGGCCAGCCTTGGCCAAGACCACAGTAGCACCAGCCAGCCGCAGTGGCCAACACTGGCCAACCATGGCCCAGGTAGCAGTAGCCTAGCCTAGCAACCTTAGACCAGCTCCTACTTAGTTTTGGCCACTCTCGGCATTACCTAGCACTCCCTGGCCACCTCTAGCCTCCAATGGCCAGTTATGGCTAGTTCCAGCCAGCCATGGCCAAACCTAGCCGCCCACGGCCAGCGGCAGCCGGCCACCAGCGGCCACGGCCAGCGGCAGCTGGCCACCAGCGGCCAAGGCCAGCCGGGCCGTTTTATCGCCCGCCCGCCAGGTCGTGCCCCAGCTCCCACCCGCGTGGGCCGAGCACCAGCAGCGGCCGGCCACGGCAGCGCCTCAACCTGGTCACTGACCGGCGGGCTCCTCCAGCGGTAGGGCCCAGCTACAGTGTCGTCTCCCCAGGGAGACGGACACGAGCCGGACCCCGACTCCGCCGCACCGCACCCGTGCGCATCGCGCACTCGGGCTCGGACTCCGGTCCGTCGCGCCCTATAAAGGGCAAGTGTCACCTCCCGAGCCGCCCTCCAAAACCCTAGTCGCCTCCTGATTACGCTGAGTCATGCCGCCATCACCGCCGTTCTCCTGAGCTCACGCCGCCACCGTTGATCTCCGCCGTCGATTCACCTCTGCGACAAGGACTCCTCCACAAGCTCCGCGGTGAGGTGAGCCGCCGTCCGTGCCCGTGGCACGCCTCTCCGTGCCTGGCAGTGCCCTCCCGCCGAGAGCCTGTCGTCGGTTATGGCGCCGCCTGCGCGGACCACTGCCACCGGCCATCTACAGCCATCATTAACCCCGTGGTCGAATCCGCAATAACGCGGTCGTCACCCTGGTGCCCTCCGTGTAGCAACCCGAGCTCCGTAGAGCTGTTTCGGTCAACACCGGCGAGCCGCTGCCGCCGGCCGGTGCCACTCCGGCCACCTGACCTCGTCGTTAAACCCTAACTGCCAGATCTAGATCCGACGATCCAGATCCACCGTGGACCAAGGGTCAACACGGCCCCGTCGCCGGCTGAAGCGGCAGCCACATGGCAGCCACGTACGCACCACGTCAGTGACAAGCCAACGCTGACTAGGTCAACTTGGTCAAGCTAGGTCAGCCCTACCAGTTTTGTAGAAAAACCACTAGACTTTTCTTTATTTATGATTTACTCCTTCGTAGTTCAAAAGTATTTAGGTTTTAGTCCTGTTTTCTATAGATTAGCCCCTAGTGTTGTAGAGGCCATAACTTTCACGTTTTAACTCCGATTTTAGCAAACTTATACTTTTTAGAATCGTCTCGATGAGTAGAATAGTTCCATGCTATTGTTTGCTACTGTTGAGATGTTTTAGTGTACTACTCTAACTAAAGTATGTTTGCTTGCATGTATTGTGTGTGTGTGGTGATTGTGGCATATAGTGAACGAGACGTGGGTGAACGGGGATTAGCAGGACCCAGAGGACTATGTGCAGCAGGACAACAACCAAGGCAAGTACAGGCACCTTTGATCATATTGTGCCTATTCACTTTTAATTAATACATTGCATGTGTTCTAAATCGGCAAACCATAGGGATTACTAGCCACTCTATCCATATATCACCTATGGGGGTTTTTAGTTGATAGGTTAGTAGGTTGCTAGTGCTCTACCTCACCTTTCACCTGCCTAATGAAGATAAAACTTGCTTCTTAAAAGATGTTGGAGCCATGGGCTCTTGGCTTCGGCCGTTGGAGAAGTTGATGCTGATCCGCATCGTTGATTGCCGGTGAAAGACGGGGGAAACGGATGCTAGTGGGACTCATGTTGACGAGGGTATCCGTATCTCCTCCCCCTTATGGACCTGTTCGTGGAGCGGCAACCTAGGATTTCTATACATCTCCAGGCTAATGGGCTCTGGCTTGGTCTATTAGCAGGACCATCATGGGCAGGGGGACAGCTTACCGATGGGTGGCTATAGCTGTGGTCGCTGGGGTGTTTTCAAGTATTTAGTATGGGAGGGGCTAGGGATCCATGGTAGGGGTGGCCTCATGATGAAGTCGCCCATATGCTTGCACTCGTTCCTAGCGAGTTGTCACTGCCTATGACCCTGTGAAGAACCTTGTTGTGACCTCTGCCAGCCTATCTCGGTAATTGGCTAAGAGGCTGATCAGCTCGGGCACCAAAAGTAATCACAATCAGGAGTGAAAGTGTACACCTCTGCGCAGAGTTAAAATCAATATATCATCTGTGCTCATAGTCACGAGCGGCCCAGATCCTCACATGACTTAGCCAAATGGTTTAAGCTATTAAATCGTGGTGATGATGTTTGAGGTTGCTACCTCGGGTTTTATCGGGATGGCTATCCTGTATTCCCTTCGAGATGGCTGTCTCATGTTTAATGATATATGCTTATATCTGTGATGATAAACAATACATTAAATGCTACTTGAACCTTAATTAAGGGTTGGGTGTTTCAACCAAGTGGATTAGAGAATAGGTTGCAATAAGTAAAATCTTAATTGTTACTTTAAAATGCGACCGCAGTTTACCTTTAAGCTATACCTTGTTTTAGCCTTGCATGTCATTACTATTCTGCCTGTACTACTGAGTTTCGACATGGAACTCACTCTTGCTATTTCCCAACCAAAGCATGCTCAAGTGATGACTCGGATGGTGACTTCCCTGAGAACTATCTGGGATGTTAGGCATTGTGATACTGCCATCGACTTTCCTGTGGCGAGATGGAGTCGCTACGTTTACATCCTTTTTAGTTGCCTTTCATTTTGGATGATGTTATTTATATTCCGCTTTACTCTGATAATAGTTATGTAATAATGGTACGATGTAAACATTATACTATTATTTTATTCGAACACTGTGCTTATTGGACCATGTAATTTGTCATTCATGTGTGCAATTGATCCTGGCGCACATGAGATTTTGCCATGGTTTTACTCCTTCAAAACCAGGGTGTGACACCCAACTAAGATGTAGAGGGCGTCGTGAGCCTGGGAGGTCCGGGCGACGTCCACCTTGAGCCCCTTGATACGCTCCAGGCCCTTGCCAGCTCATCCTTCGCTTTCACCATCTCGGCCTGGGCAGCCTTGAGCTGGTCTCGTAGCATGGGGACCTGCTCCCATCCACCTTGCATCATGTGGATGAACTGGGACTTGGCCTAGGAGCGCATCCTGAGGTTCTAAAAAAGAAGAAGCATGGAAGACTAAGAAACCAGGAGGGAAACAACCTAATCCCAACATAACAGCGAGCAGGTCACGTACCGCAAGGGCTCGGGGCATATCCTCGATGGCGATGTCGGCGGCCAGTCGCAAAGTGTGCTGCAGCCACGCCTGGAACTCCTTGATGTTCTCCCAGTGCTCGACCTCCACCTGGTCATCCATCTTAAAGAGAGGTGCGTCAGGATTTTTTGGGTCTCGGAGTCGAAGTGCCTCCAGACCCCAGTAGGGATGATCTTCCTCAACCCTACCCCTAACGACCACCGTGATGTTGTCCGCCATCTCAGCCAAGCCACCATGATGGACCACCTGGTCAGCTAAGGTGGGGAACGGCGACTCGACCTCCCTCTCAGCTCCCGACGACTCGCCTTCTCTGGCCTTGCGCTCCCTCTAGGCAATATAACCAAAAGCGTGTGAGCCGGGGCCGTATAAGGACCCTCGGGTGGCCAACGCCCCAGTGGGCGGTGGGCAAGGCATCAGTGCCATTGCAACCACCCCAGACTCCGGCACATCTGCCAGAACCGCCCGCGCGATGGGCTGCCCGACCATCCTCCACATCTGGACGAACTCGGCCGCCGGCTCCTTCGGCTGGCTCGAGGTTAGCAGCCCCGCCACCTATCCTCCTGCCCCACATTTAGTAGGGCTTCCACCTCCTTCTCCCACTGATGCTGACGCGATGGGCTCGAGGCCACCGTCTCCTCCTGCTGCGGCAGGCTCGAAGCCGCTGGCTCCTTCTGTTGTAGTTGCGGCGGCGAGATCGTGATCGACGCCTCCTCCTACCGTGTCACACCCTGGTTTCCAAAGAAGACCAGAGGTCGTCATATGTGTGCCCAGGAAGTCCACACATACAACATAAAATAGATAAATATCAGAAACAATGTATATTATAGCGAAAACATATATATTTAACACTTACACTTATCAGAGTAACGCGGAATGTTGGCTAAAACTACTCTTCAATCTTCATTCTCCTCAGGGACTGCTGACTGGGGGCTCCATATGCCAAACACTTCCAGTACCCAACTTCTTTATCCTTCCTTTGAGAAACACTTTACTACAAACTATAGCAAGGGTGAGTTCCATGTCGAAACTCAGCAAGTACAGGTGGAAAGTAATGACATGCATGGCTTATACAAAGGTAAGGCTAAAAGGTAAACTACGGTAGCATTTTAAATGTAGCAATTAAGATTTAACAAGTTGTAACCTATTCTTTAATCATCTTGGTTGAAACACCCAACCCTTTATTAAGGTTCAAGTGGCATTTAATGAAACATTTATCATCACAGATATAAGCATATATCATTAAACATCATCAACCTTGAGAGTGCTGTCTCAAGCAACACATGATTGCCATCCTGTTCGAAAACAGAGGTAGCCACCTCCTTAAACAACATCATCATGATTTAACAATTTATTCCATTGGGCTAAGTCATGTGAGGATCTAGGCCGCTCGTGATCGTGAGCACGGATGATATATCGATTTTAACTCTGCGCAGAGGTGTACACTTTCACTCCAGATTGTGATTACTCTTTATGCTCGAGGTTGTAAGTCTTTTAGCCCATTACCAAGATAGGCTGGCGAGGTCACAACGAGGTCCTTCACAGGGTCATAGGTAGTGGTAACCCGATCTGCGATGTCCCGAGCACATGAGAGACGTACTCGTAGCCGTCGCCCCGGTCTACAGATCAACCAGAACTCCCATGCTAGAACTTGTAACACCCTTCACGCCATTGCTATGCTACCCGTTGGTAAGCCACCCTCCTGCCTATGATGATCCTGCTAACAGACCAAGCCAGAGCCCATTATCCTGGAGATGTACGAAAGTCCCAGGTTGCCACTCCATGAATAGGACCTTAAGGGGGAGGAGATACGGATACCCTCGTCAACACGTGTCCCATTAGGATCTGTTTCCCCTGTCTTTCACCGCCAACCAACGATGCGGATCAGCATCAACTTCTCCAATAGCCGAAGCCAAGAGCCCACGGCTCCAATATATTTTAAGAAGCAAGTTTTATCTTCATTAGGCAGGTGAAAGGTGATGTAGAGCACTAGCAACCTAGTGACCTATCAACCAAAAACCCCCATAGGTGATATATGGATAGTGTGGCTAGTCATCCCTATGGTTTGCCATTTAAGACACATGCAATGTATTAATTAAAAGTGAATAGGCGCAATATGATCAAAGGTGCCTGCACTTGCCTTAAATTCAAAGTCTAGCTGCTCTTCTGGCCTCCAGCTTCAGCTGCACTTGTCGGTCCTCAGCTTAGTCTTCAGCATTAACAAACCGCTCTTCGTCTAGTCACGGCAACCAAACAACACAAACAAACACACAAACAAGACAAGACTAAGAACAATACACCAACCAAAAGGGAAACTAAAAATAGAACGATCTAAATGGCCAAACTCGGTGCTACGGTCGCAAGAGCGCAAGAACGATGAACGACGGATCTATCGTTAAAGAAAACACGGCTATCGAGGTACTTGCAACAAGCACAGAGGTAAACTTTAAGATTGATGCATTTACTAAAGCAAGATGTGGAACATATAAGAAAGACATAAAGTCAAATCAGTTGGATGATGTTGAAATGTAAAGCAGGGTTAAACCTTAGTAATACTCTATTTATAAGCAATTATATTATCTAAGCCAATTAAACATTCATAATTTACAAAGCTTAGAACATGCAAGTGCATTAAAGAAAACATCATATACTTAAAGATTAATTTAAGCAGGACATAAACGACAAGACATGTTGATATTAAACATAGAGCATTTATGATTCAAGGTTGAACTAAGCATGCCATTAACGAAAAGGCATTAATGTTGAAATTAATCACATTAGCATAAAGGGACGATGTGAATATAAACTAAGTTACTTTTATAAATTATAAAGGACATTGAGTCATTATTAACTAGGTTAATATGATATAACATGTGAGAACACTTAACGAAGCATGACATGTTTTCAAGGTAACTCTAAACAAGTCATAATTAATAAAGAAGCATTTAAGTTGGTACTAACAGGCATGTATAAAACTCAAGGTACAAACCTAAATTACTTTTATAAAAGAGAGCACACATTAATTAATAAACAAGGTTACTTACATAACACATGATGTGACAACCATTATTGATAACAAGCAACATACGTTGACATGATCGCAACATAAGGACAACGAAAGCATAGCCCTAGGTTGCTTTTATTGAGTTGAGCATCAACTAATTATTACACAAGTGAATAAGATTAAATACACAGATATATGACATCATGAAGATCATTGCTAAAACAAAGCTTAAGGTCGACATGGTCATAACACAACAAGATCAGAAATATAAAACCCTAGATTACTTTTAATTAGAAAACTATTAAACAAATATTAATCAAATTGCATTTAACCAATTAAATTCATAGATTAGTGACATGATAAACTTTACTACTCCTGCGTAGATCGCGACGACACGAAACTAACGCAACTGGAATCGCTCGAATCGGAGTTAAAACGGTGAAACGGCGGAGATTATACGATCAGTGCCAAAATTGTAAATAAATCGCTTGGTGGCAAAGTCGTAAATACCTCGTCTTCTACCTCTGTCCATCTTCCTCTCCAGGCCATGGCCATGGCAGCCAGGCTGCAGCTCACGCCGGGGGAAGGGGCCTCGGCCGTGGCCTACTGCGGCCTGCTACGGCCGGCAGCGGCCCGCTACGGCCGGCGGTGGGATCACAAGCTCGGCCCTGGTTAAGCCTGGCCAGCTACGGCGCGCGAGAGAGGGAGGACCACCGCCCTCGGCCGGGACTTGGCCGGTGGCGGCTGGCTGTGGCTGGCTGCAGCTGGCTGTGGCAGGCTGCACGCGGCTAGGGTTTGCCTAGGGGCTGCGGTGCACGGGGCTGGCCCTCTTTATAGCTGGTGGGAAACTAGTTGGGCTGAAGCCACAGGGCTTGGCCCATTGGGGCGGCTGCTGCTGGTGGCCAGGTTTGGCCATTGCTGGACGGCTGCTGCTGGCTATGGCCAGCTAGAGATGACTCCAGGAAAGGCTCAAGGTGGTCGGGGAAGGCTACGGCTGGCTTGCGGCCGCTGTGGCCAAGGTAATGCTGGCTGTTGTCGGCCGAAGTTGGCAGTGGCCGGCTGAGAGTGGCCACAGGTGGATTTTGCTGGCCAAAGTTGGCCAGATGAAGCTAGGTGAGGCCAGGTGTGGCCCAAGCTAGGTAGGAGCTGGCCAAAGCAAGCTAGGATGCCTTGAAGATGGGAAAGGGTTGGTAGACCGGACGGCTGCTGGCCTTACTATGCTGCTGATGGCCAAGTTTGGCCACTGGTGGCCGGCTGTGGCTACCACTAGCCTGGCCGGGGTGGCCATGGCTAGCTAGGGCTGGCCAGGACTGGCCAGAGCTTGCCAGTTAAGGCTAGGAGAGGCCAGAGCAAGCTAAGTCAGGCCAGGATAGGCTGGGGCAAGCCAGGGATGACTGGAGCTTGGTAGGGGATGGTGTCTAGCTAGAGCGATGGCCAACACTATAGAGGAAAAAGAAAACTCTCTCTCTCTAAGCAAGAGAAAGGATTTTTCTGAAAATATTTTTCCAAAACCTTCTCGAGGCAAACTTGGGTTTTCGAAGCTTTATTTTCAAATTCACAGAAAACCTAGACGTGACTTGCTCGAGGTTTAGAAATTCTTTTTCACACCAGCAAAACGAAGCAAAGCACCAAGCACAACCCATTCAATTATTTTTAAAAAAACATAGAAAAGCACATTTTATTTAGCGCTTTCTAATAACAACCCAAAATATAAATTTTGGGGTGTTATATAATGTGTGATGCATTTTAACTAAAAGCCGTGCATTGTGTTTATCTCTTAAATCAAATTTATTGCTTGAGCTTGATGTTGAGATGTTGATGGCAAATCGAATTGGAATTCAGATGGAAGGGTTGCTGGTATACCTAGGCAATTTGTTCGGCTGGTCGAGCTCAGTGAAGATTTATTACTGTACTATTTTCTTTGTGAATTTCAAGCTCAGTGAAGATGTGCTTGAAGGTTATGATGTATCCGACGAATTGTGAAGGCGCTCACCATGTTTTCGATGAATTATCTCAAAGGCGGTGAACTCATCATCTCACGGAAGAGGTGACCGTATGCAAACCAAGCCAACCAACCAAACACAAACTCATCCTAGCCAGGCTAAGCAGCGGCAACCAAACAAATGGATCTTGGCTTGCTAGAGCCAGGCTTAGGCTAACCTGACTTAGTTTTGCTAGTCAGGCATGGATAGGAAATGAACCAAACACACCCTATATAGTCCGACCACTCTCAACATAGATGATGACTTGGCCGGTGATGTAGGAGGCTGCTGGCATACACAGAAACAACACCATGGACTCCACTTCCGCTGGCTGCCCGACATGACATAGTGGAATCCACTGAGATTCGTGCTCGATGCCAAACAACATTGGGACTATGTAGCCGATCCAGCTCTATCTCATATATAGTAAACAAAATATAGTGATAACACGAAAGCTATAAACTTAGAAGAGGAGAGCAAATTTAAGAAATGTGGATTTCTTTTTTTATTACTTCCCACTACTAGATAGTGGGCATAAATCTCATGATAAGTCCCAAAAGATTCATATTGAACTTCAATCGGAACTTCTCTTGACCTAACGATGCATAACAAAAAAGAAACAATGAAATAATGAATCGTAAAAATGTACAAGAATTTTTTTCAACGAAAATTGTACAAGAACATGTACCTTGTCAGTCATGACCATGGCTGGTGCCACACAGTTCACACGAATCAGACCCGCTTCATCCTAGAAGACTGTTCTAATGATCAGTACAATGGCTCGCATAAAAGTACTGACATGTTTTCTTCCCAATTCAAGTAGGTAAATACAGAACCAGAGCAGAAAGGAGAAGTCGGAGAAATCACCAATCCTAGGCCATTTAGGCTTATGGAATGATGTGAGTTTTTACAATCTCTAATTCTCACATTGCGTCTCTGAAATATGGTTAGCTGGAATGTTTTCATCATTATGGGTTTACCATGTACAACTCCGACCTGAATATGTGCTCTATGATTACAATGAGGAGATTCAACATTGATAATAAAGTAAAATACTTTACATGCTACTAATTATAAAGTAAAATAGCAGGTAACCATATACTCCCTCTGTCCGAAAAAGTATGCAATTCTAGCATAGTACCATGGTTTTGTATCTCAAGTTTGATTAATTATAGATTAAAAAGTATCAATAGTTATGATACAAACAAATGCCATTAGATGAATTACGAAATATGTTTTTATAATAAATTAATTTGAAGTCATAAATAGAAATAGCATTTGCTACAATTTTGGTCAAACGTGAACAACTTTTAGCGGCACGCAACCCATTGTTGCAATCTTTCCGGGACGGAGGGTGTATTTTCAATACCCAATATTAATGTTGTTGTTCTTCTCAGATATGCATCAATACAATGTTCAGTTTGGTAAGTTCTTCATCTACGCTCCAATTTAGCTAGAAAACATTTAGTAAGGACTTAAAAATTTATTGATGTATTTTTTGCTTATTCATCTTCTCCTTACAATAAATATTTAATTTGTTT
>CM041633.1:36415971-36438631 GCA_023333625.1 Bothriochloa decipiens | reverse complement strand
CCTCACACGAGGACCGGCCTTCGCTCCCTCGAGACTTCGAGGCGGGGACCGAGCCCGTTTTACCTTATGTAGAAAACTCCGTTGACGAGGGACGGTTCTTTTTTCTTACCGTACGGCACGCCTTTTGAGGAGAAGGGCTTAGCGAAACGATCGTGGCGGGCCCGAGCAACGGCTCTTTTGTCAGAGAAGTGACGCGTGCGCCTGCCAAGGGTCGAGGGGGGAACGGTCAGGTAAACGCATTAATTGCGGGAAGTTACCTTTTCCCTGCCGCCGGGCTCCGCCCGTTGCTCTTCCCGAGTATAAAAACGGACGGGGACAGGCGTTCGCTCCCACCCTTGCCATTCTGCCGAGCTCCTGCTTTCCTGCGTGTGTGAGGATAAAAACTTAGAGCGAAAAGTCACGATTGGGAACCTTCCTGCTCGACCGTCTGTCGAGGAGATTCGTGCTGTTGTTGCCGCCGCCGCGCCCACCGAGCAGATCTGTGCCGCCGCAGCCATGGCCCCCGTCTTCCAGCCCGCCGAGCCCTGGCGCCCGTCGACTGTGACGCGGCAAAGGCTGACCGAGCTGGTGAGGGAAGGGCTTCTCCGCCCCGTCACAGATTCGAGTCAGCCGGAGTGGATTACACCGCCCAGGGACCACGAAGAGCCAAATCCGCCGGAGGGGTATGTGGTGAGCTTCCTCAAGTTCCATCGGCACGGGTTCGGCGTTCCCCCAAGCGAGTTCATGCGGGGGCTGATGAACTACTACGGCGTCGAGCTCCACCATTTCTCCCCCAACGCCATCTCCAACGCCGCCATCTTCGCGGCCGTCTGCGAGGGCTATCTCGGAATGGAGCCACATTGGGAGCTATGGCTCCACCTCTACAAGGGCGAGTGGTTCGCTTCCCCGGTGTCGGTCGGAGTAAGGCGAATCGTCAGAGCGGGGTGCCTCAACTTCGCGTTGAAGACCGGGAGGTCGGAGGAGCCACGCGAGTACATCCCCACCGGGTTGGCGTCCAACCACTCCCGGTGGGATGAGCAGTGGTTCTATCTTCACAACGACGGCGGCTATCTTCCGCCGTACACCGGGCGGCTCATCGCCGAGCGTCCATACAATTGGCCGTTCGGTGTCGCAGGAGACCTTCAGCGTCGACTTCACCCCCTCGTCGTCGCGATGAGGACTCTTCGAGAAGCGGGCCTGATGGCGGGGATAGTCGCCTCGGCCTTTCACAGTCGACGGGTGCTCCCACTGATGGAGCGCCCGTTGCGGTTGGACGAGATGCTCCCATCGGCGGCGCCCGAGCTTCTCAGGGGTTGTCGGATGTCTGGCGAGAGGTCGTCCACCTCGAAAGTCGTTGCGCGCGTAAAGGGGATGGTGTCTGGCTCGTTCAGGGTGGAAGACATCAACCGCCTCCCCATGCGGCCGGAGGAGGGTTGCCTCGACCTGGTGAGTGCCCCGGCTCGTGTCCTTCGCGTTTCCCCCCTCTTCCCCTCCCTTTTTCTCTTGTCCCCGTGACTAAACGTCTTTGTGTAGGGGAGAATCGATTACCGGAGATCGAGGCCCCCGCTGAGGGAGGACGCCCCTGACCATCAGGTAAGACGCTTCACCGCCCAACAAGAGAAGCGGAGTAAGGACGAGGAGGCGAAGAAGAAAGCCAAAAAGCTCTGGGAGTGCGAGAGACTTGCGAAGCGCCGCGCTGAGCAGAGGCGCGATGGGCTCCCAGAGGAAGAGTCTCCCTCGTCCGAGGGAGATGAAGATGATGATGATAGTGACGACGTCGAGGGGGTCGAGGGGCGCCTCGATCGCATGTTGCCGGATCCCCCGCATGCTGAACGCCCCTTCGTGCAGGAGGAGATGGCGGAGCAGCGTGCCCCACAGCCGGTGGAGTCAGCCTCAGAGCGCCGTCATGGAAAAAGGGGGGCCGAGGCCTTGCCTCGAGGAGGATCACCCCCCTCGCGTCGTACTCGAGGTGGGAGCCCGCCCACTTCGATCCGGGAGACCCGGTCCCGGTCGTCGGCGCACGCGGAGCAGAGGCGTGCCCAGGAGGCCCCGTCGAAGCAGAGAAGCGCGGCGACCCCACCGACGGCCTCGAGTAGCCCCAGCCCTGCAAAGAGCTCGGCCTCGGGAGGGGTCTCGAAATCTACGGGCAGTTCGAGGGGTACCCGAAAGGCCTCTATACCTTTCGGGTAAGTGTCGTCGAATCGTTTTCTTTTCGTTGCGTCTTCTTCGTGCGCTTTAGTAAACTTTCTGCCGTTCTGCTTTCCATTCAGGCCCAAGTGCCAGATCGAGGAGGCGTCTCTCGCGCCCGCTAAGTGGCTCAAGATGGATGCAGCCGCGAAGACGGAGGCCCCGGCTACAGGTGCGTCATCGAGGCCCTTGGCCCCGTGGGAAGCCAAGTGGTTGTCCTCAGCCCTTGGTGCTATGGCGCACGGTAGGCTGACAGGTTCCACTCCTGCTGCAGGGTCGAGCGTCCCGGGGGCCGCGGTGGGTGGCGACTCCGTGCCAGGGAGGATGCGCGAGGGGGGGAGCGCCTCCTTGATGTCATCACCTGCGGCCCTCGAGCTCGACCCGGCACCAGGAGGCGGTGCCCCGACGTCGGGAGCTTCCGTTCCTGGCGGTCCGGAGGCTTCGATCCCTGCACCCAAGGCGGGAGCCCCCGAGGGCCACGAGCCGGGAGAGGCGGTCGTCGTCGTGGACCTCGAGGGTGAGGAGACCTCGACCCTTCCCCCCTCGACGGGAGAGCGGCGGCCCTGGCCGACGGGGCTGCGCGAACTCGAGGTCCGGAGGGAGCAGGAGCAGGGGGCCCTGCAAGAAGCGGAGCTGCCATGGCCGCAGCAGGAGGAGGAGATAACTGGGGGCCAGCCCCAGCATCAGCAGGCGCAGCAGACGCCGCCGGGGGACGCGGCACTGCTGGACCCGTCAGCGCAGCAACCGCCCGAGATGTCTGAGGCAGAAGCGACTTCCGGACTGCCCAAACAATGGGTGTCCGTGATGTCTTTGGACGAGTTGCTGGCCGCAGGAGAAGCGGCGTCGAAGGCGTCGACGGTCCCGCGGCTGCCGGGGGCGCAATCGGAGGATGCCTCGAAACCGAGCCCGGCAGAAGACGCGTCGACGGTGGTCCCACCGGCGCCACAAGTCGTGGCGTTGGGTGAAGCGATGGCCTCCACACCTTCGCTGCCCCCGACCGCGTCGGAAGCAGCACCAGATCAGGCATCGCAACCGTCGACGGAGTAGCCGGAGGAGGCGGCAGCTTCTGGCGTGCTGAGGAGGTCGACGTCCGACCCCGGGCTGAGGGGTGCCCGCGCCGCGTCGGAGTTCCACATCCCAGGGGAATTGGCCGTGGGCTACGGCGTTCCGGGTGATGTGGTGGAGGAGATCGAGTCCTTGGCGCGAGCCAAGGTCAGGATGGTCCTCCCGAATTGGGGCAAGGAGCGCATCGTGCTCCGGGAACTTGGCGATTCCAGCGCTCCGGGGATCGAGATGAACGACCCGGCGGAGGTCAAGTGCTGGGAGGAGGCCGAGTGGTCCCGGGCGTGGCTACGGCACTTGCTGAAACTAAGCGTCGAGCTCGCCGAAGGCCTTGACTGGAATCTCGGGGTGAGTCGCTGTGTTAGGCCATATGTATATTTTTTGTTAAGTTCTTTCGTATGGGATGCCTTAACCCTCGATTTCCTGTCCCCAGGTGGTGCGGAGGCGGTCCTACTTGAAGTTAGTCTTCCTCCACGAAACGCACAACAGCCAGGAGGAAGTGCTTCGCCAACTCGAGGCCGGCGGTTCTGCGCAGAGCAGGGTGGCCGAGCTCGAGGAGGAGCTGAAGCAGACGAGGGAGGAGGCCGCCAAGGCCAAAGAGGAAGCCGCCCGGGCGAAGGCAGACTCCGACGCCGCTCGAGGAGAAGCCGCCCGCCTCGCGGGGGAGCTCGAGCGTGCCAGGGAGGAGGCTGACACGGCGAAGGCCGAATCGGAGAAGGCCAGGGTCGAGAGCGTCCGAGCCCAGGAGCGCGTCGAGCTGCTCATGGCGGAGGCTCAGAGCTCCGTGGCGCGCATCCGTTCGCTCGAGGCCAGCTTCGCTGAAGTCTCCGCTACGCGCAACGCCCTCTCCGCCTTGGCCCAGGAAGAGAAGAGCCGTGCCGCTGACCTGGAAACCCAGCTTGGGGCAATGAAGGCCACCCTCCAGGACAAGGAGCAGGCCATCATCCTGGCTGGTGGCGCCCTCGAGACCCTCCGCTTCGAGAAGACGGAGGTGACCCGAGCCTTCAAAGAGGCCCAGCGGGAGCGGGACGAGGCTCGGGGGGAGCGCGACGCCATGCTGGGGGATCGCAACGCCCTCGAGACTCGTTGTGCTGGTGAGTCCCTCAAAGGGTTTTTGATCTCTGTTCTTTCCGTATGGTTTATCGAATTCTTGCTTTGTGTTTCAGGCATCGAGTCCGAGCTGCTTGCGACCCAGACCGCCGCCAAGGCGCTGCAGGAGAGCCTTCTGGCGGAGGGGGCACTTCTTGGTCGGCTCCGGGTTGCCCTCGATGGGCTCTGCGCCCTCTGGGAGGTCGGGCCCGTCGAGGGTGCCGAAGAAGACATCCCGGGTGCCGCGATCGTGGACCGGATCTACTACCTCGACGCCACCCTTCGCGATCGCGTGCGGGAGGCGCTTCACACTGGCGTGAAGCGGGCGCTTGCGGTGGTCTCCTCGGGCTTCATTTTTGATATGACCGTGGTGGCCCAAGGCTTTGTTCCTGACATCTCGAAGACCGACGCCGAGAATGAGGAGAGCTGCCGAGGGCTCATCAACGACGCCGAGAGGCCGGGGGGAGAGCTGGTGAAGTTATTCGAGGACGAAGTCCTCCCCCCGGCGGATGGAGGGTACCGTGTCGAGGAGGGTGGTGACGGGGCAAGCCTGTAGGGCAAGACTGGGCGAGGGTGCCCATGTAATGAATTAGTTTTTTGTAACTTATATTCAATTGTGGCTTCGAAAGCCCTTTTTTGGACATTAATACATCTATCGTAATGTGATGCGTCCTTTTACTTTCGAACCTTTTCTGCTTTCTTCTCACCTAGACTTTGCTTTTTTGACTAAGTTTTTGACGCAAGCTCGTATCCCTCGAGGGGGGAGCGAGTGGAGGTACCGTAGCCCGGAGGCGTAGGAGAGCTCCGGCTCGACAGCCCTCGGCCCCAAGGGAGTTCGAGGCGCTTTCTACTTAGTCGCGAAGCGTATCGAGGTGTGAGAAAGAAGAAGCGCTCGAGTTCTGCTCGCCTCACTTTTGCTTTCCGACTGAGCGTTCGACGTGAACTCGTATCCCTCGAGGGGGGAGCGAGTGGAGGTACCATAGCTCGGAAGCGTAGGAGAGCTCCAGCTCGATAGCCCTCGACCCCTAGGGAGTCCGAGGCGTTGTCAACTTAGTTGGGAAGCAAAAAGAGGGGGGCGTGCGAAAAAATCGTTCGTATTTTTAGGAACTTGGGGGGTTTCCCCCCGTTAGCCCCCGAGGGAGGCTCGACTCTGGTGAGACAGGGTCGAGGCTACCTCTTGCATGTACAATAACGAGTTTGAACTTATAATCGAAAGTAGTCCTTATATTTGTCATGCGGGAATGTACAAGACATGCGAGAATGTACAAGACATGCGGGAATGTACAAGGCATGCGGGAATGTACAAGGGCACTGGTGCCCTAAGGGTAGAAACGACGTAGCTGTTCGATGTTCCACGCGTTGGTGAGGATTTCGCCTTTGTCGTTAGCGAGCTTGTACGTTTCGGGCTTTAGCACCTCAGCTACGGCGTATGGACCTTCCCATGGCGGCGTCAGCTTGTGACGTCCTTTGTTATTCTGTCGTCGACGTAGGACGAGATCTCCAATTTGGAGGTCCCTCGGGCGCACGTGCTTGTCATGGTAGCGTTGAAGTTTTTGCTGATACCTCACGGAGTGAAGTAGCGCCATGTCTCGGGCCTCCTCGACCTGGTCGACGGCGTTTGCGAGGGCCTCTTCGTTGGTTTGCTCGTTGTACGCCTTTAGTCGAGGGGAACCATACTCGAGGTCAGTGGGGAGGACGGCCTCGGACCCATAGACCAAGAAGAATGGGGTGAACCCCGTGGCTCGACTAGGTGTTGTCCTTAAGCTCCATAGGACTGATGGCAACTTCGTGGCCCATTTTTTTCCATGCTTGCCGAGGCGTTTGAGGATCCTTGGCTTGAGGCCCTGCAAAATCATGCCATTGGCGCGCTCGACCTGGCCGTTAGTTCGAGGATGTGCAACCGCGGACCAATTCACACAGATGTGATGGCGATCGCAGAAATCCAAGAACTTCTTGCCGGTGAACTGCGTGCCGTTGTCAGTGATGATGATGTTCGGGACCCCGAAGCGATGGATGATGTCGGTGAAGAACTCGACTGCCCTTTCGGAGCGGATGTTGCTGATGGGCCAGGCCTCGATCCATTTGGTAAACTTATCGACGGCAACGAGCAGGTGCGTGTACCCTTTGGTTGTCCTTTTGAGAGGCCCCACAAGATCGAGCCCCCAGACCGCAAACGGCCAGGTGATGGGGATCATTTGTAGGGCGTGAGCTGGGAGGTGCGTCTGCTTGGCATAGAATTGACACCCTTTGCATGAGCGGATGATGTTCGTGGCATCGAAAACGGCGGTCGGCCAGTAGAAACCCTGTCGAAAAGCGTTGCCTACGAGGGTCCTTGGTGCTGTGTGGTGGCCGCAGGCTCCTGAGTGTATGTCCTCGAGGAGCCTCCTGCCTTCCTCGATGGTGATGCAGCGCTGAAGGACGCCCGAAGGGCTTCGCCTGTAGAGTTCCTTGCCGTCACCGTAGATGACGTAGGACTTGGCCCGTCGCGCGATCCGTCGAGCTTCGGTTCGGTCCTCCGGAAGTTCTCCCTGAATGAGGCAGTCGAGTAAAGGGGCTCGCCAATCTGGTGGCGGGTTCGACGGAGGGGATATCTCCTGGATCTCCATAACCTGGGCCCCGGTCGAGGGGGCCCCGATCAAGGTCATGGGGTGGGGCTTCGAGGGTGTAGAGCAAGCCCCCGAGCCCAAATCGACGGAGGGCTCGAAGAGGTCTCTCGAGAACACGTCCGGAGGGACCGTACCTCGAGTCGACGCGATTTTCATGAGCTCATCCGTGGCTTCGTTGTATCATCGAGCGATATGACTAAGCTCGAGGCCGTGGAATTTGTCTTCCAACTTGCGCACTTCGTTGCAGTATGCTTCCATCTTGGCGTCGTGGCTGCTCGAGGCCTTCATCACTTGGTCGATGATTAACTGCGAATCGCCTCGAACGTCAAGGCGTCGGACCCCGAGTTCGAGGGCGATTCGTAGTCCGGCGACAAGTGCCTCGTACTCCACGACATTGTTAGAAGCGGCAAAGTGGATGCGAATGACGTAGCGCATGTGGACTCCGAGGGGTGAAATGAAGAGCAAGCCCGCGCCTCCTCCTGTCTTCATGAGCGACCCGTCGAAGTACATCGTCCATAGCTCAGCTTGAATCTGGACTGGTGGCAACTGAATGTTGGTCCACTCGGCGACGAAATCCGCCAGCACTTGAGACTTGATGGCCTTCCGTGGTGCGTAGGTGATGGTCTCGCCCATCAGCTCGACCGACCACCTGGCAATCCTTCCAGCGGCCTCCCGGTTATGGATGATCTCCCCCAAGGGGAACGAGGATACCACAGTAACCGGGTGGCCGAGGAAGTAATGTTGGAGCTTGCGACGCGTAAGGACGATGGCGTAGAGCAGCTTCTGCACCTGTGGATAGCGGATTTTCGTTTCTGAAAGCACTTCGCTGACGAAGTAAACCGGCCGCTGGACGGGCAAAGCGCGCCCTTCCTCTTGCCTCTCCACCACTATGGCCGCGCTGACCACCTGAGTGGTTGCGGCGACATAGAGGAGGAGGGGCTCGGGCGGTTCAGTCGACGTCGCTGGTCGAGGAGGGATGAGAATCGGGGTGGATGTCAGCTTGGCTTTGAGTTCGTCGAGGGCCCCCTTGGCCTCTGCGGTCCACGTAAATCGCTCGAATTTTTTCAAGAGACGGTACAGAGGCATGGCCTTCTCCCCTAAACGTGAGATGAAGCGGCTGAGGGCCGCGAGGCAGCCTGTGACCCTCTGCACGCCGTTGAGATCCCGAATCGGCCCCATTCGCGTGATGGCCGCCACCTTCTCGAGGTTGGCCTCGATCCCGCGTTGGGAGACGATGTATCCGAGGAGCATGCCCCGAGGCACTCCGAAAACACATTTCTCGGGATTGAGTTTTATGTTTTTAGCTCGAAGGCACCCGAACGCGATTTCGAGGTCTCGGATGAGGTTGTCCGCTCTTTTGGACTTGACCACGATGTCATCGACGTAGGCTTCGACCGTGTCGCCTATGTGTTCACCGAAAACATGGAGCATACACCGCTGATACGTTGCCCCGGCGTTTCGAAGGCCGAAGGGCATTGTCACGTAGCAGTACATGCCAAAAGGGGTGATGAAGGAAGTCGCGAGCTGGTCGGAATCTTTCATCTTAATTTGGTGGTAGCCGGAGTAAGCATCGAGGAACGAGAGGGTTTCACACCCCGCGGTAGAGTCAACAATTTGATCAATGCGTGGTAAAGGAAATGGAACTTTGGGACATGCTTTGTTTAAACTAGTATAGTCAATACACATCCGCATTTTTCCATTCTTTTTCTTAACTAACACGGGATTAGCTAACCATTCGGGGTGATGAACCTCCTTGATGAATCCAGCAGCCAAGAGCTTGTGTACCTCCTCGCCGATGATCCTGCGCTTCTCCTCGTCGAAGCGGCGTAGGCGTTGCTTAACCGGCCAGGACCCGGCCCGGATTTCCAAGGCGTGCTCGGCGACTTCCCTCGGTATGCCCGGCATATCCGAGGGACTCCACGCAAACATATCGGCGTTTGCATGGAGAAAGTCGATGAGCACGACTTCCTATTTGTCCTCGAGGTCGGCGCTGATCGTTAGCACCTTCTCGCATGGGCAGCTCGGGTCGAGGGGGACTTTCTTGGTGTCTTGTGCTGGCTCGAAGTTGCCGGCGTGTCGCTTGGGATCTGGCATCTCGTCGGCGAGGTGCTCGAGGGTTGCGGCTATCATGGCATTTTGCTCGAGGGCCTCCCCATATTCGACGCATTCGACATCGCAGTCGTACGCGTGCTCGTAGGAGGAGGAGACAGTGATGACGCCTTTGGGTCCTAGCATCTTGAGCTTGAGGTAGGTGTAGTTTGGGATTGCCATGAACTGTGCGTAACCCGGTCGGCCGATGATGGTGTGATACGTTCCGCGGAACCTGACCACCTTGAAGGTGAGGGTCTCTTTCCTGAAGTTAGCAGGGGTGCCAAAACAGACCGGAAGTTCGATACGGCCGACGGGGAAAGCCTTCTTCCCAGGCACGACGCCATGGAACCCCCCGGCACTGGGTCGGAGCTGGTGCCTCCTGACTCCCAGGAGGTCGAGGGTCTCGAGGTAGATGACGTTTAGGCTGCTGCCACCATCCATGAGGACCTTCGAGAAGCAGGTTGATGATGATCGGGTCGACGACGAGCGGATAGGCCCCGGGGTTGGGGATTCGATCCAGATGGTCATCACGGTCGAACGTGATGGGTGCATCGGACCAGTCGAGGTAGTGAGGCGTCGCGACATGAGCGGAGAAGACCTCTCGACGTTCTCGCTTACGCTGTCGGGGCATGAGCTGGGTCGAGGGACCACCGTAGATCATGAAGCAGTCATAGACTTCGGGGAATTTTCCGTCTTCCCCATTGTCTCCTTCACCGCCGCCTTGGTCTTTCTTGTCATCATCTTTCTTCACGCCCACTTGCTCGAAGTGCCTTCGAAGCATGCGGCAGTCATTAAGCTTGTGTCTTGCCCCGTCCTTGTGATAAGGACAGGGCTCCTCGAGCATTTTGTCGAAGATGGCGCCCTCGGGGGGCGCGGGGGGACCTCAAGGCCTTTTGCGTTCGGTTGCAGCGACGAGGTCATCTTCTGCAGCCTCACGCTTGCCTTGTTGATTTTTCTTCTTCTTGTTATTTCTCTTCAACCCTTTGCTCGAGCCTCCGGCGTTGTCGGTTACCGGCGTTTTTCCCTTGTCCTTCACGTCGCTGAAGAAGGCGCCGACGGCCTCTTCGCCAGCCGCGTAGTTGGCGACCACATCCATAAGCTCGTCATGTCGGGGCGGTTACGCCCTAACTCGCAAACTAGGTCCTTGCAGGTTGTACCCGCAACAAACGCTAGAACGACGTCTAGGTCGGAGATGTGGGGCAGCTCGGTGCGGAGCTTGGAGAATCGTCGAGCAAAGTCACGGAGAGACTCCCTAGCTTCTGCTTGCAGTTGCGCAGTTCCCAGGTGTTTCAGGGACGCACGTAGGTACCTTTGAAGTTCCCCTCGAAGATACGGACAAGGTTGGTCCAAGTGCGAATCTGGTCGGGGGGAAGCTCCTTGAGCCACCTACGCGCGGTGTCGGACCGGAACAGGGGAAGGTGACGTATGATGGCGTGATCGTCACGCGCCCCGCCCGCCTGGCAAGCCAACCGGAAGTCGGCTAGCCAGAGCTCGGGGTTGGTTTCGCCGTTATATTTGACGAGGCTCGTGGGGGGTCGAAACTTGTCGGGCAGCTGGGCGCAGCGGATCCTCCTGCTGAAGACCCGGGGGCCCGGTGGCTCTGGGGCCTGTTGGTCTTCTTCGCTGTCGTAACGCCCTCCACGATGGGCGCTGTACCCTCGATCCTCGGCATCCCCGTGCTTGCGTCTGCGGTTCTCGACAATGTCGAGGCGCGCGTCGCGGGGGCGCGGTTATCATTGATAGGTTCTCGAGCCGGGTTCTTCTTTTGTCGGGGGGCCGCCCCCTGATCGACCGAGCCCTCCCTCTCGGGCCAGGAGGGCTCGACCTGAGGCTCCGAGGCAGCTCCTCGACGCCTCGAGGCTGAGCTCTCGGCTTGTTGGACAGCAGCAACTTGGAGGAGATCCTCGACCTCGTGTTGTATCCGCCGAGCTTGCGAGTTGGATGGCGCGGGCATATTGCGAAGGAGCATAGCCGCCGCAACGACGTTCTGGCTTGCTCGGGGATAACGGTGGGTGGGTTGCTCGGGTGCTCCTTCCTCGATGATCTGCCGGTTGACTTCTCGGGCCCTGGCTCGGGCTCTACCGCCGAGAGGTCGGCGCTCTTGCTCGAGTAAGCGCGAGCGTTCCTGCTCATCGGCGAGCTTCGCCTGCAACTCCCAAATCTGTGCCAGCTGCACGTCCTGCTCGCCAGGACGAGGGCACGCTTCTCGGGGTGCGTCTGGTTGTGGTTCCTCTGCTCTAGGGGGAGCGTCAGCCGCCACAGCCGTAGCCGTCACGGCCGCCGGATCGACGGTTTCCCGATCGGAGTCGACGCCACCATCGATGTGGAGACACTCGCGGGTAGGATCCCAATGATCAGAGTCAGAGTCAGGGTCGCCGCAGTAGAAGACGGGGAATTGCCCCCGCGCCTCCTCCTGCAGCCGCCGCCGGAGTGTGCCGACGGTGTACCTCCGGGGGCCGGGCGTTCTTGCGAAGGCCAAACCCTCGGAGGCCGGTGTCACAGTCCCCACGTCCATCATCGTGCGGAGAAGGGTGCCTGGGCGGTCCTCCAGTGTGCTCGTGTTGGAGTAGGTTGCTGTCATAGTCGTCGTCGTGGGATTGTTGAAGTTGGACGAAAACCACCAACGACGCTCGAACAGCCCATGCGGAAGCGAGCTCGATCGAGCGGGGGTTTCGTCGCACTTCCCTGACGAGCGCATGGCAAAGGCGGAGTCAGGGTTGTGCTGGGATCCTGCCGATTGGCCCTCTGCCTCTAAACTCAGGTCAGATAGTCCCTCAACAAGAGGTTTCTCATCTCCGGTCAGGGGCGTGGAGAAAGCGGCGGGGACCCTTCTCGACTTGGGTTGACGGCGATGACGACGCCGACCGTGCCTCCTTCTGGATGTGGAAGCCTGGTCATGAGACTGGCGAGCGGCACCCCATGAACGTGGGGGCGTGCCGCGACCTCCGTTCGGGTCACTGATCGAGAGCAGGGTCATGTCGTAACCCTGGCTGAGGGTCATGAACTCCAGGCTCCCGAACCAGATCACCGTACCGTGCGGAAGTGGTGAAACGAAATCGCCCATCCGGAAAAATGGCGGGAAATCGTTAGTGACACGCGGCCCCCCTACCTGGCGCGCCAACTGTCGGTGTTCTGACCCTCGAGGGTTTAACACCAACGAGTAATATCGTAATCGCGTGCTCCCTAATCCGGTGGGTGATGCAAGAAGAACACAATGATTTATCCTGGTTCGGGCAAAGAAGGCCCTACGTCCAGCGGGGGGAGGATGATTCGTGTTATCTTGCACCGAAGTGCTAGTACAGGGGAAAATACAAGCAGGTGTGAGGAGCGCAAGGTGGAGTTCTGGCGTTCGGACGCCTAGCTCTCGACCTTACACAGGCTCACCGTGTCGCTCTGTGATCTAAAGCCTTATGTTTCTATGCTCTAGATCCTCTCGGTTGGAGTCCGGTCCCTCTCTCTATCGTCCTGGCGCCTCCTTTTATAGACGAAGGAGGGGTACAGGTGTACATATATTTCGAGTTCGCATGACGCTGATGACGTACGACATTGAGGCCGATCATGTCGGCGCCGCTGTAGTGATGTACGTCGGTATGGGAGGCCCTGCAGCCGTCGCATCGGGAGTTGTTGAAGTTTAGCTCGAGGGTACGCTCGGTGAAGTCGAGGGGCGACGGTCGAGGGTCCTGGCCGGAGCCGAGGGGGTCGTACCGAGGAGGTTGAGCTTCGCTGGATAAGATCGAATCCCGGAAAACACGGAAAACATGTTAGTTTATACGTCTCGAGGCGGTGCAGGTCGTGGCACAGCGCTCGGTATGGCGCAACAGCGTAATATGACTTGCAGGATTTCGGGGTATGGGCGGTAAAAGTAGATTTGACCGCCACGCCTGTGACTGTTACCGTGACTGTGGCCATGCGGTTAGGCGGGGGTAGATAGATCGCATTAAATGCGCTCGGATTCGTACGGTGGAGTTGGTGGCCGAGGGGTGCACTTGCCCTCGAGGGCTGCCCATTCGCACAGGCGAAGTTCCGTCCTCGAGGGGGGCTCATTCGCTGGGCGAAGTTACGTCCTCGAGGGTCGGCTCGTTCGCTGGATGGAGTTCCGTCCTCGAGGGGTCGCTCGAATCGTACCCTCGCGTATACTGTACTTGTCCGTTCGGTATCCTCTCGGGCAGGCTTTGGCTCTGGGCCGTCGTTGTTCGTTCGCAGGCCAGTCCGATACGTCTCAGCCTATGGGCCTTAATACGTTAGCGCGGGAGTTTATCAGAGGGGTCAAGATGCTGATTTTGCGGGGCTTTAGTTTGTAAAGCAAGGGGTCTGGGATACCTGTTTCCAGGGTATCGACAAGCTCTTTGAAAAGGCACATATGCACATCATGGATTCTTTGTTTATCTGGATGGAGGCCGCTAAGGTTGGGAACAGAGAAAATTAAGGTGCTACATCTGGCTAAATATTGCCTGTATGTGTACCCGTATTTCCTCTTCCTTTGCTTAGTGCATTCGCACCAGAGCTTCAGTGTTGATATATGAGCCTTGTCAAATCTCTATAGCTTACTTGCCTTAAAAATTACTCTTGTTTCCTAGCCTCAAAGAGCACCATTGTACGAAGCCTCTATCCGTTGTTTAGTCCCTGCATGCTCTTTTTGCATAAGAAGAAATAAAACTCACTAAAATGTAGCCAGGATAACTTGATTTTCTTGTCATAGCTCTCACGGGAAACCGACTATGCTTTCACGTAGAAAATATAAGGTCTTCGCTATATATAAAAAGCTCTTTATCCTTGGCGATAGAGCAGCACCTACATACCTTTTATCCTTTTTTATTTAATGAGTTGATATTATATTAATTGAATATCCATATTGAGTAGACCCTATCATTATGAGAATTCTTAATTCATGAGTGGTAGAAAGGAACTTATATCATCACAAACAGAAACTAAAGCAAGTGTTAGATTTAAAGCCGGTGTTAAAGATTCAAAATTGAATTACTACACTCTAGAGTACGAAACCAAGGATACTGATATGTTGGCACCATTCCGAGTAACTCCTCAGCCCGGGGTTCTGCCTGAAGAAGCAGGGGCTGTAGTGTAGCTGTGGAATCTTCTACTGGTACATGGACAACTATTTTGACTGATGGACTTACTAGTCTTGATCATTATAAAGGATGATGCTATCACATCGAGCCCGTTTCTAGGGAGGCAGATCAATATATGTATTATGTAGCTTATCCATTAGACCTATTTAAAGAGGGTTCTATTACTAACATGTTTACTTCTATTATGGGTAACATATTTGGTTTCAAAGCCTTACGCGCTCTATGTTCGGAGGATCTATGAATCCCCTCTACTTATTAAAACCTTTCCAAGGTCCGCCTCACGGTATCCAAGTTGAAATGGGACGGCGGCCGGACTATTACTGGACAGTTAAGAAGTGTATTGCATAAGTATGGCTGCAGTGTTAGCACAGGTGAACTTACTTTTCCTATTATAATCTTGAGTTCTCGAGCAAAAGTTCTGCTTTCAAATTTAATACACAATAACGTGAACCACAACTGGTTCATTCATGTTACGATGGTGACATCGTCGCGATGTCACCGTTTCTTGACGAAGAACCAGGCCACTTGCATTGCGCTGGTCTTTGAACCGGCGCTATTATATTGGTGCAATCACTGCCTGTGCGAAATTTGATTTACAAGTGATTAATAAACAAAGGGTGTGAACTTTACGTGTAAGAGGCAGAGACACTTACATTTTGAGCAAAATACTTTACGTGTAAGGGCGTAATGACGACGAGCTAATTGGCTGCCAGTACCTAATTGTAGTTTATTATCATAACCTGCCTCTCGCTCGTCATGCACACTGCAAAATACTTTACGTGTAAGGGCGTAATGCACACTCGGCAAAGGCAGAATAGCAGTCGGCAAAGGCTTTGCCGACTGCAATTCCACGTGGCAGTCGGCAAAGGGCTGTCGGCAAAGAAAACGTCGGCGAAGGCGGCTTTGCCGAGTGCCACGTGGCAAGTAGTCGGCAAAGGCTTTGCCGAGTGCCACGTCAGCACTCGGCAAAGCCACGTGGCGCCGTCAGCCCGACGGCTGGCTTTGCCGAGTGCTGACGGCGAGGCACTCGGCAAAAAAAAAATTATTTTTTTTGAAAATTTCTTTGCCGAGTGCCAGCTCGGCACTCGGTAAAGAAAAATATTTTTTTTTACGAAAATTCTTTGCCGAGTGCTGACACTCGGCAAAGGCATGACCCCTTTGCCGAGTGCCACGCTGGCACTCGGCAAAGCTGGGGATTTTGTGGCCAGATTCCCCAGCTTTGCCGAGTGTCAGCACTCGGCAAAGCTGGAAAATTTTTTTTCCTTTTTTTTCCTGTTTTCTGGCATCCAAACATTGCAAAATCATAATTTATATCACAATTTCACCAGAACCACAAGTAGCACCATTTATATCATAATTTCATCACATTTATCACCACTGTCACCATATATCACAATAACACATATATCTCACAATAGCATCTCTTATCACCACCACAAGTCCATTACAACCATGAAGCTAAACGCAACGAGTCGAACACCACAAGTCGAGGTCCATCACATGAAGTTCAACACAACAAGTCTAGGTCCATCACGAAGAGAAGAAATACATGACAGAGACTTCGACGATACTCAAGTCCAGGAGCATAAGACAAGCGACAAGTACCTAGCTCGTCGCGCCGTCCCTGGAGCCGTCAGGTTGTCCGTCCCCAGAGCCCCTAGGGTTTTCCCACGGAACCCACCCTGTATCACGCGGCGCCGACCAGTACGGCCGCCCTCCGCCCACCGGCCACGAGTAAGGTGTAGGAGGGCCACGCGGACGTGGATACGGTGGAGAAGGGCCACCTGGAGGTGGATACGGCATCATCTGAGGACCGGCACCTCTAGGAGACGGGTTCGAACCCGCCGACTGTACCTGCACAAGTTAAAGGCCAAGTGATGTCATTAGTATCTGTAGGATGGACGCACAAGCTAAAGCAAGAGTCAATATACTCACCGGGGTCCCAGCAGGAGTGACAGGAGCAGGCACAGGAAAAGATGGTGGAGGAGACGGTGGAGCGAATAATTCAGGCGGTGGAGGCGGCCCGGGGATTTGCAGGGATTGGAAGTAGCCGGCAAAGCCCTGCATTTGACTATTGTAGTGCTGCTGCATGGCTGCCAGGTGCTGCTGGTAAGCTATCTGTTGCGCCTGCATCTGCGCCTGCTGCTCCTGCACCTGGGCCTGTAATATTACATCCGCAGTGTTGATTGTAAGTATAGGTGTGAAACGAGTGAACGACGAATGAAACCACACTTACCTGGAACTGCGACATGCTCGGCTGCCGAGACGCTATGGGGATGTCGGTGGAGCTCGTGGGCCTGGATTGAACCTGGCTCAGCGTGGGAGCATCGGACGGGTCGACGGCGTTGTGGGCCATGTAGTACCGACCGTGTTGCTTCTTTGGTCCCAACCTCTGTAGGAGGTCTGTGTCCAGGGGCTCGGCGGTGGGGTCGAACGTCTCCCCGTAGCGCTGGCGAGCCGCGGCGGTGTACTCGGTCACCTTCTCGTAGGCGGTGGGGTTGCTGTACGCCTCGGGCTCGTCCTCCGGGTTGTAGACGTTGTCCGGCGCTGTCGCCTTGCCCTTGTGGGAGAGGAGGTACCCGGTGAACTGGTTGATTTCCTGCCCACCGTGCGCCTGCGTCTGCATTGAAAACAGAAACATGGTTACAAGTAATGACAATTGAGGGCTACAAAAAAGACATGAACGGACGCATACCCATCTTCTCATGTACGTTGGGAGGGGCTGGCTCCCTTGGTGGTGTGGCACCCCTCGCATCTGCAGGCGGCGGCCCCGACGGTCGTTGCGCCTCGCGTACACCTCATCCGTTTGCCACATGCGCACAATCTCCTCCCAGCAGTCCCTGTGGTTGTCGCACCACCCCGGACAGAACTGCATGACATCAAGTATTTGACATGCGAGAAGATTAGTGTAATGTTTCACTGAAGGAGTCTGAACAAATGTTTTCCTACTTAATTACATGCACGTATTGAGCGAAGGTGAGGTCGGTCTCCCTCGAGTTCATGATCTGGCGGATTTCGGGCTTCTTGATGGACTCTGCATGCACGTCGGCGTAGTAGTCGTGGATGGCCTGTATGCACGCCTCATGGTACAGGTCCTTGAGACGATCTTTGCAGACCGCCTCCTGCACTCGCGCCGCCTGGTCCGCTTTACCCTCCTCGCACGTGAAGAAGTCCTGCACACAGACACATCATGTAGCATTGCATTGTTTTAAGAAGTCCGACGAATGCGTACTATTTAGCAATGCGGTGCGATGAAAGACTCACCCAAAACTCCCTCTTTATCTTTGCCGCGAGGGTCTCGCCACCTACGTTGACGAGGTAGAAGTGAGCCCACCTCGTGGGCACCTTCAACTCACCGTCCACGTTGACAAGGCCAGGGTAGTACTCCTTAATCAGGAGGCCATGGATGCCATTGATATGGCGTGATTCACCTTCTCCGCTCACAAACGCCCAGGTACTGCACGAGTCATTAAGAACAATTGTTAGTCTGCAGTTCAATTTTCAACATGTCATATGAACAAGTAGTGAAATCAATAATGGTTACTTACGTCTGGCCCACGGGTGTAATCACCGGGCGTCTGTTGAATTGCGGCCGCACCCTAGGAAGCTGCGTGGGCCCGCGTGAGTACACCTTGGCCACGCCTGACGAAGTCGAAGCAGTCTGGCCTGGTGTAGGCACGGCGGCGTCGTCGTCGTCGTCGTCCTCGTCACCCGTCGTCGTCTCCTTGTGTGAGGACGAGAACGGTAGCCTCCTCGTCGCCTGGCGACGTCTGCTGCGGGGTTGCGACCCCCTACTGGACGACCCGCCCGCCAACACCTCCTCCTCCTCGTCGTTGTTGGCGGTCTCCTGCGGGGGGACCTGGTACGCCGAGCGTACAGCTCGATGCGGCCGCTGCCGCCGTCCGCCTGGCATTTTGCCGAGTGCCTGCAATGACAAAGAACAAAAGAGTTAGCATAAATAAATGACAAGTATTTGTAAAGGAACATAATAATAACAATATAGTATTACATGGCCTCGTAATTATCTCCGCGAACGGCAATATGGCGGGCGTGGAGTCGTCATCACTATCACTATCATCGTCATCGCTATCAATATTGTCGAGCTCTCTTAAGTCATCACTGTCATCATCATCCTCATCACCTCCATAGTCATCATCATGTTCATCCACCTAGACAACTCCATCGCGCTGCATCTGCCATCGCTCAAGCATTCTTAAGTCCTTGGCATCCTGCACCTCCTCACCCTCGTCCTCATCAATTTCGTTGTCTACTTCCATGCCCATGAGCGAACCAATGTCTATCTCCAAAGTACCTTCTAGCCCCTCAGGTTGATAGAACTCATCTTGGTTTGGGTCAAAGTCATAATCATCGTCATTTGGGAGAGGCGGTTTGCCACGCGGCGACACCAAATGGACAAGGCTCCAACCCGCAAGCTTCTCGTCTTTTTGGCACGCCCATGGGAGGTAATAAACTTGCGTGGCGTCTTGGTTGGCCACAATGTAGACATCGTCTCCTTTATAGCTGGAGTCCTGTCAAATCTTGACTTGCCCTATCGTAAGGTCTTGCCTCGTGACATCGGGATCGAACCAATGGCATTTGAATACCACCAGCTTGAAAGTCTCAGCACCCTTAAAGTTGAGCTCGTATATCTCGTCGACTATGCCGTAGTAGTCCTTCTAATCCGTGCCGGCCGTACGAGCTCCGCTGCACATGGTTTTTAGGTTGGGTCGACTCTCCTCGTGCCTTCTCGTGCGAAAGTGATAGCCATTCACATCATAAACGGTGAATGACTTCACCCTACGGGAGAAGCCACGGCCCACCTGTTTCAATTCATCACTCATTTCTATATCCGTTTGGGCCTGCAAGGGTGAGGACAGGTAGATCGTTACATTACTCGCTCCGGGGAGCAAAGTAGAATCACAAAGTCGGAAAGAGGTTAGTTGGTTGGTACCTTTGTACAGAACCAGGAGATGAAATCGGGCACACCGTGTCTAAGAAGATTGTCTTCTTCTTGCTCGGTAGGAGCCCTATTGCCTGTGCAGTATTGACTAATAAATTCCCTAAAAGAAGCAAGAGACTAGAGGGTCGGATCATGATAGGTGGAGGATAGTGACGGCGTAGGTAACAACCTCATTGAGAACTTACTTCTGATAAGGAATCACTTCATCAAGGTTGAGCAACAATGTGAATATGATAGTGTGCCACTCCTGATGGGTCAACTGCTTGTTGGTACCTGCGCTTCCACTTCCGAGATCCCCTTGGAAAAGGCTGAGGGTCGATGAGTTCTCGTCGGTGTTGTAACGAGGGGTTGGATTGTGCACGATGGGAAGATTCTCAGTATAGTACGCCTGTGTGAAGGTCGACACCTCCTCCAGAACGGAGGCCTCTCCCATGGATGCCTCAATCTTGGCTTTATTTCTACACTTTTTCTGAAGAAGCTTTAGACACCTCTCGATTGGATAGCACCAACGGGCCTGCACGGGACCCCCCAACTGTGCCTCGCGCGGTAGGTGCAAAATCAGATGCTGCATCGACAGGAAGAAGCTGGGTGGAAATATCATCTCCAACTTGCTGAGCAACAGAGGTGCAGCCTTCTCTAGTTCAACAGAAACATCCCGAGACAACTCCTTGGCACAAAGCTGGCGGAAGAAAAAGCTCAACTCTGCCAGGATGCGCTACACTGGCTCTGGGAGGTATCCCCGGGTCATCGCAGGAAGGATCCGCTGAATCCATATGTGGAAGTCATGTCTCTTCATCCCTAAGACTTTCCCAGTCTGCAAGTTCACGCCCCTGCTCAGATTCGCCGCATACCCATCAGGGACGTTTAACGTCTTGATCCACTGCAGTGCTTCCTTCCTATCGGCCCTTTTTAGGATGTAATCGGCCGGGCCCCTTTTCCATTTTTTGCCGGGCGCAGGGGTCTTCATCACCAGGTTTGGTCTATCACAAATCATCTCCAAGTCCAGTCTAGCCTTGACGTTGTCCTTTAACTTTTTACCAACATCCATGAGTGTTGCCCAGAGTGCCTCGGCCACATTCTTTTCTGTGTGCATTACATCGATGTTGTGTGGAAGAAGAAGGTCCTTGAAGTAGGGGAGCCTAGTCAAGCCCGATATATGAGTCCACATGTGGTCCTGAGCATATCCCTTAAAACCACCTGTTTCCTCAACTTTGAGAGCCTGTATGTCGGCAATAACGGCGGCAGGGCTCTTAACCTGCGGAATGGGGCCGGTGACTTGAACACCTTTCGTGAAGTGCTTTACATCAAGCCTGAATTCATGGTTCTCAGGCAAGAATTGGCGATGCTTGTCGAAAGAATAATACTTCCCACCCTTGGCCAGCCATGTGAACATCACATCTACCTTGCATGTCGGGCAAGGGAACTTCCCGTGAACACACCACCCGCTGAATAAGCCATACGCCAAGAAGTCATGCATTGAATACTGGTACCACACATGCATTCTGAAGTTCCTCTTTGTAGCTCGGTCGTACGTAAGTACCCCCTCTTCCCAAGCAAGTTGCAATTCATCCCACACCGGCTGCATGATCACACCCATATTGTCGCTCGGGTGTGCAGGTATTATCAGCGTCAAGATCACGTTCCTAGGTTCAAACATGACGCCGGGGGGGGGGGATTGAGGGGGATCACAAACATGGGCCAACAAGTGTACAGGGCCGCCATCATTCCAAAAGGGTTGAACCCATCTGTTGCCAGCGCTATGCGTACATTCCGAGCCTCCATAGTCATGACAGGATTCATGTTATCGAAGTGCTTCCATGCATCACCATCCGCCGGGTGTACCATCTTGTCAGGATGGTATCTTTTGCCATTCTTGTGCCACGTCATTTGTTTCGCGGACCATTCTGTCATGTACAGCCGTTGAAGCCTCGGTAGGAAAGGAAGGTGTCGTACGACCATCTCGGGGACCTTAGACTGTTTCATGCTGCCATCAGAGCCTTGTACCAACACGAACCTAGAGGCTTTGCACTGTGGACAGATTTTTGCTTCCTCGAGGTCTCCCCTGCACGAGATCGAAGCCGTCTCGACTAATGCCCAGTTGCGACTTCAACCCTATTAGGCGTGAGACGGCATCCAGTTGCGTAACCCTTGTCTTCTCGTGAAGGGGCTTCTGTGCCGCCTCCATCATGTCATAGAACGCCTTCGTGGTTTCCTCCGGATCTTCCTCCACATCCATTCCTTCGCCGAACCGTGCTTCGTGGAAGTCTGCCATCATGTCTGCCATCCTGGCATCGGCATCATACTCCTCGAGGACGGGTCCCACCACCTCGTCCCTAATAGGATGGTGTTCACCATGGTGGCGCCAACGGGTATAGTTTGGAACGAATCCGTTCTTGAACAGATCTTTCCCCACCGCAACCTTTACTTTCCTTTTCTTGTTCTTGCACTGGCTGCAGGGACACGGCATCCGAATCGACCCTTTCGCAGCTGGGCCAAATGCTTGCTCCAGGAACTCATTCGTCCCCCTAATCCATTCATTGCTCTTACTTGCGAAGCCCGAGTACATCCACTCACAGTCACCCATGCTCTGTCATGCGGCAACGTTAACATGTGATAAAACCAGCAAGTGCATCTACAACGCGCTCCTACCATCTAATAGGTGAAGGATAGGTCCTAATCCCACCTAAGGATGCGCAGACGAGGTTAGCTTCCATAATCCGCTCCCGTCCGAGACGGAATTTTGGCAGCACCTCCCGCTGTTCTTCCGATACACGTCCCGGCGGGGAGAGTGTGTATCCGGAGAACAACGGGGAGGTCCTGCCGAAACTGCGGCTCGGACGGGAGCGGAACATGGAAGCTAACCTTGTCTACGCATCCTCAGGCTGTCCAAATATTGTGGACAATCCGAAACAGATACGGTTATACATATGCAAAGAACGCATGCTTCCAACCGTATCCGTTTCGGACGGGAGACGCCTAACTAGGTAACGCAACCTATGACTACATGTGATGGAAAGAGAGGTCATACCGCAGGTGCCGGTGAAGATAGGATAGCGGGGCAGTGCCCAGTCGTGCTCCTCCGGGTAGCCTCAAACGGGAGCCCTCCTGAAAAAGAAAAACAATTAGTGAGAATGAAAAATTTCGGCAGCACCTCCCCTGTACGGGGAGGTTACCAAACCTGCAAGAAAAGACGGCACAATGGCCGACAACCATAGATACATGTCAGGCACGATGGCCGACAACTACATGCCACGATGGCCGACAACTACACGGGGAGGTCTCGATAACCTGCAAAAAGAGCGGCACGAAGGCCGACATCCACAAACAACGGCACGAAGGCCGACAATCACAACGGCACGTAGGCCGATGACTAGAGCGGCACGAAGGCTGACAAGTAGAGAAGGGTGATATACCTAGTCACGACACGTGCGTTGACGGGGATGCGACACAGAGAAGATGGTGGGGTGAAGGCCGGCGAACCTCTTCCCTCCTCCTCCTCCTCCCCTCCCTTCTTCTCCTCTCCTTCCTCTTCACCTTCTCCTTCTCTTCCCTCCTCCTCTCCTCCCTTCTCCTCCTCCCCTCCCTTCTCCTCCCCTTCC